>CM039119.1:28683467-29137183 GCA_022036555.1 Microstegium vimineum | reverse complement strand
TTGCAATCTATCATACCATGCTCTAGAGGGCTTGTTTCAAACCGTACAAAGCTTTATGGAGTTTAAAAACATGGTTTGGAAACTTGGGATTTTCGAAATCGAGAGGTTGTCTAACATACACTTCCTCCTCTATGTAGCCGTTTAAGAAAGCACTTTTAACGTCCATTTGAAAAATTTTAAAACCCTTAGAAGTAGCAAAATCTAGAAGGATTCTAATGGCTTCTAAACGAGCTACAAAAGCAAAGGTTTCCTCATAGTCTATTCCCTCCTTTTGACAAAAGCCTTTAGCTACCAACCTAGCCTTGTTGCGTACTACCACCTCATCCTCACTTTGTTTGTTTTTGAAAACCCATTTGGTACCTATGGGGTGGCAACTAGGTGTGAAGGAACTAAGACCCAAACGTGGTTTCGCTCAAAGTTTTCAAGCTCCTCATGCATGGCATTAACCCAATCTGGATCCATCAACACAAATGACTTGTTGCTTGAAGGACTAGTATGCATAGGTCTTGATCTTAGTTTTTCAAGTGGTATTTCAAGTTTGCTTTCAAGTGGTTTCTAGGCATTCATGGTGCTAAGGATGGTATAAAATTGCACTCTGATTGGTATCACGCTTCAAAGGTCCATTCCTTATACCTTAGCATCATTTGATAGCATTCACTCTTCCACAATTCCCATTCATGCATATGTGATCAGTTGAACCAAACTCATATATCACATATGTAGGGGGAGCTAATACTACCAAAGTTGAATTATTCATTCAATATATTTATTTTTGAAAGGTTGTCATCAATTACCAAAAAGGGGGAGATTGAAAGCCCATGTTTGGTTTTGGTTAATTGATGAAACCTATGGACTAACCCTATGGATTAAGCATGTGATCTAGCTAGGGTGATCCACCTTGACATGTGAAGCTAGATGGATGATCATGATGGATAAAGTGCTCCATGGACAAGGAAAAGAAGAAACAGAAAAACAAAAATGGGCTCAAGGCAAAGGTATATCATAGGGCCATTTTTGGTTTAGTGATCAATACACTATAGAGAGTGTGATCACATTTAGGATAGATAGCCGTACTATCAATAAGGGAAAACTCGTGTCGATTGCGGTTATCATGTGCCACTAGGTCATTTGCATTGCATATCTAAAATGAACCTAAGTGACAAGTAACGAAATAAAATACAAGAAAATATAGTGTAAAGGCTAGCACTTGAGCACAAGAGTTGGAACACTTTGTGTTAGCATATGGAAGCTTGAAGAAGAAGAGGCAGCTCGGATTGGCAAGCAACAGAGCTTCGGACAGAGGTTCGGACGCTAGGGATGCATGGTCCGGACAAACGCACGCGCGTCTGGAGGCATACCCTAGCTGATGAGGACATCACCGGCTTAGATATGACCATGCCAACCACTTCTATACCAAAGGTGAAACCATTCTATATGAGGTTTATCATTGTTACATTTGATGAATGGGTGCTGCACTATGAGTGTGTATGTTTTCATTTTCAGAATTGCTTACATGGATCAAGGAAGGGTTAGATTGCATATGGAAAGCATGGATGGTGAATGAAGTTGATTGGGGACCAAATCCAAGTGTTCCTAATGTTCTCCACCAGGCCACCACGTCATATTGGATCCAAGGAAACAAAGAGTCCAAGTCCAACACGTTTTGGAAAGTTCAATTCGGACTGCAGAAGAGTCCAAACTTACGACGGTTGCCACGACTTCATACGGACTCCGATTGGGACGTGATAGGACTTTTTGGAAAGCTTATCAAGTCTACTTTCCAATGGGTCCGGACTCATACGTATACCCTATCAGATGCGTGCGCAGTAGACAATTTAATACCGAGATCTTTTCTGCCAACGGTGCTACGTCACCCTATTTTGGGCCGATGGCTCGTGTATCAAGTTGAGTCCATTAGGGACTCATCCTAGGGTTGTAGGACGACACTAGGACCCTTGTGGTCGTCCTCCCTCCTCCTTATATCCCCCTTAGAGCCGCCACAAACAGATTGGGTTTTGTTTAGATGAAAGTTTAGCTGCTGCTACTTCCTTGTAGACGCGTGTGTCGACTAGACCATCCGTTCTACTTGATTCGGAACCCCACCTTCATGTGTATCACATCTGATCCTTCATCTCTTATTTGCAATTGAGTGCTTGTTCTACTTGTTCTTGCTTGTTCTTCGATTGCTTGCAGGAATAACCCTAGTGGTTTGGTTGGTTGTGATCCGCAAGATCGTGAGCAACCGCTGGATTTGGTGTATCGATCGCTAAGGCGCAGCGTCCTTGGATGGTTGTAGTCGGATCGTGAACGTCTCTCCAGTCAAATCGTAGTTATCTATCTCCACGAAAGATCGGGACACCCATACATTCATCAAGTGGTATTCAGAGCAAGGTTTCATCGGTGAGAGATTTCAGTTTGCTTTTAATTTCCTAAAGTCCAGAAAAAGCCAACAAAAAAATAGTAGATTCGTTTCCCATAATCCCATAGACCTTTTGAGCCTTTTACTAGTATTGATTAGTTCGGGCTTGTTGAGTTTGGTTTACATCGGTTGAGTCGTGTTGCTGGTCTTAGGGTTAGGCTTTTAGAGTTTCGAGTTCTTGTCACGTTTTGGTCACTATATCCGCTGTGTTTACCATCACCATATACAACTCCACTACATCATATATATTTCTTTTGCAATCGTTGCTACCATATACATCTTCGTTGCACCATATCCATCCACATTTTTTTTTCACATCCAAATCTGATTTAGGCACACAAAAAAATATCAGCATTGCTAGTTCTACTCTTGTTCGAGAAACACATTGTCCATTGCTTTTGTTGAAATCTGATTTGTCAAGTTTCAGATTTGTTCTAGTTGAGGAGAGTTAAAGAAAAGGTTTTTGAGGAGAGTTAAAGAAAAGAAAAAAAATCAGAAAGAAAAAGAAAAGAAAAGAGGATAACAGAAAAGAAAAACAAAGAGAAAGAGAAAAGAAACAAAAGAAGAGAAAAGAAAAAAAAAAGAGAGGAGGAAAAGAAAGGGAGTGTTTTGCTTGCTATTCTTGTGCCTTGTTTTTGTTGTACCGTGACTTCGTTTGTGTCTAGGCTCGCGTCTCTAGCACTGTCTAGCCTAGGACCAGCACGGTACCTCCGTTGAACGATCTCTCAACTTGCTTTTGCAACTAATGTGGTGCTAGTACTTCCTTGCACATTATTTTTGAGCCCTCCTATAGCTCCACATATCCGGATACAGCTTGACAGGTGTTGTTGCTACGGTGTCGATACACTACATCCAAGGTTTCCGACTTGCTGGTTGCTGCAACCCCCTGTTTAGCTGGGTAAGAACTTGTAAGAATTTGTTTGATCGAGTTTAGAGTGAGAGAATTACAGCAACCACATCCTACTAGTTGATAGGAACATAAATACTACTGTGTATATTTCTTGTTATCTTCTAATCATGGCAGGAATCTACATGAAAAAACGAGATGATCGGGTTGCATATTCTAACCAATTTGCTACCGGTGTGGCAAGTGATAACGATGCTGCTCATGAGGTATGTGATGTTTGGCTTGATAGAATAAAATCTGCACTACCTTATTTTGAAGGAAACTATGATCCTCATGCATATATTGAATGGGAGCTACATGTAGACAAGGAATTTAAAAAGTATGATCTATCTGAAAAACAAAAGGTTAAAGTTGCTTCAAGTGTTCTTATTAAGTATGCTTTAACTGAGTGGAAACACCTTTGTAGATTTGCTAATGCTCCTCAATCATGGAAAGATATGAAAAGACATTTTAGAGATGTTTTTGTTCCTATCTATTATTCTGATATTTTGTATGGAAAATTGCAATCTATAAAACAAGAAAACAAAACTGTAGCAGAATACTTAGATAGACTGAAATTATGTTTGCTACGTTGTGGCTTTGAAGAAAACGATGAGTTTCTAGAACATAGATTTTTGCAAGGTCTTAATGTGCAAATTCAGAATATCCTTGTTGATAAACATTATAAGACTTTTGGTGAGTTGTTTGATCTTGCTTGTGAATTTGAAATAACACTAAAAACAGATCTCACAAATACTATAGAAGCATATGTCTCTCCTATTACTAACAATTTGCAGCAAGCGGATGCCAATATACCAATTGGCATTGATCAATCTGAGATTAGAGGTGACACATTAAAGGAGAGCATGAATCTAGCTGCAAAAACACCATTTGCGAACAGCATCAAAGGTAAGTTAGATGGTTGTAACATAAATCAAGGTGAGCATGCTTTAGTTGAACTGCATTTGTCCACTAATCTTGATATCCTAGATCAACCAATAGTGGAACCCATCACTGATTTTCCTTTGTCACACTTTCATATGCTTGATATTCCATGTGACGAAGAAGAGTTGTGTGATAATGAATTACTTATATCCATACCACAACTACCGAATAAAGCTAAAAATTCTAAATCAATGAGTGCTGAATTCCAGCATATTGTTCATATTGTAAATGAAAAAGAAGAAATTCAATTGTTTTCATCTTTACATACAATAGGGTACATTGAGTTTGATGATCTTTGTGAGCTTAAATATTTGCAGAATAATCTGACTGATAGATTTGAATTGCCATGTTCTTCTAATATCAGTTTTCATGCTATTGGAAAATATAATTATGAAGATGAGTATATGGTAAACCGAATTTACATTTGCTCAAATATACAAACTCCTTTTATAGTGAACAGAACTAATCAATTAGACGTATGCAATAACAATAACCATGCCATGTCAAGCTTCCCTAGTTTTATTTTAAAGAAACAGGATAACTATCAAGAATGGGAGTATGGTTTGCTTGTATCTACAACACATCCTCCGACAGTGGTCAAACCGAGGACGGTTTGCTGTCAAGAAAGGGAGAATGATGAGGACATCACCGGCTTAGATATGACCATGCCAACCACTTCTATACCAAAGGTGAAACCATTCTATATGAGGTTTATCATTGTTACATTTGATGAATGGGTGCTGCACTATGAAGTGTGTATGTTTTCATTTTCAGAATTGCTTACATGGATCAAGGAAGGGTTAGATTGCATATGGAAAGCATGGATGGTGAATGAAGTTGATTGGGGACCAAATCCAAGTGTTCCTAATGTTCTCCACCAGGCCACCACGTCATATTGGATCCAAGGAAACAAAGAGTCCAAGTCCAACACGTTTTGGAAAGTTCAATTCGGACTGCAGAAGAGTCCAAACTTACGACGGTTGCCACGACTTCATACGGACTCCGATTGGGACGTGATAGGACTTTTTGGAAAGCTTATCAAGTCTACTTTCCAATGGGTCCGGACTCATACGTATACCCTATCAGATGCGTGCGCAGTAGACAATTTAATACCGAGATCTTTTCTGCCAACGGTGCTACGTCACCCTATTTTGGGCCGATGGCTCGTGTATCAAGTTGAGTCCATTAGGGACTCATCCTAGGGTTGTAGGACGACACTAGGACCCTTGTGGTCGTCCTCCCTCCTCCTTATATCCCCCTTAGAGCCGCCACAAACAGATTGGGTTTTGTTTAGATGAAAGTTTAGCTGCTGCTACTTCCTTGTAGACGCGTGTGTCGACTAGACCATCCGTTCTACTTGATTCGGAACCCCACCTTCATGTGTATCACATCTGATCCTTCATCTCTTATTTGCAATTGAGTGCTTGTTCTACTTGTTCTTGCTTGTTCTTCGATTGCTTGCAGGAATAACCCTAGTGGTTTGGTTGGTTGTGATCCGCAAGATCGTGAGCAACCGCTGGATTTGGTGTATCGATCGCTAAGGCGCAGCGTCCTTGGATGGTTGTAGTCGGATCGTGAACGTCTCTCCAGTCAAATCGTAGTTATCTATCTCCACGGAAAGATCGGGACACCCATACATTCATCACTAGCCTTGGCCTTCAATGGACAGAAGGTCCAAACGGTGATCAAGGTCCAGATGCTCAGCTCCGGATGCAGCGTCCGAAGTTTGGAGCTTACTGGACTCTCTCTGGTGGAAAGTCCGGACACTAAGTGTCGTCCAGACGAGGAACTCCGGACACGGCGTCCATGGTTTGGAGCTCTCTGTACTCGGTTCTCACAAGGTCTGGACGCAAGCAACTTTGGTCCGGACTCGCACTGTGCCGAGCGTCCGGAGCCACGTGTCAATGTCAGACGAAGGCGCCAACGACAGGATTCAAATGGAGGCTGGTCCGGATGCGCAGCCGATGGTCCGGACCCCTTCTCTACGCAGCGTCTGGAGGCACTCAAGAAACTGAGATCAAGGGGCAAAACGGCTAGTCTTTTGGTGAAGGCTATAAATATGTTTTGGCCGGTCCTTGGGGCACTCTCTTGCACCTCCCATTCATTCTCACTCTTTGTGCTTGCTTGAGATAGCTCTCAACTCATATCTCTTTGCTTCAATTGCATTCTTGTGATAGTTTGAGTGAACCAAGTGCTTTGATCATTGCATTGCATCTTAGTGACACTTGGTCATCATCATTGCCTCGTGCTTTCTTGTTATTCTTGGTGTTTGCCAAAACCTAAACGGCTTGGGTGATTGAGGCAGCTTCAGCGCGATTGGTGCTTGTTCGTGGCTGGCTTCGACAATTGTGAGAGGGCTTGTACCCACCTCGGCGAAGCGCCAAAGGGTAACTCTAGTGGATTGCTTGTGTCATTGAGTTACCCTCATTTGGGTGGATTCTTGTGGTGCCCGAGTAGTGGGCTAGGCTTGTGATTGCCTATTAGCCACCGAATCACCATTTGAGTAGTCGACACAATGGGGACTAGCTTGGTGGCAACCAAGTGAACCTCGGAAGAAAATCTTTTTGTCCATCTTGTCTCCCGGCTACTCTTGGTGATCTTATTGTGATTGGTTCTTCACATTCATATATTATCTTCACAAGGCATCGGTATAACAATCACCTTCCTCCTTGTATTTATATTCTTTCATATCTTTCTTAGCTAACTCTCTTGCTAGGTTGTTAGTTTAGCTTGTTAGTTGTTCTTCTTAGCTTGTGATTGAGTGTCTTAGGTTCTTGCTATTGTTTGTTAGACACTCATCTAACTAGAATTGCTTGGATAGGTGGCTTTCCACCCTAGTAGAGCTAGAGCAAAAAGCTTGGCTTTAGTGTTAATCTAACCTTTGCTCTAGTGTTTTGTAGATTTTTTATTAGGCTATTCACCCCCCTCTAACCATCTAGGATCTTTCACTTGCTCAAATCAAAGCCATATATTCTCCATAGTGCTTCTGGAGGTGTTACCCATTGGGCTTCTCTATACTGCCTAATCTCATCAATTTTCCCTTTATCATCTGTTTTGTCAGACTCCCTCACCGCCACCGATGCCCTGACATGTCCCTTGTATATATACTTGAACAAATACTTTACCGACTGAATACTACCACATGCTTAAACATTTATATGGCAGTTGAAGGTACATAACAGGAAAGGGTTGTAAGGAACGACCCATTGATTGTCTAGGTAATGACCTCGAACTTTTCAATGTATGACCATCATCGCATCATCGATAGATGAGGTACGAATCCTTTCTCTATGACAGTGACTCACAGAATTGACACGGGTAACGGTTCTTGCACCGCTCCCCACCGTGCATGGACAATATGAATTAAGCGTCCCGCAGGGACCATGCATCATATGCTTGGTTACCATCTTGTATAGCTTAGGGTACTTCTTCTTGTTTGGTAGCTCTGCGGAAATAATCATGTCATATTGTTCAGGACAAGTTAGCTTGTACTTCTGTTCCATTATTAGCAAGATGTGTGCATGCGGCAAACCCCTCTTCTGGAACTCCACAACATACACATAGGCCTTCACCTTTCCAAGTATGTCTTTCTCCATCAACATCTTCCTCATTGCCTCTAACTTTGCATGGAAGACTCGTGTAACAAGATCTGGACAGTCTTGTGCAGTCTGGCATGGATAAAGTTCATTCTTGATCTCATCCCAGTTTGGGTTGCACATCATTGTGAGGAAGATATCAGGTTTACCATATTTTCTAACTAGAGCCATTGCATCCATGTATCGGCACCTGATGTCACGGGGTCCTCCAATGAATGATGAAGATAGGATAGTACGCCTTCTGGCATTCTCAGTAGATCCTTCACCCGAATGCATACTGTCCACCAGACCCTGGTATAGATCAGCCCTCAACCTATCCTGATTGTTCCTTATGTAGTCCAAACGTGAACTCTCAAGCTTGATGTCGGTGTCAACAGCAAACTGCTAGAAAAGACACCCGCCATAGAGTATTTGATTAAAAATCCCTAGTCGCATCTAAAACTTGTAGCAGTAATAGTCGTGCACGGAGACACATTTGTTCCCAATAGGTTCTACAAGGAGATATTGTCTAAATTAGTATGGAGATTTGCAAGAATAAAATTTACATTGCATTATTGAAAAAAGTTTAAGTTACCTCCATCATCATCACCATCATGCTGAGCTCTTTTTTGCGTTTTGCTCGAGCTGTCTCAACTTGCTCCATAGTCACACCCACTTTTGGAATGGAATTGAGCCACCCAAGCTCTCCCCTTGGCAATAATAACGGGTATGATAGTGCATCATAACATGCATTATATGAGCGAATTCCATGTACAGACCAATCCTTGCCTTGAAGGAGAACACTATGCTCGAATTGTCCTAGATGCTCGTTCCCCTCAACCCAGACCGCAACCACCTCTGATGTCAATGACACATTATCTGTTCTCTAGTCAAGCCGCTGGTCAAGGTTCAACTCAATACGATAATCCTCAATATCTTCAACATGCTCCATACTCCTTAGATGCTGAGAGTAGGGATTCCCATTTAAGATACGAACCAATTGCTCTATAACTTATTTGTCTTTATGGGCGCATTCCTTACGGCACTTGCTCATCCGATGCTCGAGGGATGGATCATTATCGTAAAAATAAAGCTCGAGGTGTCTCTTCTCAACACCATCCTCCTTACCAGATGATCACATGTTATGGTAAATCTGGCCATGGGCACGGAACGTGTGACACCACAAATTTTCATATTAGTGGTGACACGATCTAGATGGAAATACAGTGAAGTGAATGAGAAATGACCATTGAAATATCTGATGTTTGCACGAAGGTTCCTAGCATCAGCATCTGAGCTTCACCACAGCCTCATGAGTTTTGGTGGTGTGTCAGGGGTCGCAAGATGAATCTTTCCACCACGACAACAGAATCCAGGAGGTTCACCCACAAATTTCTTTGCGTTGCAATACTCGCAGTTCGGCACTGATGATAGCATGTGCGACTCTAATGGGACATTAGCATAGACTCTATCAAATGGATCCAGGACATCAGAATCACAGTACTCTTGCTGATCCGTGTCATTGTTTTGGTCTCCCTCGATCTCATCTTCATCGTCTTCTACAAAATTGATATGGTGTCATGCGTTGGAACAACGATGATGAGAAAATGATTTTACTATTTGGCGGAGTACCTTGTCTAGCAAAAAAGTACGTCTCCTCCTCCTCATCGTCATCCTCAAATATGACATTATCATAATCTGTACAACACAACCACATGTATTATGAGAACATAACGACACATAAAAACAGAAAAAAGAAAAATCTAGTTGTGATAATACCATCTTCGACCATATCGTCTGATGTATGTGCTTGAGCAACATTTGGAGGCATTGAAGAGGCATCTTCAACTACAGATGGTTGTGTTTGTGTACCTATGAAATTGTTAGGTGATCAAACCGGAGGTTCTTGGGTGACACCATCTGTAGTAAAAAAATATGACTTTTTGAAATAGAAGAGCGAAGGAGAAAGTATCATCAACATATAATGCACAAGGCTAATTACCGTTGTAAATTACAATTGGTTGAGTTGGGTCATTCAAATCATTGCAATTCTCACCCGCACAACCTCTGGCCCTTCTTGCAATGTTTGCTTCAAAAGCCCGATTGCGATGTGATACAAGTGAATTTCTCTCTCCAGCGGTCACTCAATGCCTATGTATGGTATGTGCCTCAACTAATTCAGGGGCATGAACTTTCTCACTTTGAACTACACATGGTGTGATATCAATAGGTGTGCCCATCATTTCAGGTATTTCAAAATCTTGTGAAGCTGGTTTAGGAGATTGAGGTGAAGAAGGGAAAATAAGCTGAGGGTTAAAGTGAGGGCTCTCTATGGCGATTGAATCTGGATGTAAGTTGTTGGCTCGGTGTTCTTTCATCGTTGTATTGTATTTTTTAATGGCATTTTTTTGTGATGACTTCTTCTCTTATGGAGTTACTAACAATTTTCTTGCAGTACTGTTGCGTGCAGTTTTTGCCGCATACAACTCACGTCGCCTTTTATTTAAATGCGTCTTTTGTTCAGAAGACATTGCAGCCCTTCGTGATTTCTCTAACTCATGTTTACAGTCTTTTGAACTTTTGAACACATGACAATATTTTCTTTAGAATGGCACAAATTTAGAGCACCTATACATTAATAAAAAAGCACTATTAATACATAATAATCAAAGGAGCAAACACAATAACTAAATATAATTCTTGTAACTTAAAAATAAGGCCACGAATCTATAAAGGCTTACATGTTTCAAGGTCATTGTTGATATCCGTATCAAGTAAACTGTTCTCAATATCATCAGGAACTTCAATAGGTAAAGATACAGGGCAATTTAAAATTGAATTAGTATATTAATACGTATAAGCATCATCCCATCGTAACAATAGTTTTTCCATAATGAAATCATGATTTAACTACCTGTTGACTGGACCGTATCATCTATCCTCATTGGTAGCTTCGAGACAATTTTTTCTTGTTCTTTCCGCACTGCATACAATTTACACCGTCTTTTATTCACAAGTGCCGTTTGTTCAGTAGACACTGCTGCTATTCGTGCTCTATCATTTTCACGCTTACGCTCTTTTGGACACGTGCTATTATGATTCATTGAGTTGGCTTCGTATTCAATACCTATATATATATATCATGAAATGACAGTTTCATAAGATTGTGCTAGAATTGTGACAGTAGTTTTGTAACAATCATAATGTATTAACGTCTACATAATTAACCATTGTACAAAGAAACATTATACAAAGAAAAATAATACGTTTGTTATATTAACAACTACAATAATTAATTTTTATGAGCATAATTAGTGACATGTTAATTGGTCCACACTACTATACGTTGGTGTCCTATGGAGTTAATCACTATTTTCGTCCATTTCATTCATTGTATGTCCATCCATTTCATTTCTTTGCTTTCCATCTGCAAGTTTGAACATAGTAAAACGTTACAAATACATACAATACTAATTGATTTGTACAATAAGGAAAATTAGTGTACAAAATATAATTGCAGTCACCGTTTGATGGTTAAAGTGATAATAACAACACACCTTACCTGTTGAACGGGTCTCCATCTCGTTATCAAAACAATATGACCTTTGATATTCATCATATATCCCTCATGACGCCTTTGCCTCTTATTCTCATTACGCTTGCCATCTTCTGGCCGGGAATGTTTCCCTTGAACAAATGTTAGTGAGGAGTTGCAAACATATAAACATAGAATATGTAGAGATCTTGGTAAAGTTTATATACCTTTGATTGTTATATTTGTAAGGTCGGCAAAAGGTATTCGATCACCGGTTGGCTTTCGATTGTCCATGAACACTACCTGCAAAAAGCTATCATACTATTAGAACATGAAAAATCAATATTTTACTTCTAAGAACCTCAACTTAAAAGGTGTACCCCTGTTCCACCTCGACGGGCAAATCACATCCCAAATGCCCAAAAGATACAAAGAGGTGTGAAACCCTAGATCTGTGATTACACTCGTTTTATTAATTTTTTTTATTTCACTTTCATATTCATATCTAAAAAAAGGAAAAAATATATAATAAAATATTCCTAATAAAACATGTTTTATTATATCTCCATTGCATATATCTATTCATATGGATTTCGAAACAATTTTATTTTTTTATTTTATGACTTTTTGGTGACTTACTACGCACTTTTAAAGTTACAACAAATTTATTCATAAAATAAAAAGATTAATAGATAATAAAAAAAGGCCGGCCGAATTCGCCCCACTAAGCTCAATAACTGGTAGCAGACTGGCCCATAAAAACATGTAGTCCTGTCCGTTTTTGGTACATGGTGAGGGTTTTTTGAAAATTAACACAGAGAGTCTTGGTACTGCGGGTTGATTACACTGAACTTCGAGGTCTTTTATGCAAAATGAGTGTGATTCTTATCCATTCAGCGCCGCTCGGTATGATTCCCACTCGTCTCCTCGTCTCACTCGCCCACACTCATCTCCTCGTCTCCCTCGCCTGAACTCGCACTCGTCTCTCCCCACTCCACCCACCACACCATCTCTGTACGAGCACAGCCATCTCTGCGTGAGCGCAACCATCTCTGCGCGAGCAGGCGGACCGCAAGACCTAGCGACCCGGCGAATCGGGAACCGCACGACTAGGCAAAATAGACCCGGCACGACCTGTCACCATGGTCTCCGGCGACCTGGAGGTTCCAGTCGGCGCTCTCCGTAGCCAGCCTCCGCTTTGGCAATGTGGCGGTTCAGCCAGCACTCTCCGTAGCCGGCCTCCGCTCTGGCGACGAGGCGTATCGGTCGGCGCTATCCGTAGACGGCCTCCGCCCCGGTGACGAAGCGGTTCGGGCGGCTACCTCCATAGCCTGCCTCTTCTCCGGCGACCAGGCGGTTCGGCAGGCGCTCCGGTCCCGGTATCGCAAATTAGATACAAGCTTCGAACCCTAACTAAGCTATGTGCATTCGGATCTGTTCATGTGTTGGTTTTTCGCCCATTTGTGTCTGGATCTGTTCATTTCACAACTAATCCTAAACCCTAACTAAAGCTTGTGCTGGTTCGGCAAGCTCTCTCCGCAACAGGGCTCCTCTCCGACGACCAGATACCAGAAACCCTAGTCCAAGCGACCCACCATGCTCCGGTCCCGTCGTTGCAAATCATATAAGAACTCCAAACCCTAACTAAGCTATGTGCATTCGAATCTGTTCATGTGTTGGTTTTCCGCCCTATGTGTCTAGATCTGTTCATTTCACAACTAACCCTAAACCTTAACTAAAGCTAGTGTTGGTTTACCACCCTATGTGTCTGGATCTGGTCATTTCTCAACTAACCCTAAACTCTATATAAAACTATGTGCATTCGTATATGAGCTAGTGTATTTACTGAATTTTATTTGACACATTGCTTGCACATTTAATTGTTTGATTGGGAAACAAAGTAGGCAGTGGATTAAGATGGACCTGCAAGCTATTGTTTCTTCAGTTTCTGTAAATCCATGAAGTGATGCTGATAGTTCTTCCATATATAACAAGTCTCAGAGGAGCTTATATGGGAATTGTTTGTCCAAGGAGGCCCTGTTGGTAAGTGGAGTTTTTTTATATATTTTCTTCCCTCTATTGAGATAATAGTTTTGCTGTATGCAACACTTTTGTCTTGCCCTATAACAGTATTTGTGTGTTTTGTTGCATATGTACCTTCCAGCATTTTTTCGTCTCGTAAGATATCATGTATCTATTATAAATTTGATGGTTTTAGGAGTTACACCTCATATGTATGCGGTGGCTGTTATTTTCTGATGAAACATAGTTGTCACCTGCAGTAATTTATTGACCATCTTTTTCTTTTGTCAAAGATAATGCGAGATCCTGAAACTGGAAATTCTGGAGGCTTTTGTTCTTAGAGCTATGACTCCTTTGAATCATCTGATCAAGCAATAGAGGTAATGTATTCATCACACTGATTTCCCGTGTTTCAAATGGCAGTAGTTCTGGCTATCTAGCATTTGTTTCATGCTACATTCTCTGTTGTATTTTGCAGGCCATGAACAACCAATATTTATGCAACCGGCCAATCACCGACTCTTATGGTTCCAAGAAAGACATGAAAGGAGAGCGCCATGGCACACTAGGAGGTAATTTGTTTTAACGTTCTAATTGGGCCAGATGATTCCCTGGCCACCAGCACATGGGTTACTCTTTAGTTCACTCAATATTTATTTTCCATCCTAATTCAAACGGTCTCCAAGCCAATTGTATTATATTTATATCCAAGTCAAATTTCCATTGTTGGTCTTGAGCTCTGCTTGGCTCAGCTTAGAAATTTCCAAATAGGGGCTATAGTTTGCACTTTCAGTTTGGCAGCTTTTAAGCATGCTTAAATGCTTAGTGTTAATTATCTTTTAATCTGAAAGCACACTGTTAAACATGCATGTGTGATCGCTATGATATTTGGTAGATCTGATGAGAGCACTTTTAGATTTGGTAGCTTTTAAGCATGCTTTAGTGTAGTTACTTGATTGTGGGTGAGTGTGTGTTTGCATCTAGTAAGCTTTTGTATTCTATATTGTTGATACTTGATACATATTGTTTATTGTTATAAGTGCAGTCAGATGAGCCTCTTCACCAATATTGATTTTCAATGATTTTAACTGCAAATGAAATTTGACCCATGTCTATTGTTTGATTGAAGTAGTGTTTGAATATTGCTCTATTTTGTAGAAGGAGAACAAGAATTTTCTTGTTTCCAAGAAGAAAATGCAACCTCTCAAGACATATTGTGATATTTTCCCCCAACTCCATTAAAACTATTCCTGAAGACCATGACAACATGAAATTTGATGAACAAAGTTACTCAAAGCTTATTTCCCTTTTTGATGAATGGATTGAGCCTCAACATTTGAAAGCTATTAGAATTGATGGTGCATTGAAGGTTTTTTTTTACCACAAGGAATGATATTTCTTATATTTGTTATGCAATTGTTTTTATGCATTTTGAACTTACTGGTAATCTGGCTTAATTTTGCATTCGATTACTTTCATATGTAGGCTGGACAAAAATGTGGAAGATTACTTGCAAATATAAAAGAAGACAAGCAACCGAAGAAGAAAGTTCGAATTGGAAGCCCAACAAAACTTCGAAGCCCAACAAAACAGAGGATTTCAGTTTATAACGCTAGAAGGCCCATAAAGCAAAGGTAGCTAATTAAATACATAGTCCTTTTGGGCCTACACATGGTCTTGTAATGATGTGTGCCATTTTCAAGATAGACCCTGCTTGTGTGGTGCATCTGTTCATTTCCTACTGTGTGAGATGATTTTGTGTGGACATTTCAGTGGTTTAGTTATAGCAAAATAGAATATATTTTTTGCATGGACTATTGACAACGCATGGGCACATTTGTTTTTGCTTCTCTATGGTAATCTGTTCTAATGTATCAGGAGTTTACTCCTTGGAAAACTTGTAGTCTTAATTATCAATTAGGGCCTGTTTTTCAGGGCCTCAAACTGTCCTTTTCCAGGACGACTTGATGAATCTGCTCCACTTCTATACTGTTAGATTCAAGCAAAACAAACACAAGTTTTGTGCTGATAGTAACAATTTTCCATGATTATATACTTCTTTGACTTGTTTATGTAGCCTTCAATTTTGCTAGTTTTCCTTGTGTGTGTTGATTTCTAGCAGCAGTTTGGCCTTTTAGTCTAAGCTTAGTCTTTTTCCCTCTAATAATAGTTTATGGAATGCAAGATCAAAATGTTACTCCTTTGCTTTAATACCCTTTTGTCTGATGAAACTTTCTACACAGGTTCACAGATCTGGGATAGCTGCTATAAGTTGATACAAATGATCTCCAGTGACACAAAAGATAAGCCTCAAATTCATATATTATGTTCTTATATATGTATAGATAGGCTATTAGTTGGTAGTGCTTGGTGTGTTTGGTAGTTTGAAGATGTTCTTGTGCTGTACACATACACAAACATGAATAGATGATCATGATATTATTCAGATATATATGAGATGTTTTCCAATCACTAACTTGAACGTCTTACAAAATTAGGAAAACAGTTTTTGAGTATAATGAATAATTTTCCTAGCCATTTCCTTAATGAGCTGTCTTTGTTATGTGTTTTTTGTTAGACATTTTTTAATTGGCTACCCATAAAAAGATGTTTTAATTTCACTGTATGATTCAATCATTTAATATAGTATATCTAAAAACTAACTATATCTTTTTATTTATGTTATGAGAGAACTGCTGGTAGCCGTTTTTTGCTATTTGGGAAGTTCAATTTTTATCTCATATGAGCTAAATGTTATTTATATTGGTATTTCACATGATGTCCAGTAATGACCTTGATACCATGAAAGAATATTATGCACATAAGTTCAAAATCTATTTATTTATTGTGGAAATGAAGATTGCCTATTTTTCATAGAATATTTTGTATTAGTTTAAAACATTAGTTTTTTATATCTAAATGTAAATGTGTAAACAGTTTATTAGGGGATTAATAGTAAATGTGCAGTTCATTCATTCAATGTGCGAGACAAAAAGTTAAGTTACATGGATAATACTTTATTTAATTAATTGTTTGATATTTATGTGTAACTATATTTTTTCTATGCTACATATGTTCTAGTGTGATATACTACACACATGTAATTATAATAACACAGGAGATGGCTAGATTATGGCCGCCAGTTTCTGGCTGCATGGATTTGTGGGTTATCTGCTAGTATAATTGGATTGGACTGGATGTTGGCTGGCCTGGGCTGTATTTGATCAGGATAGGTTGTGCTCATGTGTTAAAATGGATAAGTTGTGCCCTTGTTCAGGATAGGTTGTGAAAGCAACTATGATCCTAGGAAAACACAGTAGTTTAAGGTTTAGGGTTAGCATTTGTTTATGATCTCTGCTATGCAGTCTAAGAACAACCAAAGACATGTCAAAATCAATCAAGTTCGAGAAAACTCAATCAGAAAAATACTAACGGGAAAACTCAGTCAAAAAGTAGAAAACTACTATAGGGAAAACTCAGTCAAAAAGTTTGTTACCTTTAGGATCCGCTCACGGTAGTTGTCTTAGGGGACACCTCTTCCTATCGCTGCCTGAGAGGAACTCTAGCCGTCGTGCTTCTTCGTCTCAATGGTTAGGACGGGAACAGACAACGAGGAAGACTGCAGAGGAGTGGCGTTCCTAACGCACGCGCATGAGAGGAATGGTAGCAGGCGAGGAGGACGGGGACAGGCGAGGAAGAATGCAGAGGGGGCGGGTGTTTGTGAATTATTGCCTTCCAAGTGCGATTAGAAACCCTTAGCGTGAAATGACGTCTAATTAACCTACCATGTTTGCCGGTCGTGATACCTTCCCTTTTGAATACTTGGTTGATTGACCGCAAGCCATGCACTGATTGATTGCTTCCCTTTTAGAATGCTTGCTTGATTGATTTGTTCTGATAGAATGCTTCTTAAAATTTAGGAAAGCCACGATTAATAAATTAATGCTTTTTATGACTCATGAATAATACTTAAAATAACAGTTAACATTATTTTTAATTAAATAAATATATCATGTGATTAGACTGGTTAGACCATGACTAATATTGAAAATATATCATGTCCATTTTTACTACTTTATTCAAAACTGAGGATAATTCGTCCTAGTTAGATAATTGATGCTTGCATAATTGATTGCAACTCAAAATTATTTATTTAACAACCCCAACATATTTAGATGATTTTATAGTATCATGCTTGTACATTGGCACGAGATAATAAACATTTACCATAAAAACACTTAGATTGCATGTGCTTTTGTTCAGGAGACATTGCAGCCCTTCGTGCTTTCTCTGACTCACATTTACAATCTTTTGCACACATGATAATATTTTCATTAGAAGGGCATGCATTTAAAGCACCTATTTAGTAATAAAAAAACACTTTTAAAGTGGAATATATAAATAACTGAAATAACATGCGAATAATACTGTGTATCCTGCTCATAATCGAACATTAATATAATGTTTTCATCATAAAAAAGTGACAAAGCTAAAAAGCATGTTCAAGTTTGGTATTTGAGCATAGTAACGGATAACACATTGATGTAGCCGGCTAAACATTCTACTTTATAGGCCTTTCAATGATGCGGCTAAGATAATGTTTTATATTAGCAGGAAGAAATATTCGATATCCATTAATCTTGTGTGCCAATAAATCCAAAAATAAATTTTGTCGTAGTTCCGTAATATCCTACAAACAAGTTTAATAATTGGAGAAATCAGTATTAGTTAATGACAAATGGGTAAAAATAACATACAAAAGTATGTTCCACTCACCGTGCAAAAATGTGTGTCTTTGAGTCTGTTCCACCCTCTCATATACTGGAGAACAAGGAGTCCACTTGAGTTTCTGTAAAAGACTTCAGTATTAGCAACACATAAAATTAGAGAAATACATATTTCATATCAGTTAAAAATTACCCATCTATGTCAAGAACAACGTTAGTTTCACAGATGAATTTCCATGTAAAGACATTCTCGTTCCATCTTAGAATATGTTCATTCACCGCGTTCATATAGTCATTATTAAATCCAAGGGTCTGCTTGGTGTTAGCACTAAGAATGATACACTTTTACTTAACTAAAATGCTGCCAAAAACCTCTAGATCAAGGATAAACAAACACATCATGAGCATACTTTATCAAATAACAAGTTCCACATATCCATGGAGTGTTTGAATGCAGGAATGAAGAAATGGAGCAAAGGAGAGCCAGTGGGACCCACATAGGGGGTCGGCCGACCACCCTATGGGCCCACCAGCTCTCCTCCCTCGGCCAGGATCTAGGAGAAGCACTCTAGAGTGATTTGCAACCCTTGGATCACTTTGTGCTTCTCTCAACGACTCACATGCAAAGCACATGGATCCATGGGCCCACACCAAGGAGATAAACGTGAGAACCACCTCAGGACCAACATCCAACATCTATGACAAGTGAGACCAGTACCTGGAAGACAGAAGTGGGCCAAAGCCCCCAAGGGGGGGTCGGCCGACCACCATCTGGGCCCACTAGGCCCCCATTTGGTCCCTGACCAGTGGGACCACAACCAGAAGGCCAGAGGGTGGCCCACAAACCATGGGGGGTCGGCCGACCGCCCCCTAGGTCAGTTCACCCTCTGACAACCGCAATACTCACTCACACATGTTGGAAATCACAACCATCCATCCAAAGGCGGTTCAAGGTCGGTTGGATCCAAGGGTGGAGGATTGAAGCCCCCTGGATCGCTGACGTGGCGATGGAGTAGCCCCTACTCCACCTCCCACTATAAATAGAGGCTCGTACCCCCATCTCTACACATGGTGAAGAAGCCGACAAGCTCTATTCCATAGATTATTCTAGTAGTTTAGTCTAGAGTGGGAGTTAGAGTTGAGTCGAGCTGCGGTCGGGATTTCCGGAGTTGTCTTCTGGAAAGTCTGGTATAGCTCTTGTATCTTTCCTTCTTTGTAAGACTTTATCTTTATCAATATTTTACTTTTCTCTCTACTTTACTTAGTATTTAATTTGAGCATTACTAGACTAGATATAGTATTATTATATGCTTTTGCTCTTTAATAGTCTTTACATCAATAGTCTGTGATCCTTGTGGCCTTTCCAGTATGCGATCATTACCTATCATAGGGTGCTTTGATTATAGATCGTAGTCAAAGTAATAAGTTATGTGTAAGCGTAGTGCTTATACATCACCTTATCCTTGGTTACCGCTTGTTGCATGGATTGTTTGTGGTAGCTAGCAAGAGGTGACAGCCTTGTCTAGTCGTTGTATTCCACCACGTGTTTTTAGGCAAGTTCTTAAAAGGTAAGGCCCCCGTAAGAAGAAGGCGCGGTCCGGTAGGAGTTTTGTCCTCCTACTGATCTATCCCCTCGCCTAGCATACTTGTATTGAGGAGACAAACTATAGTGTTTAGACTAGATAATTGGCTAAGTATATTGAAGTAGAGTGAATTACACAGGAGTCCCTTTACTCTCTCGTTGTCCTCCCACCTAGCTATACTATCTAGTCCGTTCTAAGTATCATTTACATTGGTTTATTCATTCATCAACCCTTCCTATCATATATCGTTTACCCCCCTATACTAGTTGGTACTAAGTTGAGGTGCTCCCTAGGATCTCTATCTAATTATCATTTCTAGCCTAGCTTTCCCTTGGGAAAATAAAATTACGATACCTTAGAATACTCCTAGGTGAAGTGCTACAATGGTATAATTTGTGTGCTTGTGGATTTATCCAATAGTCATAAGAAATACCAACAAGCATTTCTAGCGCTATTGCCGGGGAAAGCTTAGCCTAGAAATTTTAATTAGATTGAATCCAGATGTGACACCCTGTGTCAAGTTTGCATTAGGATCATCATTAGCCACTAAGCATAAGCATTTTATTCTTCACACTAGAATTGAATAGGTGTTTTGTGCTCTAAATCTTCATTAACCTGTTTAGCTAAGTTTGCTATGCTTAGAGTAAAGAATGGTTTGTTTTCATGATTAATTACCCTGCCTAATTAAGCTTAGTTTAATTGTTAAGAATAAAAGTAATTCTTTTCTTAAAATGACCTCGTTAGTTTTTAATCTAGAACCCTGTAAAATAATGGTTTTCAGAAATTATGACCTACATGAAAAATGTAGAGAATATTATTCTGAACAACTTTGGTTTAAGTTTCAAAACCTAGTTTGGAGTTTTTGAAACTATTTTGAAACAAATTCAGTTTGAATCAATTAAAAGAAAATGGAAAAAGGAATCAGAAACTGAAACGGGCCGAGTTAACCCTTTCGGCCCGCTTGGCCTTGCCCGCGGCCCAGCTCGCGCTCGCCTGCCGGCCCGCTCGTGCGCTCGCGCCACGCACGCGCACCGGACGCCCGCGCACCCACGCCCGACAACGGCTGCGCCGTACGCCGACAGTCGCGCCGCGTGGCGCGTTGCCTTTGCCCGTACGTCGTCGACCACCTCTCGCCTCACACTGCTCACTGACACCCTGCGCCAACCAAACCGCAGCACACGCCACCGCATCTGTCGCGCAGAGCGCAGCGCTGCGTTGCGCCTGCACCTCGCTGTCAGATCGCCGCTCGCGTGCAGTATCTATCACTAACCCCCGGAATGGAGCCACTTTTGGAATCCTCTTACCTAAGAATCCGAATCAGTTGGGAGTCATGTTTGCCATCACCGCAGAGTTGTTGGATAAAATTCCTATAGTTTGTGAGTTTCCGGATGTGTTTCCTGACGATCTTCCGGGATTACCCCCAGATAGAGATGTCGAGTTTGCTATAGAGTTGGCTCCTAGAACAGCACCTATATCCAGGAGACCATATAGGATGCCACCCAACGAGTTAGCAGAACTCAAGAAACAACTCCAGGAGTTGCTGGAAAAGGGTTTGATCCGTCCGAGTTGTTCACCTTGGGGATGTCCCGCCATCTTTGTGAAAAAGAAGGATAAGACCTTAAGAATGTGCGTGGACTATCGCCCTCTCAATGCGGTTACCATCAAGAACAAATATCCGTTGCCGCGGATTGATTTGTTGTTTGATTAGTTGTCCAAAGCTAAAGTGTTCTCCAAGATAGACTTACGGTATGGTTACCATCAGATTAAGATCAGAAAAGAGGATGTACCCAAGACCGCTTTCTCCACGAGATACAGTCTCTTTGAATATCTAGTGATGTCCTTTGGGTTGACAAATGCACTTGCGCATTTCATGTACTTGATGAACTCGGTGTTCATGCAAGAGTAGGACAAGTTTGTAGTGGTTTTCATCGATGACATCCTGGTATATTCAGAAAATGAGAAGGACCACGCAGAACACATGAGAATAGTGCTGAAACGGTTAAGGGAGCATAAGCTTTATGCTAAGTTTAGCAAGTGTGAGTTTTGGTTGACCAAAGTGCCTTTTCTGGGTCATATCTTGTCAGCAGAGGGTATCTCAGTGGACCCCTCAAAAGTGCAAAAAGTCATGAATTGGAAAGCACCCGTTAACGTGTATGAGGTTCGCAGCTTTTTAGGATTGGCCGGATACTACCGTCGTTTTATCCCGGACTTTTCTAAGATAGCTAAACCTATGACAAGGTTAACGTAGAAAAACCAAAAGTTTGAATGGAGCCTAGAATGTGAAACAGCGTTCCGTACCTTGCGGACACTGTTAACGACTGCACCAGTCTTGGCACAACCAAATTTGGAGGAACCTTTTGATGTGTTTTGTGATGCGTCTACCATTGGTTTGGGGTGTGTGTTGATGCAAAATGAAAGAGTCATTGCTTATGCCTCACGACAACTTCGACCTCAAGAAGAGAATTACCTGCACATGACTTGGAGCTAGCAGCAGTTGTGCATGCTCTGAAAATATGGAGACATTACCTAATGGGTAATTTGTGCCACATCTTCACTGATCATAAAAGTTTGAAGTACTTCTTTACCCAGTCTGAATTGAATATGAGGCAGAGAAGATGGTTGGAGTTAATCAAGATTATAACTTGGAAGTGCATTACCATCTTGGAAAAGCAAATGTTGTAGCAGATGCTTTGAGCCACAAATCTCATTGCAACTTGTTGCAACCCCTGTTAGAAGATGGATTTGATCTAATGCATCCTTTAGTGCTAAATAATATTGTTATCCAGTCTACCTTGGATAGTGATATTATTGAGGGACAGAAATCAGACAAAGAACTTATGCAAACCAAACAAAGGCTAGAAACCAGTGAATCTCTGAATTTCAAAGTGGATGAGAAAGGAGTCCTTTGGTTCAATCAGCGTCTGGTAGTTCCTAAGGACTAGGTTCTGCGAGATAGGATTCTCAACGAAGCACATAACTCAAAGCTCTCAATTCACCCAGGCAGTAACAAGATGTATCATGACCTCAGGACAAGGTATTGGTGGTCTAAGATGAAGTTGGATATTGCTAAGTATGTCGCGAAGTGTGATACATGTTGTCACATTAAGGCCATAGACATGAAACCTGCCGGTTTGCTACAACTGCTATCTATACCTGAGTGGAAGTGGGAAGATATTAGTATGGATTTCATCACAGGGTTACCTACCACTCAGAAAGGAAATGACTCAATATGGGTTATCGTTGATCGCTTAACCAAGGTAGCTCACTTTGTACCAGTCAAGGTTACCTACCGACCACATCAGTATGCAGAGCTATATGTTCAGAATATTCTGAGACTGCATGGTGTTCCCAAGACTATCATATCTGACAGAGGTTCTCAGTTCATCGCTCGTTTTTTGGGAGCAGTTGCATAAAGAGTTGGGGACAAAGTTGATTCGAAGCTCAGCTTATCATCCTCAGACAGATGGACAAACGGAACGAGTAAATCAAGTGTTGGAAGACATGTTGAGAGCATGTGTTGTGTCCGCAAAAGGATCGTGGGAGAAATGGTTACCTTTAGCAGAATTATCCTATAACAACGGTTACCAAGAGAGCATTAAGATGGCACCGTTCGATGCTTTGTATGGATGAAAGTGTAGAACCCTTGTCAATTGGGTTGAAACTGGAGACAAGGGATTCTATGGTACGGATTATGTGAAGGAGGCAGAAGAGATAGTTCGCACCATTCAACAGCATATCCGGGCAGCTCAGTCTCAACAGAAAGGATATGCCGATCAAAGGAGGAGACCTTTGGAGTTTCAAGTTGGTGACTATGTGTACCTTAAGGTCTCACCTATGAAAGGCGTCCGTCGATTTGGAATTAAGAAAAAGTTAGCACCCCGATATGTTAGACCCTATCGGATTGTTGCCAAGAAGGGCAAGGTAGCTTACCAAGTACAGTTACCTCTAGAGATGAGTGTTATCTTTCCAGTGTTTCAAGTATCTCAGTTCAAGAAATTTCTTCGAGTTCCGGAAGAAGAAGCAGTACAGAGTTCCGATATCGTGATCAGATCAGACTTGGAGTACTTTGAGAGGCCAGAAAAGATCTTGGACACAAAAACCCGAGTTACCAGAAATTGAGAAGTGAAGACTTTCAAGGTTCTTTGGAGTAATCATGGTCCGAATGATGCAACCTGAGAGACCGAGGCCTACCTAAGCGCAAACTATCCCGTCTTTTATAATGAATCGTACAAAACCCAAATCTTGGGACAAGATTTCTTTAAGGGGGGAAGGGCTGTGACACCCTGTGTCAAGCTTGCATTAGGATCATCATTGGCCACTAATCATAAGCATTTCATTGCATTTATGTTTATGCCATCATTTCGTGTGTGTATGCTTTATTCTTCACACTAGAATTGAATAGGTGTTTTGTGCTCTAAATCTTGATCAACCTGTTTAGCTAAGTTTGCTATGCTTAGAGTAAAGAATGGTTTGTTTTCATGATTAATTACCCTACCTAATTAAGCTTAGTTTAATTGTTAAGAATAAAAGTAATTCTTTTCTAAAAATGACCTAGTTAGTTTTTAATCTAGAACCCTGTAAAATAATGGTTTTCAAAAATTATGACCTACATGAAAAATGTAGAGAAGTTAGTTTCTGAACAACTTTGGTTTAAGTTTCAAACTTAGTTTGGAGTTTTTGAAACTATTTTGAAACAAATTCAGTTTGAATCAATTAAAAGAAAATGGAAAAAGGAATCAGAAACTTAAACAGGCCGAGTAAACCCTTTCGGCCCACTTGGCATTGCCCGTGGCCCAGCTCGCGCTCGCCCGCCGGCCCGCTCGTGCGCTCGGGCCGCGCACGCGCACCGCACGATCGCGCGCCCGCGCCCGACAACAGCTGCGCCGTACGCCAGCAGCCGCGCCGCGTGGCGCGTTGCCTCTGCACCTCGCCGTCGCATCGCCGCTGGTCCGGCAGTGCCGACCAGACCACGCCCTGTCCTGCTCTCCATCAAAGCGCGAAGCTGCGCTAACGGCGCTAGGCCCATGTTTGCATCGCGCGCAGCCGCTATCACCTTTGCTCCGCGCACCTGATGCGCAGCGCCGCTACCGCCCTGCCGCGCTGCCGCCGAGCCGTCGCGTCGTCTTTACGCCGCCGCAGCACCTGCTTTCGGCCAGCTGCTCACCCCGTCGCAGTCGCAATCGAGCGCGCATCCACCCTAACGGCGCTAAGACCAAGTCGCGCTCTTCCCCGCGCGCCGCAGACACGCCACGCCGCTACCACCCGCCGCATCGTCGCGTCCTGGCCCCCACCGGCCACGCCGGTCGGCCATGACCGCGCAGAAGGGAGCGCCTACACCACCGCGACCTCCCGCACCTGCAAACACGCCCGCGCATTCACTCTCTCGCTCGCTCTGCCTCTGCTCTCGCTGCGCCGAGCACCGATAGCACCGCAGCGCCCCCTTTTCAAATTCGCCACCATCCGAGCGCCTCTGCTCGATCCATCTCGCACACCTCTTCGCCTTTGCCTCGCACACGCCTTGCTCGCCTTGCTTTAGCCAGCCGAGCACTCCTCTCGCCGGAATGCCATCGCCGTTCCTCGGCTCGGAGTCGCCACCACAACGACCAAGCTGCGTTCGTCTCCCTCCCGACCACCTCTGTCACCTCCATCTCCGTGGAAGCACCAGCAAGGGTAGTCAAGGTGAGAACACCAACCCCATACCCTAGCTCTCCCTCAGTCACCACACCTCCGTTGGTCGTGCGCCATTGCTACCGCCACGGAGCTCGCACGTGGCCGGACCTCCTCGGAGCTCCTCCGGCTCAACCAACACTTGCGCTACACTCACCACACCACCGTGGTGCTCATGCAACCGCTAGCCTAGCCTAACACCACCGGTAACGGCTTGACCACGTCACGCCGCTGCGCTGCTCCGCCACCGCACGTCGCCGGCCACTTTCACGGCCACACTGGTTCAACCAACACCCCCCGTCGATGCGCGTTGTCACCCCAAGCACGCCAAGCCTAGCCTCACCGCCGGCAAGCTCGCCGCCGGCGAGAAAACGTCGGTCAGCGCCAGTGCTCTACTCACTGCTTGCTGCCAGGTGGACCCTGCTTTGACTGCGGGCCCCGCCTGTCAGTCCGCTCTCCCGCACGCACTGGCCAAGCCCAACACTGTTCACCTTGGGCCGAATTCAGAAATGTATTTCCTTTTTCCTATTTTCAGTAATGTATTAATGCTTGTTTAATTAATATCTGGAGTTTCGTAAACCCTAAATTGGTGAATTAAATTGTGTTAGACTCTATAAATAAGGATCTTTCTGTTAAAAATATAAAAGTAATTTTTGGAGAATGCCTTCAGTACTAATGTTTAAATAATCCTTTTCTGCATTTATCAAAGTTAAATGTGTTCCTGCATGAAATGATCAGATAAAATGTGAGGTTTTTATGCTAGCTCTGTTATCCTGTGTAGAAGCTAGGAAAAATATGAGTTGCCATGTTATCCTGCATTTATTTACTGTCTATTAAAATGTGTTTCTGCTATTTTTTTTATTAATTCATGTGGTAAATATGTGCATGTATAAATCATGAAACTTTTTGTGTAGTCTCTTTATACCATGATCTGTCTAGGAAAAATATAAAATGTGGTATGTTATATGGCAGAAAAGATACCCGTAGTTCAAGTGTTCTTTTCTAGGGTTTTCTTTGGAAAATCATATAGAAAACAATCTAATAATTCTGATCATGGAATTTTCTTGATAAATATGTTTTTGAGCAAAGAACCTGTTAAAAATAAGATATAGTATGTTTCACCCTGTTAGCCAGTAGGTCTAGTTCAAAGTGCTTTTTCTGCATTTAAATTCATCTTTTTGTATCTGCTAGTTGGTAGCTTTGCTATGGGTGAATTTTATGCAGTAGTATCCTTTAAGCATGCTCTGTCCCCTGTAATTTTTGTAGATTTTTTTAGCAGTTTATAATAGGCTTGTTATGTAAAGTGGAACTAGAATGAATATTAGGTTAATCCTAAAAGCAACCTTTAAGTGTTGTAATTCTTGCTCAAGCATCATCCCTGCACCATCAAGTTTACTTATATGCATTGGAACCATGTAGGGTCAGTGGAGGAACTTTAGGTGACACCCCAAGGAGCAGAAGTCCAGGAGGTGCAGGAGCTGAACGAGGAGTACCACGAGCTCGACACTAACCTCCCGAGTGCCCTGATCACCAGCCCTCCACCTTCACTCAAGGCAAGCCCCGGAGCATCTTTAAGCCTCCCAGTATTTACAATTAATCTACTTGGGTATTTTATACTGTGATGCATTAGGTGACAGGAGTTGATTGAATTCTAGTTGATGCATTACCTTCCTTGATATTTGAATTACCTACCTTGTTGCCCTGTTAATAAAAGTAAAAGCAACCGCTTAGCCTGCTTAGAATAAATGGTTACATTTATATTTATGTTCGTATTATCCCATGGTGATAGTACCGATCACGGTTGGCTATATTTTGCTATCGTGGGAAAGAACCAATGGTAGTAATGAAGTGCGGTCAACTAGAAGGCAAGGGCACCAGGTGGTTTAGACTTGGGGGCAGTCCGTCCGTTGGATCGTATAGGTTTGTATACGATGGTGGCCCTCTTACATCTTTGAATGCGCCCTTTCACATAGGGGCCGTTGTGAGTATCGACCCCGAAGCCGAGTAAACACTGTCCGGGCCGACTCTCAACCTACTTTTGGCACCCTCTAGTTTGGAGATATGACCTGCCCCATGGTGGCCAACCGATTTCTCCAATTGGGTGGATTACACTGAGATCGCGGCGGTACTACCTGGACTTTGTTGAGCGGTAACCCAATGCATGGACCCGACGGGGAAAGTGTGGGCGTGTGTTAAAGGTAATCTTGACAGCTGGTTGTATATCGATTCGAGTCGCCACCTCCCACCGGATAGTGGGGGATTATGCTGAGCTTCACCATGATACAACTCCATGTGACACCGTAATGGTTCTACTAAAATATGGACAAATGAACTAGATATGGTTTTATTATATTGTTGGCTTAGATCAAGTGTGTGCTCTAGTTGAGGTGCAAAACCTAGAGATAAATAATAAGATGGAAAATGGCTGCTTTCTAATCTTTAAGTTTCATATTGTTTGCGTTTCCGCAAAAGCAAAGGTTATCCAGATCCACATATCTAGCCATGCATATCCTTGGAGTCTTTATTTTCAGTTAGACGGGTAAGTCTAGCTGAGTACATTCCCATACTCAGGGTTTATCCCGTTTGTTGCAGATGGCCAAGTATACTTTCGCTATTGTAAGCACTGTCTCTATCCTGTCGAAGGAGAAGAGGAGTAGGCTTTGGGAAAGGTCTTCTAGAAGCTCATCTTTTGCTGTTGTCGGACATGATCTTGTTGGCACCCCTATCTCTTAATGGTATTAGTGTGGAGTAAGACTTTGGGTTCAAATTTCAAAACAATGTTTCATTTGGCCACGTGTGTTGTGGCGTGAATACTAATTTATTTGGAACAAAGTGTTGTCATAACTTTATTTCGTACTTCCAGTATTTTTGTTTAATTTGTTGGCTCGTTCGAATGTGCATACCTGAGTTTGCGCGATCTGGGTTGGATATACGATTGTTAGAAATCCTTCGAGATTTCTAGACTACAGGGATTATATGGGCTCAAGTGCTTAAAGTGGCAGTTAAATCTGTTGCTTTGGTACTTGATCTCTTATAATTTGGATAGTTCTGCCACAGCAGAGATTCTCGTTAACTTAGCTATCAATTAGTAATAGGGGCTTACCCCTGTCTGTGTCTTCCTTTCTTGTGAAGCCAGACAGTTTATGAGCGGTTTCCAACTGCCGGGAAATTATCTAGAAGATCCCGAGCAGCTATTGAGGAGGACTAGACGTTGTCAAGTTCCCCCTCACAGGTTCATCTCGACCCTGAATCCGTTCGAGGAAGGAGGCTCTACACCACCACTCAAGGAAGCTATGGCCCAGAAGGCGATCTCTGACATCTCAGCTCCGTCAGCTACCCACGTAGCTCAAGGTCCCGAGGTCAACTTCGGGGATGCCACCTTCGAGCTGAAGCCCGCCTTGATCCACATGGTGCAGGCCATCCATTTAGCGGGAAGCCCCATGAGGATGCCAATGCTCATCTCTAGCACTTCATGGAGTTATGTGGCACTTTCACTATCAAAGGATTGGTGTCTGACGCCATTTGCCTTCGTCTTTTCCCATTCTCGTTATTGGGAAAGGCAAAGCAATGGTTCTACGCCCACAAAGAAGAAGCCACTACATGGGAGAGGTGTGCTAACGCATTGCTCAAGAAGTTCTTCCCGACGGGCAAAACCAATGCTCTTCGTGGAAAGATCTCAAGCTTCCAACAACAGTCTGACGAGAGTACATTTGTGCCTATCCTCATCATGGAATAGACGATTGGCTCTTGATCCAAGGATTCTACCATTGGATCTCCAGTATGGCCCTTAGTCACCTTGATGCTGCCGCTGGAGGGGCGTTCCTCCAACACACAGTGAGAAATGCCAAGGACCTCGTCGAGAAAATGGTCATCAACCAAGGATGGGGTGAGGAACGTCTCCAGCCAAAGAGGAGAGGTATGCACACCGTCAATGAGGTGGACATGCTCTCCGCCAAGATGGACCTCATGATGAAGAAGATAGAAGAAGGTTCCAAGAAGGAACGAGAGGCCATCTACCCCATCGCCGCCGCACAAGCTATTGAAGTTAATCCATGGTGCGAGGTGTGCGGAGGAAATGATCACTTGGGCAACAACTGCCCCGAGACATCGAAGGAGGACGTGAACTTCATCAACAACAACAACCACAACAACGGGTATCGACCCCAACAACAAGGAGGATGGAATCCGCGCCCCTTCTACCAAGGTAATGGAGGTAATAGCAATTACAATAATTACAATTCTTACAATAACCAACCTTCATTGAAAGATCTTGTTCTTGGTCAATCTAAGATTAATGATGGTATAAATAAAAAGATGATTGCTAATGATAAAGTTCTTGAAACTCTTGGTGAAAAGATGGATAGTTTTGCAACTGCTATGAAAAATCAATTGAGCTTTAATAAAATGTTAGAAACCCATTTAGCTCAATTAGCAGTAGCTATGCCATCTCTAGAAAAGGTAAGATTCCTAGGAAACCAGAAGATTCAGTTGAGCATGTTAACATGGTAACAACAAAGTTCGGTAAGCCTCCACTTCGCTCCTATTGGGGCTATCTTCTCGATCCTCCCTTCATCATGAAGAAGGAAGATCCAGGCCACCCGACGATCAAATGCTCAATCGGACAACAGACATTCCACAACGCCTTCTGTGACCTTGGATCAGGCGTCAACATCATGTCCAAGGTAACATATGATAATCTCTTAGGGGGACCTTTGCTCCCTACATGTGTTCGCTTGCAGAGGGCAGATCAAACCATACGGTTTCCCGAGGGACTCGCGAGGGATATCTTGGTAAACATCCAAGATGAGTACATCCCCACTGATTTCATCATCTTGGACATGGGAGCCAACATGGAAGTCCCAGTCATCTTGGGAAGGCCCTTCCTCAACACCACCAACGCAGTTATCTACATGGGATCGGGCCAAATCCACCTCCAGTTCCCGAGTCACAAGGAAAAGTGTGCTTTTAATGGTTATAAACTTAACAAACAGGTTAAAGCACATCCACCAAAAAGAAGAGTTCGGGCTCCACGCCAAAAAAAGCAGTACCCGAAGGCCAAGATCAACGAACTCAAGAAGGACGAGCCCACCAATCCAAAGCAGGCTTGGAAAGCAAAGGAGGTGCACACACCACGGTCTCCCTCTCCGGAGCCATCAAGTGCACCCGAAGAATGAACAAGAAGGAGAGTCCTACTCCGAGGACTTAAAATCGAGGAGCCTTCACCAAAAGGTAAGTCGGTAGTTATCCTTTATTTTCTTTCCCTTCTTGCATTTAGTTAAATTCTTAAATTTTTATCATGCTTAAAATTTAGAATAATAAAGTTTCAGATTAAAGAAAACTTGAGATTAGTTTAGCACTAAAATTTGACAAAAGGTAGATCCATAGGGTGGTCGGTCGACCACCCTATGCACCCTATCTTGGCTTATTTAAAAGAGGAACACAATGTGATCTTTATAAAAGAAAAAGAAAAAAAATGGAGGCCTAGGGGGTCGGCCGACCACCCTAGGTGACCCATGATCACCTCTCTTTCTTCCCCACCATCCTTTGTCCAAGCATCTCATGATTTGAGTAGTGAGACTTTCAAAAATCAGATTTCTCTTTAGGGGACATCTCTTTTGTCTTGTCATGCTTTAAAGTACATCAATCACTTTTGGTTAAAGCATGACACATCCTTGTCTCCTACTACTCCTTGTTCAAAGTGGGGAATCATGACACCTTTCACTTTCACTTTGTCATGCTTTGAAAAATAAAACACATCAATCACCTTTGATCAAAGCATGACATACCTTGGACCCCCACTACTCTTTGTTTAAAGAGGAGAATCTTGAGCACTTTAGCTCAGCTTTTGATCACATCACATAGCATCTTTTATCTTTCACCAAGCACTAGAAAAAGCATGAGTGGAATCCCCACTTTAGGGGGTCGACCGACCACCATTGGTCACCTCATCCTCTCTTTTTGCTTTGTGTAAGGCATATCCTAAAGCTTGTGATCATGGCACCCAAGGGCATGCCCAAGGGGGGTCGGCCGACCACCCCATGGTGCCCCCTTGGTGCCATTCCATTCCCCTATAAAACCCCATGCAAGGAGAGCTAAATCCCTCACACCTCAACCAGCCAGTTCTAGCTCAAGCCTCTCCTTGCCTTGCTCTCTCGTCTCTTCATTCAATAGTAGTTCTTAGCTCTCAAGAGAAGTAGTGTTGCTTTCACTAGTCCACAAGAAAATCTCTTGTCTTCTTCAAGCTTCTCTTAGCTCAAGCTTATCCCCACAAGGCAAACTAGGAAATCTACTCTACACACAAACTTGTCCTAGTGTTGTCCTTGTGTCCCTCTTCCTCTCTAGAAGATGAAGAACCCGTTGAGATCCGCATTCAAGAAAGCAAAGCAAATCATGAGTGGGAGCTCATCTTGACGCTCCCACCAATCCGAGAATACTTCCCAAGAAAGAAGATGTAACACCCCAAATTTCGCTTTTTTAAGAAAATAGGTTTAAATGATTTAATTAGGATATTTTGTGCTCATGAAAACCATAGGAAATAAAACTTTTCATGGAATTAAAACTTATGAGGAGGTAGAAACATGTTTGAGCATTCATGCCTTTGCATATGATTCCATGTTTGTGTGGTTTTGTTAAAACTCAAAAGAATTTCAAAAGTGGGTTTCAAAAAGGTTTATGAAAATACCTTGAAAAGTTTTCCAAGCCAAAGAAATTTAAAAGGATTTTAAAAGCTCTTTCAAAATTTTAATAGAAACTTGTTTTGAAAAGAGCTTTTAAAATGGGACATATTTCAAATTGGTTTTGAAAATGTTTTGAAAAGAGCTTTGGATTAAGAAAATAAAAAGGGTTTCGGAAATGGATTTGAAAATGTTTTTATAACAAAAGAAAAAGAAAAAAAAGAGAAAAACCCTCCCAGCCCACCTCTCTCTCCCTCCCCTTCTCTCTCTTTCCCCCGCAGCCCACCCGCCAGCCGCGCCAGCAGGCCCAGCCCGTAGCAGGCCGCTCCCAGCTCCCTTTCCCCTCCCACGGCCCAACGCCTTCCTTTCCCCCCGCCGGCCCATCTCCCTCTCTCCTTTCCCCCGGCCCAACTCCCCCTCCCTCCTGCGCGGCCTACCAGCGCAGCGGCCCAACTCACTCCCCCTTGGCCAAGCCACGAGCAGGCCAGCATCCCCCCCCCCAGCGCGCGCGCGCAGCCCAGCAGAGGCCCATCCGCCCAAACCCTAGCCGCCCCCTCAGCCCCTATAAATATCCCCCCAGCCCCCCTCTCCTCCCACGCACGCCGCCAACAGCTACAGCAGCCAGCAGCCAGCCGCTCGGCGACACGTGGCGCCCGGCCGGACCCCGCCGTCAGCGCTGCGCACCTTGCAAAAAGGCCCCCGAGTTTTGGTAAATTTTAATCCGCAGTTCGGTTTTATTTTAAAAATGCTACCGATATTCTTTTGCTCATAAAATATTCGTTCTATCTCCGTTTTCATCCATTCAAATTGCGTTAGATTCGTAGAGTTTTTATCTACGTGATAAAACCATAATCAATCTGTTTTGCAAACTTTGACAATAATATTTATTTAATGCCTATTTAATTTCCTAGTTTAATCTTTAAATATTGTTTAAATCATATCTTCCACGTTCTAGCTCCGTTTCAATCCGTTCAAGTTGCGTTAGCCTCGTAATTTAATGATCTATCTAGTGGTGCAGTTTTCATCTATGTTAAAGTCTTTTGAAAATAAAGTTTAGATTAATCCTTTTTAACGAATTAATCCTATATAGAAAATCTAGTTTATTTCCTAACCTCTACGTTCTAGATCTGTTTTGTCCCGTTCTAGTTGCGTTGGTTTCGTAATAATAATATCTATGTGTTAGTAATAGTAATAAATATGTTTTATTCTTTCAAGTAAAATAATAATTGATTAATCTATAAGCAATGGTTTTCCAATTAAAACAAATTAGGGGTTCCACCTCGGCTTTTCATAAAATAATATATACCTAGTTTAATCTTGTTTTCCAAGAAAATATAATGTGAATTAATTCAGTTTGGGTATTTCTCTGAAGTATCCAATACATGCTGTTTATATGGATAAAATAAATGAAGCCTAGTTTTCTTTTTAAAGCTAAACTTTCGGTAGTCGTTTCTTTTCCGCTATAGAGACGTTTAGCGTGGTTCTCGCGCCTGTGTGATCGTAGAAATGCGTAGTTTCTTTTAAAATCTCTTTCATTGATTGGTGTAATGTTCTAATTTAGCCATGTTTGTATGCTTTGTATGATCAGATGCTTGTGTGGTGATTTGTTAAGTATTGTCCAATCGGTGAGTTTTACGTTGAAGATCAAGAAGTTGGCTTTCTAGAAGATCTTTGAAGACGTTGATCTTTGAAGAAAGGATCTGTTTTTAAGGCAAGTATTATATGGGATCTTCCTTGATGTCCTATTCATGATGTTTTTGAATAAAATCAAATGCATGTGTCTAATCTTGTTGCCATACGGCTTACCTAGATTTGTTACCTTGAACCTTGGAATCCTATGGGTTACTTGCATATGGGTAGTTATTGCTAGCGTTCCATTTAACTAAGCATGATCTTTAATCTTGATTAATGACTACATGAAATGATGAAGTAAAACTTGACTTTTTAGTAACATGAATTTAGGACCCTATCTGTCAGCAAAAGCTGGGACATACAGTATAACCATGAGGGCTATAATGGCTCTGGCTTTAGTTCAGTGTTAGGGTCACTCTCTCGCATGCGGCAATTCACGAAAGTTTCCATTGCCGAGCGGTTGCGGGTTGTGGCTGGAGTGGGGACCGCTGCGTGTGTGTACCATCTCGGGGCTCCCGTATACCCCTTGCCCGTGGATCCATACTGTCTGTGGTATGTAAGCGAGCCCCTTTGAAAGACTTCATAGTGTACCCTGCCCGCTCACCTCGGTAGTGTTAAGGGAGTCATGATCCTGGGGCATTTGGCCAAACACGACTCATGGGTAAAGTGTACAACCTCTGCAGAGTGTTAAAAACTGATATATCAGCCGTGCTCACGGACACGAGCAGCCCGAAAAACTCACAGACTAATAACGGAAAACTCACAGAAACAATGTTTACATGTTGGTTATTACTTGTGAATCACTTTATCATGCTATTTGTGTTACTTATTCAATTGCTATATGATCATATGGTTTAATTTGGGAGCTTAAGCATAACTTATGACACGTCAATTGTAAAGTTTTGAATCAATTAAAAATGCTTACCGCAGTAAACCAGTGTCAACTTTTTGAGCCTCATGAACCCCATATATACTTGTTGAGTATGAAAGTACTTACGCTTGTTTATTCTTTTCAATATTTGGATAAAAATCCCGGATGGGTACCAGTTTGCAAGAGTCTCGAGCAGTTAGGCTTGTGATCAACCAGTCAGTTGGTCCCTGTGGAGTGGTGTCTTCGCCTGAAGATCGAAGTGTCTTACCACTGTTTGCTCTCTTAAGGTTATTTCTTTGACCTTATATGTTATGTATTTAAGTGTTGTCTTTTGATATTACCTTGTTCTGTGACTATATGTGAGATTTGACTTCCTGGGCTCACATATAGGGTATATCTGGTTTTGTTCTTAAAACCGGGTGTGACAGAAGAAGGGGAGGATCTGCCCAATACACTTGGGAGAACGTTCAAACCGAAGAACACCCTCAGGAGGAGGAAGAAGTGCTGGAGGAGGTACCTCATATCGGGCCCTTCATGGTGCCCCCGATGAGGACCTATGATCAACAAAGTGGACTCTGGTTTGACCAACTAGAGTACCAAATATATCTCTCTCTTCAGGATTGATCTTTCGAGCACACAAGGATATTGGATCTGATTCTTCTCTACAACGCAGGTATGACCACCGAATTTAACAATATCTTTTCCACTATTGGTTGGTCTAGCTTTTGCCAAGTAGATGAACTTGGAATTGAGTTTCTCACCATAGAATTCTTATGCTCTCTCCAAGTCTCTAATGATGGAATATCTTTTCACATGTTTAATCAAACCTTTAGTCTAACTTGGAGTCATCTAAATGTTTCTCTTGGCTTTGATGATTCATGCTTTCTTGATTTAGACCCTGCCATACATAGGTTTAACAAAAGAAAATTTTGGTTATCCATCTCTACTGTAAATGATTGCTCAAATCCCAAACCTGAGGAAATACATAATCCAACCCTTCGTTTCATGCATCTTTGGATGAATATGACTTTGTTTCCTAGAAGTAATGCTAGCATGTTAAGCACCATGGAATTAAAATTGCTTCATGCTATGGTTAACAAGATTCAAATCTCTCCTGTGAAATGCTTGGTAGAATTTTGGCAAAGTTCAATTGAGAGTAATGGACCTATTCAATTCACATCTTTAATTACTCGTCTTGCCGAATCTATGAACTTGCTAAATGACACCTACCCCTTTGTTTATATCTCTGCCCCCATAGCAGTAATTTCGGAAGAATATCTTACAACTGCTCAAATGTTAAAAAGAGATGTCAATGGTGAGCTTAAAATGATTTACAGTGGCCATACAATTGAGGTGCCTCTTCCAAATAGGCAACGTCAGTTGTATAAGACCCATAAGCTAACCCTTGATTTAGATCAAGGCATTGGGCAAAGAGGTTTTGCAGAATTAGACATGAGAGCTCAGGAGGGGCTATACTTTGTTCATCTTGAGCAAGGTGGTCCTTCCCGAGGAGTTGTTGGCAAGGAGGAAGACGATGCATATTCCAAACCCATGCACACTTCTAGTGGCATGCCTCCTTGACCACCACATTCGCAAAGATCACGAGCATCATTCTCGTCTACACGAGATAGGGAGCATCGTGAATGGCGGCAACATTTCGATCAACTCACCAATGCTTTTGGTGAGCTACGTGTTGAGCATGGTGAGACAGCACGCATTGTCCAACAAACTGCCGAACAAATCCAAGCATTACAAGAAGAACAACACTGGCAATGGGACTCGTGGTGGAAACTACATCCATATCCACCACCACCATGTTAAGCAAAGGATAAGCTTGGGGGAGGTTCCCTCCCCCACTAAGGTAAGTATTTAATTTTAGTATTTATCTTCATGCAGTTTTCCTGCTTATCTTTTGTTGTTGCATCTAAAAAAATCTGCATATGATAAAAATAATAAAAAGACTCTTCTCTCTACTCTCACATGTTCCATGAAAATTAATATATCCTATGGAAATGATGAATAGTTTCTCTGCTAAATGTTTCTCTAGTACTTAGTTTACAACTTGGTATTTCTCTAAGTATGGATTACTTGGCTTAAGAGAAACCATCATGAACCTAAAACTTTTGTGGGTTGCAAATGTTGTAACTAAGTCTAAGTTGTTGTGAGACATGTTATGACAAGATAAGAGCTGCTATAATATTGTTCTAAGCAAGAATACTATCAGAGTTTTATTTATTAAAATGATAAAACACTTTTTGTTCCTCAATGGTGAAAACTCCTACCAAAGTCATACATGCTCTTTCATGATATAAGCTTTCTACATAAGTTTCTTGATTTGTGTTGAGTTTGGTCAAGTTTTGTGGCCCTTGTCGAGAGATTTATCATGCTCCCAATATCAAGATCACGTACACACCACATGTACATGCTGCTTCTACACTGGAAGTACGCAGAAACATGTCTTACATTTCCACATAGTTCATACTCCATGCTATAATAGAAAAACTCTCTCTAGTTTGTTGCTAGTAAATGAGACATAGACTATGCAAAATTATGAAAAAAATTCAGGGGCATTCTAAAGTCCCAAAATTGATGAGCATTCCAAGCTCACGAAAAAAAATCGAGCATCTTCAAAGCTCATATTAAAAAGATAGCTATGTCTCAAAATAATAAGTTAGGAAAGAGAGATCATCCAAATATAGGAGTATTGATCATCTGCCATGTTTCCACACACTTGCACATCTTGATCTAAGAGTATGACATTTCTCTCCTTGGGTCCGGAATTTGACTTCACAATATATGCAAGGTAAGTTTGCTACATCTTTGATCCCAACCTATAGCTCCACATAAGCTTTAGAGATAGGATGAAAGAAGGCAAACTTTGATATAGGCCTTGGTGAGGAATCATATACCTTATGAGCGACTCAAGAGTACCATTTGAGGAATGCTAAGTCTTTATTTTACAAAACTTTACAAAACCTTTGATATGAAACTTGTGAAAGAATGAGAAAACTAGTGCTCAAGTCAAGTTGTTCTATCTCTCAACTTCCCAAGACAAAGGATAACGCTACAAGCCCCATGAAGGACTAAGGTAAAATGGGTGAGTCTTTATTGCTAATTTTTCCATTCAAAAGAGAAGTATGATTGTTGTAGATTTAGTACTCTTGAAACATGAAGCATAGTAGCAACTCCTGATCCATCAAGCTAAGTTTGATTGTTTGCTCGGGACGAGCAAAGGTTAAGCTTGGGGGATCTTATTGGCACTAAGAATGATACACTTTTACTTAACCAAAATGATGCCAACAACCTCAGGATCAAGGATAAACAAACACATCATGAGCATACTTTATCAAATAACAAGTTCCACATGTCCATGGAGTGTTTGAATACAGGAATGAAGAAATGGAGCAAAGGAGAGCCAGTGGGACCCACATAGGGGGTTGGCCGACCACCAAATGGGCCCACCAACTCTCCTCCCTTGGCCAGGATCCAGGAGAAGCACTCTATAGTGATTTCCAACCCTTGGATCACTCTGTGCTTCCTCTCAACGACTCACATGCAAAGCACATGGATCCGTGGGCCCACACCAAGGAGATAAACGTGACAACCACCTCAGGACCAACATCCAACATCTATGACAAGTGGGACCAGTACCTGGAAGACAGAAGTGGGCCAGAGCCCCCAAGGGGGATCGGCTGACCACCATCTTGGTTCACTAGGCCCCATTTGGCCCCTGATCAGTGGGACCACAACCAGAAGGCCAAAGGGTGGCCAATGGGCCATAGGGGGGGCCAACCGACCGCCCCCTAGGTCGGTTCACCCTCTGCTAACCGCCATACTCACTCAAACATGTTGGAAATCACAACCATCCATCCAAAGGCGATTCAAGGTCGGTTGGATCCAAGGGTGGAGGATTGAAGCCCCTTGGATCGCTGACGTGGTGATGGAGTAGCCCCTACTCCACCTCCCACTATAAATAGAGGCTCATACCCCCCTCTCTACACATGGTGAAGAAGCCTACAAGCTATATTCCTTAGATTGTTCTAGTAGTTTAGTCTAGAGTGGGAGTTAGAGTTGAGTCGAGCTGCACTCGGGATTTCCGGAGTTGTCTTCTGGAAAGTCCGGTATAGATCTTGTATCTTTCCTTCTTTGTAAGACTTTATCTTTATCAATATATTACTTTTCTCTCTACTTTACTTAGTATTTACTTTGAGCATTACCATACTAGATATAGTATTTTTATATGCTTTTGCTCTTTAATAGTCTTTACATCAATAGTCTATGATCCTTGTGGCCTTTCCCGTATGCGATCATTGCCTGTCATTGGGTGCTTTGATTATAGATCGTAGGCAAAGTAATAAGTTGTGTGTAAGCGTGGTGCTTATACATCACCTTATCCTTGGTTATCGCTTGTTGCATGGATTGTTTGTGGTACCTAGCAAGAGGTGACAACCTTATCTAGTCATTGTATTCCACCACGTGTTTTTAGGCAAGTTCTTAAAAGGTAAGGCCCCCGTAAGAAGAGGGCGCGGTCCGGTAGGAGTTTTGTCCTCCTACTGATCTATCCCCTCACCTAGCATACTTGTATTGAGGAGACAAACTATAGTGTTTAGGCTAGTTAATTGGCTAAGTATATTGGAGTAGAGTGAATTACACAGGAGTCCCTTTACTCTCTCGTTGTCCTCCCACCTAGCTATACTATCTAGTCCGTTCTAAGTATCATTTATCTTGGCTTATTCATTCATCAACCCTTCCTATCATATATCGTTTACCCCCCTATACTAGTTGGTACTAAGTTGAGGTGCTCTCTAGGATCTCTATCTAATTATCATTTCTAGCCCAGCTTTCCCATGGGAAAATATAAATTACTATACCTTGGAATACTCCTAGGTGAAGTGCTACAACGGTATAATCTGTGCGCTTGCGGATTTATCCAATAGTCATAAGAAATACCAACACTTGGCATACATCAAAACTGGGTTGTCTTTACACCATTCATAGACAGGTGTAGGGTCATACATGGTAAGCGTCTTCTTTTCTTGATCGAAAACATGAAGCATAAACTTTCTAGAGCTGCGCCATGGCAAAAGAAACTGCAAACATGGTAGCAATTAGTATAATATCAAGGAACAAATAATAAGAGTAGGAGTAAGCGTCTTACGTATCTACAGTCTTTTAACTTGTATTCTATATCCGCACATATACCGAGTGCATCAGCCTTTTCTTTCAAACTATGTTTCTTACGGTATTCTATCCCCGTATTTAAAGCACACATGGTTTGGAAGAAAAGTTAATCGAGCCATGTAATTAGCATAAAAAATTGTTTTTATTATAACAACAAATATGACAATGTATTATAGCACGAAATAATCATTATAAAAATATGCTTACACAGAATCTTAGATCCATGTGATGCTTCATGATAGTATTGTTATATTTGTTGCTTCTATATTCTCGAGTAGCATGAAAGCGAACAACTAAGTTGAAGCACTAATCAAAAATGGCTCGATGGTTCATTAACAACTCTTGTAGGTCCTGGACAGTGAGTTTAATTGTGGTGGGATGAAATTTTTTAACTCAAACCTTCCTACAGCACATTAGCAAGATAAGGTAGTTTCATTTCATAACATAGAGCTAGTATTAGTAAAAGCAATTAAAATAAACATGTGACTTACGTCAACAGTGATTTATCTTGTATGGACATGATATAATCACAAAGTAACTCAATCAGATCTTGCTTGCTCATTGGCATGTCTTTCATGGCCTGAAATGCCCAGAACTCATCAATTTCTTGATTGCTCTGGTCCTGTGAGGAGTTTTTCTGAGTTTGGCTGCGCTGAGTTGTGTCCTTTTGAAATGACTCAGCCTCAAGTTGTTTCCTTTTTTTAATGGATTCTTGGTCAGCCAAATTGGTTGTCTCTATTATAGCACATTCAGTTGGGCTTCCAATCTTGTTATCGCAATCTAGATACAGAGCTCCCTTTCTTTTTTTTAAATCTGACAATAACAAGATTGCTGCAAGCTTGATTCTAAATTCTTTCATATCACCCTGCACAATATTATGACCGTCATTATGTTCTAGTTGAACATACATGCATATAGAGCACACTTAATTTTACTGTTTAGTAAAAACACTATTACCTAATCGAACTCGAATGACAAATTGTGACCGGTCCAATACTCCATAAAGTATATTAAGAACAATCCGCATGAAAAACTATGCACAACATTAATAGATGTTTAGGGTACATATTTTATTAGAATAAAGACGACAAAGGAGGAAAAATAGTACTACTATGTACTCATCTTTTTGTAAACAGTCGCCACAGACAATCTCATTGATCGGCCAATTAACCACATCAACATCCATCCACTTGTGGTCTTTTATGCCTGTCTCATTTAGTGCATAATCTATTTGTTTTCGCAATCCAACTCGCTATAGACATCATAGAAGAACTATTGAAGCAGTCTATCATAAACCTTTTCAGTATATAAAAAAGTTGTCAATAAAACACATACAACTTTATGTAGATCAACACGTCCAAACATGTTGCCCAAAGAGTCTAGCACCTAGACCTCACGTTTGGCAGGATTTAAAACTGCAAGGTACCAGTGTGTGTGCGTAACATTAATTGGAAGGAACACCTATAGAAAGTCATAATGGACATTTTGTCAGACATAGAAAACAAATATTAAAAGACCAATAATTGTTTTATAAACATTGGTACCATGTCATGATCCGAGTAAGATAACACCCTTTCAACCAAAGCATTAAGACTGCGACGGTTAGTATAGTTGCTTGCGATTGTCCCATCTCTCTCTCTCTACCCCACTTCATGAGTGCAGTCGTAACTGCAATTTCCAGATAAACTTTACCTCTTGCCCTCTCTACTAATTTATCCTGGGCCTTCAGCAGTTTAATGTAAGCATCTATGACCTGAATAATTTTGCCATTATTCAGAATGGACTTTGCATAGAAAATGGTTTGATTTAGTAGTTTTGTAATTGTTACCTCATCAGCCAAGAATTCAGTTGGTTGAAAAAGACATTCCAAATGATTTCTCGACACCTGAACATCATCTATCAGCACAACTGCTCTTTCCCAGGTTTAGCAGGATTTTTTTGAACAACCTCAATTATGGCTCTATCATTCTAATTACACACATAATCTGAAATCAAAACAACATATATATAGAATTAAAGTAACACCTTAGTAGGGTTTTTTCCGAATTAATAAATCAAATAGAAAATTTAAATACCCTCTCGAGTAACTGGTGAATCCTGAGATATTTTGGGTTTTTTTGTAAGTTGAAGACTTTGGCAACTATTTCCTGGTTATTTGGTGCTACTTGTGTGACTTCTGCATCGTTAATTCTATGCAACCATTCAGAACCATCCATACTTTCACTAAAATCTTCGGTTTGTATAATTTCTTCAGACGGTCTATTGTTTTCCTTCAAAACAATAGAATTTGAAAGATGAATGGACACCTAAAAGACCCATAGAGGTAGGATATAGATCCAGAACTCAATATACACTCCCCCAGTTATAAAACCATAGCAGATCATACGGTAGGAGGGCAAACCTGGGTGTTTTTCTGTGGTGAAGAGACTATTCCAGAGGCATCAGCGTTGGCGTTCGTCGCTCTTTCTTGAGGCATAGTCATCTTTTGAAAACAACCAATACAACTACTGAAACGTAGAGGAGGTGTGTATATTTCCCCTTGCCGGCGAGCTACCTAATCATGAGCGAAGATAGACTGAGATAGAGATACAAAATGAATTAACACGGTCATGATACTATATAGTATGATAGTATGTGATTAGTTGCCTTTTTAACTGCATGCATGCCTTATTTCCTGTTACATGTTCGGTCTAGAGATTGCATTTGATTAGTTTCCTCACAATAATAGAAGTTTTGTATGGTAAGCCATCCGAAATTGTAGTATCAAAGGCAGCTCTATGCCATCTCCAAATGTAGCCGCATGTTTTAGCGTTTTCTGTACTATATGGCTTGTGCTTAAACAACTGTTTAGATGAAATCAACTAGTTTTTTCATAACAAATGAATCTACAAATTCATAATGTTTTCACTTTGTTGAGCATTTGTCATTTGGAGCATAAGCACCATTTGAGCACAATCATCTAATCTGGCAGTACATTTTCTCATTTTTATGTCTATTTGATTTCATCCTGATTTTGAACTAAATCATAGTGTTATCACTTTAACCATCAAAATCACAACTGTAATAGTCCAACTTTATTAAGTACATGCATTTAGTAGCTGCTTCAATAGTTATAATGAGATTTAAACAACCAAATAACTCATATAGTGATATGTTTGTCTTGTACAGAAACAACTGGAATAGCCCAACTTTTTTCAGTACATGCATTTAGTAGCTGCATTTAGTTGTAATCAGATTTAAACAACCAAATAACTCATATAGTGATATGTTTGTCATCAACAATCATAACTATAATAGTGCAACTTAATTCTATTCATGCATTCAGTAGATGTATTTAGTTCTCATCACATTTAAACAACCAAATAACTCTCATGGAAATAAATTAGGAACCCATTCTTTATAGAACTACACAGTGTGGTTGTACTATGTTCTTTGTCTTGAACGTTTTAATTGATTCGCAAGCAGCCTCAACACTAAGGTGTTCCAAAGACTTCAGCTTGGACTCAAAAATCTTCATCCACCCGTAGACGGCTGTGTAGTCCTAATAAACATAACAACCATTATGCTTAAAGTAACTCACCTTCAAATGCATGAATTTGATTACACACAAGATTGAATATCATTTTACTATATTCATTAGTGTTGACTCTACCTATATTTTTCAGATAAACAAAATAAGCCAATTTAATTAGGATAACTAATTAGAAAGCTCTCTCGTTAGTTGACGTACCTTTTATTCTGTCCATTCGTATGTAGAGGGCAGCCAAAACGTTGAACTCTGACAAGGCTCGCCGCCAAGTCCATATGTGTCGTTGAACATGTGGTTCCATAACGTGTATTATAATACACTTGTACCTACGCGTTAATTTTAGATAAGACCATCTCTGTTGACACCAGAAGTGGTAAACGGGTAAAAGACCGCAAGCGTACGACTATGAAGTGTAGCTTTCACCGGGAGTATTCCAGGTATCGTATTTTCCTCAGGGAACGAGAAGTGAGTTAATTAGGAATAAGGGTATGTCCTACGATGAGACAAGGGAGACTATGGTATTTGGGTTGAGAGGTTCGATATGACAAAGATATCTAACAAGGCTAAGCTGGTTATACTGGCTTTATCAGCCCTTCTCTTGTAGGAGGCGATGGAATGGATCAGTAAGAGGTAAAACTCTAGCCGGACCGTGCCATCATGTTGTATTGAGGCCCTACCTTTTAAGAACTTATCTTACACATGTGGTGGGATACAAAGACCAGACATGGCTGTCACCACCTGCTAGCTACCACTAACAATCTATGCGATAAGCGGTTTACAAAGGTAAGATTAAGTTTCTTTTTCCTGCAGATGATAATTATCTCTATGTAAACCTTACATGTGGGCCTTTCCTCCATATTTCCTGATAACCCCATGCAGAAACAGGCACTCACCAAAACTTGTGGAATTTCATTAGTAAAGCCCCCTATATCTAGATGGGAATTGGATATGGATCCTTTTTGATGTTTAGTTGATGGTTAAAATTGATACTTAAGGACCGTCAACAATGAGACATGTCTAATGCATATGAAGGAATGCTCATGATGAATGCATTATGCAACATTTTTATCTCGTTGACTAAGTACGTGCATATCTCTTCTCCAGTAGAGAAGTTAACACTCACACTTTTTTAACAACCTTAAGTAGAGCTTTTTATCAGATGTGAGCTCTCTAACACCTACAACTAACCACATTTATGCTTTAGGTTATTTGCTTAACCACACATAGGGTATTCACCACTAGAAAACACACACAACGTTGCATGCAAACACCCAAAACAGCAGCTGAAAGAAAATAGTATGGCAGGGGCTACACAAGACTAAAAATTACAAACTTGGACTTTCTGGAAAGCTTATGAAATCAGCTAAAAATCATTCCAAACTCTTTCCAGCTATTTCCAACTTCAAATTAGCGTAACAGTCACTTCAAGTGAAACTGTTTGGTGAAAACAGGAAAACACAGATTTATCACTTAACTTGTAAAATACACATAGGTTAAACAAAACAGGCTATAGCTGTGAAATTTTAACACAAGATAGATTAACAAGTTATCTACAATATTTTCAAAAGTAGCTACTGTTGAAACCATTTCAAAGTACCCCAAACAATTCAAGCAAGGAAATAGGTTTCAGCTCTTTAACAGATTCCAGTCATTATTTAGAATAGTTGTATAGCTTCAATTATCATTCTAAAAATTATGATAAATTTGACAAGACAGTTTGCATAATTTTCTACCACTTTGGTATTCACACATCAACAGCAAACATATTTAAAAAGTGGTTAAGGCCACTACTTTGCTGGTGATGAGAAAACAAGCATGTTTTATACATAAATTACTCGAACAATTTGAAATGTGTCAAACAACAGATTTCATATTTTTATTAGTTCACACTAAGCATGTAGTACTTGTGTAAAAATTACCAAACACAGAACACACATATAACTTACTTAGCAAATATAACAAGGCTGCATTCAATTAATTAAGAATTTAACAAAAATAGCTACAACATGCAAATGAAAAGGACTTTACTGGAACTTTAACATTTTTCATGGAAATTTCATGCTGATATAAACTTAACACAACAAGAATCATGATTTTAGCACATACCAAACTCCAGTTACAAATTAAATAATTTAATAGGGACATATAAAGCTTGCTGTTTATTTTTAATTAATAAGCGCATAAGAACAGTAGCAACATGTCATACTATATTTTTATTGCATAGAGAAAAACATAACAAGACTAACAGAATTTATTTCACAATTTTTGCATTTTTCTACAATTAGATATGCATTTTCAAAGTTAGCTAACAAAACTAAAAAACAAATCAGAAAACAAAACACACAACCTATGACATGTGGGTCCCACGGGTCAGCTTCTTCCTCACTGCCGAGAGCACTGGAGGAGTTCGACCGACTGCCTTTCACCAACGGTGAGGTCTCCAGCCAAAGGAACCCTACAGACGTGTTCCCCTTCACCTCCCGCACCCAACCATATAGCTGGTTGTACCCCAATCCCATCGGAGCATGCTCGACGGCGGCAATGGCGGCACGGCGGCGCGGTGCTACTTACGCTGGCCGGCTCAAGCCTCTACTAGCCAAGCTAGCGAGCGCTACATCTACACGGAACCCTAGCAATTCGATCTAGCCCGGATTAGAGCTTTGAGAAGCCTCCGATGAGCTCGGCCACTTGCACAGTGGCACAGTGGCGAGATCACGGCGGCACGACTCGACTGTTCCAGTGGCGGCGATGCTCAATCGCTTCAACCGACTCCGGCAACCTAACTACGAGCTAACCAGCTAACTCTAACGCTACTCCAACGAACCTGAGAGGCACTGAGTGACCCAGCGTGACCCTCGCCGGCGTTGCGGGTGCCGAGTGCTCGCACGCAGTGGAGATCCTGTTCCAGCAAATCCTAACCCTAACAACTTCAACCAACTCCACGGCGAGCTTCTACGACCTCTAGGCTACCGTGTATGAGAGCTATAAGAGAGGGAGAGGTGCTGGATTGGGCTGGCCATGACAGCGCAAAGCTCCACGGAGCTTCAGCGGCAATGGCGCCCGCGATGGTGCTTGTTCCGGCTCACCTAGTCTGCTATAGCTTCAACCAAGCGGTGCGGATGATAGAGCGGAGCAAGGCGGTGTTGTGGCTATGTTTTGGCAAGCAATGCAGCAGCATGCTGCGTAGGCGAGCTCCGCGACAGCGCTGGAGCTCGGCAATGGCGCTGCTGCGCTTACGCTGGAAGCAGAGAGGAAGGGGAGAGAGTGAGGCGTAGGCGCGAGTGCGATCGCGAGCTGGACTGTGCGGACGTCCAAGGAGCAGCTGGCGCTGGCCTCCTGCCGGTGTACGGCTGCCATGCGGCACAAACAGGCTGACTCGGTCGGCCATGACCGAGCAGCGCGCTCTGCCTCCTCCCTCTAAAACCCGATCAGGGTGTCTGATGGCGTGATTTGCAATGCGATTAACTCGCTAGTCCTGTCGTCTTAGCTTCAACCAATTACACCATTTGATAGAGCTATGTGCCAACTCCATCTTTCATGTAACTTGCTCGAGCTGAAACTGTTTAGATTTCAATCTAGGATCATTCAAACATATGTTCTTTCAAACTGAAAGTCAGTTCAGGACTTAGGTAGATTTTGAATCCCAAAACAGCCCCCAATTATGCCTTAATTGGCTAATTAGAGTATGTTAGGGTCCAAATACCACTTGAGGGTTAAACAAAGTTTGTTCCTTATAAAATTCTCTACAACTTTGCTTCAGCCCACTCTGTCATGCAAGGTCATTAGCAAGGTTGATTAGTTAAGTCAAAGAAAAGGGTTCCTAGGGTCAACATAGGAGCTTATACCCTAGCAAGCCTAATTTGACATGATCATACACATGAACATGGTTCCATTAGCATTCCTAAGTATGTCTAGGTGTCTATTAGTGATCAAAACATCAAGCAATTGGTTATACAAGCATAACTCACTCAAAGCTAGATGTAGGTTAGCACATACATAAGCAAAGAACAAGGTGATCACTAGGGTTATCATTTCATGTTGTCTTGTGAATGCATAGATGCAATGATGCTTGTGCTCATGCTCATGAAATGATATGCAAGTACAAGCTTAACACCTAGGGTGTTACACTAATCTCACTACTTTAACCTTGGCCTAAGATTAAAGCACTCTACTTAGAGCAAAGCGATGAACAAGCGTGAAAAGTTGTATAACAGCTTAAACCAGATTTAGAATATCAAATGCTATAAAGAACTCGGATGTATCACTTACAAGTGTTGAACTTACAAGAGGATCGCATCCGCTGAGGCGCAGCTCCATAGAAGATTCCCGATAGATCCGGGGCTTTCTCCAGAAGACTTCCCTCACTCTCCTCCAACTAGCATATCACTACAGCAAAGCTTCTCTAAGCTACTAAGGAGTAGTTTTTCTCCAATGAGTCATGATTGAGAGGGGAGGTCTAGTGGAGTATTTATAGGTAGAGGTGGAGTAGGGGCTACTCCAATGACACATCATCGATCCAAGGAGCTTCAATCTTGAGCCTTTAGATCCACCGCCTTAGAACCGCCTCAGAATAGAGGGCTCTGATCTCCAACATGTGCTAAATGTGTGGGGGAGTCACCAGGAGCTTCAAGGGGTATTTTGGGTATCGGCCGACCCCCCCTATGGAAGGTGGGCCCTGCCCTAGACTTCTAGAAGGTACCCCACTAGTCAGGGACCTAGTGGGAGGTGGTTGCCCACTATAGGGTATCGGTCGACCCCCCTAGGGGTCTCAGGCCCACCACCTTCTTCTAGAAGGTGGTCCCACTTGTCATGGGACTTGGTTGATCCTTCTGAGATGTTTGTCACGTTGGTTTTCTTGATGTGGGCCCATGGATCCATGTGAAGTGAATATGAGCCGTTGGGAGAAAGCACAGGTTGATCCAAGGGTGGAGGATCACTTGGGAGTGCTTCTCCTAGATCATGGCCAGTGTAGGAGGCTAGTGGGCCCCATGGTGGGGTCGGCCGACCCTACTATGTGGGTCCCACTAGCTCATCTTGCTCCATTTACTCTAGTTCTACATCAAATGCTTCATGGACATGTGGAACTTGTTATTTCATATAATATGCTCATGATATGCTTATCTTCCTTCTATTCTGAGGTTGTTGACGGTGTTTTGATGATGTCGAAATGGATCATTCTTACCGTCAACAAGATCCCCCATACTTACCTCTTTGCTCGTCCTTGAGTAAAGGATAAAAGTAAACGTAACTATGCTATTCAAAGTATAAAGCAGTCATAAAGATTTTCTCAAGACACTTTGTCATACAAGTGGGATATGTGGTATTGTCTAAGATATATCCTTGAGAGGTTGATAAATGGAATAGTTCTCAAGGCAGAGTTATCTTCCCAAGTCATATTTTAGTACTTGGAGTTTTTGATAAGTTTTTCAAAAGAAAGCACATAAGTCAACTTACTCCTCATATAGCACTCTAGATCGCTCACAAAGTATATGATTCCTTACCAAGGCATAACATGAGATTGCCTTCTTTTGTATCTTCCTACTTCTAAATGGCTTATGTGGAGCTTAGGTAGGGATAAACAAAGTAGCATAGTTGCATTACTTGTATTGTAAAGTCAAAACAAGGATCCAAGGAGAAAAGTGTAATAATCCTAGATCAAGGTGTGCATGTGTATGGAAAATGATAGTAGACTTTATTGTACTCTTTAACTATGTATGGTCTCTCTAACTTAATGATTACTTGAGACATGGCTATCTTTCTTCTTTCTTTTTTTCTGAGCTTCTTGCTGATCATTATGATAGCCATATCTCTTTTGAATAATTTAATAGAGATCATAACATTTTTCTAGAGTATTTATTGGTTTTAAAATGGAACATATAAATGAAAGGCATGTTTTGCGTACTTCCTATGTAGAAGCAGCATATATGTGTGGTGTGTGCGTGATCTTGATCTTTGAATTATGACAAAATTCTCAACAAGGGTCAACAAGGTTTGACTAAACTCAAAGCAAATACAAGAAGCATATGAGGAAGGTTTTTGATCATGTATAAACATGTATGGCTTTGGTAGGAATTTTCTCACTATAGAGGAGTAGTGACATTATGGTTTTATGACATTTTCAAAAATTAATCTCCAAGCACTTTAAATAGACAGAGAATGAATCATGAGCCGAGAACTTATATCACATTGATCAACAACTTAGTCAATATGATTCCCTATCAAGATATTTTTCCTACTAGCATAAGCAAAAGCAAGAATTCATCTTTATGACACTTTTACCCTTCAAACGTCATAGATCATGTCACTTTTCAAATTTTAATTTCAGATGCAATCTTCTTGTTTTTATTCAATATTAAAAGAGAAATAAACTAAGCAATTAATTTCATGAAGAAATAATATTTTATTTTTATTTTTATTTTTAGAAGGGAATGAGTTAAGTAAATAAAAATATAAAAGAGAAAGGGAAGAGATGCGGCAAACCAGACAGGGGTGATGGGGATGTTGAGTGGATGCTGGCTGGTGGGCCCGGAGGTTCTTGGTGGTATTGACCGACATCACTTCGGAGGCTTTTGGCCATCTCAATCCTGAAATTAGATCTCTTACCTCTGAATGTTACTCTCCTCTGTCACTTTTGCGTGTTGGCTTCTAAAGTGTATCGGCCGATACTGAAAAGTGGTCGTTGATGCCCAAATTTTTCGTGGGATGTGCCATGGCCGTATACATCATGATTCAGTGGTCATTCATGTCAAATGGCATGTTGGGGTGTCGACCGATACCCTCCATACTTGTTTCACTGCATACCGTAACACAAAATAGAGAGATCAAATGCAGGGGTTCTGCTGGGATAAGACACCAGCAGAACCAAAACCATTTTTTATTCAACTCAAATTTCAATCTAGCCACATGTTACAATTGATGAAGGGAAATAATTAAAAACAACCTAAGTGCCTAATTATTGGAGGGACTAGAAATCTAAGGAGGAGGGGCAAAGAGATCCTCCTTGTCAATTGCCTTGGCTAAGCGCTTGATCTTCGCACCAGTGCTAATGCGAAGATCATTGAAACTATCCTCTAAATCTAAGCGCGCCATCCTTTATTCCGCTACCCTCTCCGCTAACTTGGCGTTACTCTCTCTAAGTTTAGCAACTATGCGCAAGAGTTTCTCCATATCACTCTTATGCTCTTCTTCTTGGATTGGCATTTGGTGGATTGGAAGGGATGCCATTGAAGGATACAAGGGACATCTTGGTGTTATTTCTTGGTGGAGCCATGGTGAGGATCAAGGAGGTGAGAATGAAGGTAAGAAGGGCTAGAGTTTCTGCTGATTGTGAAGAAGAACAAGGTGAGAGGAGGAAGAAGGAGAGGGGGTTAAGAAGAGGGATTCCAACGTTCAACGCCTCTGTTTTTGTTCGGATCGCGATGGAAATAGAAGGGGAACGTTGGTCCAACGTTCAGGAGCAACGGGCAAGTTGAACGGGCTCAAACCACGATCGGCCGATATGCTTTAGCATGGTTTGGTTCAACCGAGTCAGGATCTAAGCTCCCACGGGTCAGGTTATACTGGTCGCGCAACGTTGGGCTGTGAAGCCTTATAAGGCGATCGACCGATACCCTTTCTAGGCCAAATGGGCTTGAATTTTGTGTGGGAGGTGACAAGGCTATGTTTAAGCTAAATCTAAGGTCAAACATGAAAAAGGAACATAAAAGTTAAAACATGTGGATTTTAGTTCTAAGTTAGATTAAGAACAAAATCTATCATGTCAATTTCTTTTTAGGTGATTCATGTTCATGGAAAACTTTAAGACGTTGGCCATTTACCTTAAAGATTTTGTCGTTGTCATCCTGGAGTGTGATTGCTCCATGAGTCGCGGCGTTGACGACGAGGTATGGCCCTTCTCATTTGCTCTTTAGCTTCCCATGACCGAAGAGCTTGAATCTTGAGTTGAATAGCAAGACCTTATCTCCTGGGTTGAACTCATTGAGTTTGATTTTCTTGTCATGCCATCTTTTTGTTCCCTCCTTGTATATTCTGGCATTGTGATATGCTTTTTCTCTCCATTCTTCTAATTCAGAGATTTGTATTCTCCTAAATTTTCCAGCAGCTGGCAGATCCATATTCCACTTCTTGATTGCCCAATGTGCTTTAAATTCCAATTCAACAGACAGATGGCATGTCTTTCCGTATACAAGTTGGTATGGTGTCATACCAATTGGCGTCTTGTATGCGGTCCGGTATGCCCGTAGTGCCTCTGGTAACTTGTGCTTCCAAGCTGTACCCATCTCATCCACGGTTTTTTGCAAAATGTTCTTGATTTGCTTGTTGGATGTTTTTGCTTGACCACTTGTTTGAGGATGATATAGAGTTGCAACATTGTGTCGAATTCCTTGGTCCGTGAGGAACTAGTGGAAACCTTTGTCAACGAAGTGAGATCGCCCATCATTTATGACTAACTTTGGGGTTCCAAATCTGGGGAATATCACTTCTTGGAACATTCTTTTTGAATTCGTTGAATCTGCTTTGCGGTAGGGTATTGATTCTACCCATTTGGACACATAGTCCACCGCTACTAAGATGTACTCACACCCCTTTGATGGAGGAAAGGGTCCCATGTAGTCGATGCCCCAAGCATCAAAGAGCTCGACTTGTAGGTTGTTAGTGAGTCGCATAGCATCTCGGGCATTGATGTTCCTATGCTTCTGGCACCTTGCACATTTTCTGACGTACTCTTGGGTATCCTTGTACATAGTTTGCCAATAGAAATCACTTTGTCAAATCTTAGCATGAGTTCTGAATGCTCCATAGTGACCTTCGTATTCTGCCCCATGACATCTTTCCATAATCTTGATTGTCACCTCCATAGGTACACATCTTCTTAGCAATCCGTCATTGCATACTCTATAGAGGTATGGCTCATCCTAGAGATGCACTCGACTCTCCTGAATAAGCTTCTTCTTATTTACCCCTGGTGGGACATGGCCTGCAACATAAAGTTGACTATATTTGCATACCAGGGGTTGGAGTCTGTTACCTTGAGGAGTGTGTCATCTCTGAGGAAGTCGTCGATGGGCAAATTCTGTGCCTCTTTGAATCGCATTGTAGACAAATCACTACACCAGAACCCCAGAATAGCGACGTACCGTCGGTCGATATAGATCGATATAGCGATGTCCCATCGGTCGATATAGATCTATGCCGACACTTACTTGGAGTCGCTGAAAGTGGCGTCGGTATAGCCTATCCCGACCGACATGTTTTTAGCGACCAACAGTCTGATGTCTTAGGAGCTATATATACCGACCCATAGTTTGACGCTATAAATACTTTTAGCCACTAACAGTGCAACGTGAATTATTTACATAGACACTAATCAGCAATACATAATGAATCCCAAAATTATCTATTGTCAACGCACAAACATTCAATACAATATACAGTAACATAATAAAAAAACATTAACATTGATTCATTCATATATGAGCTAGCCCAATGTATGGCTAGTCAAATTTAACATCATACAAGTACAAATACATTAGAAGCTCAAAGACACGAAGTTTGTGCATGAGCAAGCCATCAACATCCCTGCCTCTATCTCATATGGCCAAAAATCATACATTCACCAATTGTGACCAAAACTTAGCTCACTAACACCTAGAGATCACTGCTCAAATTTCACTAACATTGAGCTCGTAGTCTTATCTCTAATAGGTTCAAAACAAAACACAGCTTTGATGAACACTTTTAACTTGTTGACATCATCAAGTACACTGTCTAGCACCTTCCAGGATGGCTGAAAAGCAATATGAATATCAAATTAGCAACAATTTTTACCAAAGTTGGAAAAAGACAACCAATCTGATCAACTCCAAGTGGTTCTCTAAAATTATAAGACATTCTATAAAAAGGAAAGTTCAATGTTCCAAACCGTTGTAAATGAAATAAATAAGTAAACTGATAGTACCTAACTCAAACCAATATACATATTTAGTATATGACCTAGCACTAGAGAGTAACATATGTAAGATGATGAATTGGCCTATACAAGATACACCATAAATACAAAAATTATAATCCAACCACAAGATTTGAGCAAAGCTTCTAAAACCAGACAAAACCGACAGTGACATTGGGCTCTGCAGTTAATGAAATACTACCAACAGATGTTTGAGCAAAGTCTACCAAGGCATTATGTAATACTACCAATAGAGTATGTAATGAAATTCTGCAGTTAATCGACACTAACAAAATCAACAAGTGACACTTTGCTCATTTCAAGCAGCTCTAATTAAGAATGTAAAGATTAAATCTTTGTTGCTCTCAATTGAAAACAATTAACTAGCTACCAGCCAACAAAAGTATTTACTGAATATTTTATTGTTTAGATATTGTAGCTAGAAAGGGACATTTCACAAATATGAGGACTTGATGAGAGCTGCACCTTTGTCGACCTGCTTGCTTGCCTACCTGTTTTTGGTGATGCAGGATTACAGCCACAGGCTCCACAGAACTGCTGCTGTGCTATAAACTGTCAATCAGCACTCCTCATTTCCTGCAACAGTAAGATGCAGTCTAGAGAAAGCCAAAAAAGTATATCAATTTCCCATTAACTTACAAGTATGCACTGGTTGCTGAAGACACACACACAGGCAACTGCATAGAACCATCAATGAGAACCATTATCACATCAGAAAAATTCAGTTGGAAAAAGATACAAGTTAGAATCAGCTCAGATCACTTCCAAATCTCAATTCAGCTACCATAAACACCCAATTCAGATCATTCATGCATAAAAAAGTATGGTGCTGCGGTAGTACTGTCTCTACAATCATGCACGAGGACAGTAAACTGCTGCAACTCAAAATTCTCCCACACAAACATGTATGCATCCATAATGTGAGTCATGGCTTTCACAATGATCGCTGATAGCCTGTATCTAAAGCAATTGCCTGAGAAGAAGCACGTACCTGCATCTCCATATCCTTTTGACTGTAGGATGCCAACTTGCCAACCTGAAATGAAGGAATTGCTCTATAAGACAGCAGGTCCTATTGGGGGAAAACACATGCAAATCCTTTAACATTAACAGTATATGATGTAGGTGACATACCATTTTACCTGTTGCAAGTATCAAAGCCGTGGTTTTTGGTTCTTTTATTCCCACGATGACTACAGAAAAACACTATGTACAGATAAATGAGTCAACAACTCAACATACAAACTATAGTAAAAGAGTGAAAATGTTGGCCATAAAAGCAAGGAATTTAGAACTAATAGATAATTATACTGATAAGTAGATAACATATCAGGCACAAGCCTACTGAAAAAATATACAAATTCTAGATCTTCACATAGCATAGAAGCTTGTCCATATATAAGAGCATTGAAGGAGGTGCAGCTTTTGAATCTGAACCCATAAATTAGCCTGAAAATATTATAAGTTCCCAACTATTCGATACCCATAAGAAAATGGGTGCTTTCTTGTACATATACATGCCTCTGCAACCACTTTATGCCTCTGCAGATCATTCAATTGCAAAGACTAGACACGGGTTCAATCTGCAACAAAATTCATGCATGTTTGGAGAACCTTGGCATGAATCTGGAAGCAGATAACGGGATGACTAGAAACAAAATTAGCTAGATAAGCCTATATATTATGAATAAATAGGAACATCCACCAGATCTAAGGAGACAACCGTAGGTACGAATCCAGTAAAGGACATTGGATGTGCATAGGTAGGGCTGATAATCTTTGAAAAGGGTCAAAGTTAGTAAGCAACAGAGGGCATCCACAAATTGGCTTAACAACATTACCCAATGTGAGACCGCACAGGCAGCCGCGTGAGAGACACCGAGCGCAGACTGCCGGCAAAGACACCGAGCGCCGCCGCCTGTGCAGGATCCGGGAGGAGGAGGAGGACGGGAACGGATGCCGGGAGAAGAACTTACCCTCGCAGCGCCACAGGCTGCACGGACCACTGGGCGCCGCCGCGGCCGCACAGACCATCGAGCGTTGCTGCCGACAGCAGCCGTGATGCGCCACTAGCTCCAGGGAGCGAGATCCGGGAGGAGCATAGGGTGGAACACCAGAGCACGGGAGAGGGTTGGGCAGATGCGGCGGAGCTTGGTGGCGGCGGCGGCGTAGGTTCTGATGGTGGCGGAGGAAGGGAGGAGTGACGTGAGTTTTTTCTTTTTATTTTTTTAATAACGAATGGAGGCGACGGGATGTACGACTATGAATAGTTAGGGTTCTGAGAGGGCGGTATTTAGGCCCAGCAACTTTACCGCCAATGGGCTTGTTTCAGTTTTAGTTCCCCGCAAACAGGGCTTTCCACAGTGCGTCGGAGGCACGTCAGTGTACCGACCGATGGTTGGTCCTTTTAACTGACCTATGCCGACCAAGGGTTTGACTGTATAACTAAATATGTATTATTTACCGACCGACAATTCAACATAAAAAGAATATTTAGCGACACTTGATCCGTGGGCCAACTATACCGACCGATAGTTCAACGGTATTAGTATATCTATAACGACACACGTGTGACGCTATTATGGGGTTGTGGTGTAGTGAATGGTCGGCAACAGAATTTTCTACTCATTTTTTATCTTTTATTTCAAGATCAAATTCTTGGAGTAGCAAGATCTATCTTATTAAGCGGAATTTAACATCTTTCTTAGTGAGCAGGTATTTCAGAGCAGCATGATCGGTATAGATGATTACTTTTGCTCCAACTAAGTAAGATCTAAACTTGTCTATAGCAAAAACCACAGCCAAAAGTTCTTTTTCAGTTGTTGCATAGTTTAGTTGTGACCCTATTAAGGTTTTGCTAGCGTATGAAATTGCATTATGTTTCTTATCTTTGGTTTGGCCTAAAACCACACCAGTAGCATAATCACTAGCATCACACATTATTTCAATAGGAAGCGTCCAATCAGGGGGTTGAATGATTGGAGTTGAGATAAGTGCTTTCTTAAGATAGCAGAAAGAATCTAAGCACTCATCATTAAAGTTGAAGGGTGCATCTTTGGCTAGCAGGCTTGTTAAAGGACGGGCAATTTGAGAAAAAGTCTTTTTATAAACCGCCTATAGAAGCTAGCGTGCCCGAGGAAGCTACGAATTCCCTTGACATTCGTGGGAGGTGGAAGCTGTTCTATGACTTCAATTTTAGCTCTATTCACTTCTATCCCACGTTCGGACACTCTATGTCCTAGCACTATGCCTTCGCGAACCATAAAGTGGCATTTCTCCCAGTTGAGGACTAATTGCTTTTCTTGACATCTTTGTAAGACTTTGTCTAAGTTCTCAAGGTAATCATCGAAAGTTTTTCCATAGATAGAGAAGTCGTCCAATAAAACTTCCATGATTTCTTCGATCATATCGGAGAAGATGGACATCATGCACCTTTGGAAAGAGGCAGGAGCATTGCTTAGGCCGAAAGACATTCGACTATATGCATATGTTCCATAGGGGCATGTGAAGGTAGTCTTACTTTGATCATCTAGGTGGATTGGGATTTGATGATAACCCGAATAACCATCCAGGAAACAAAAGAAAGAATGCTTTACAAGCCGTTCCAACATCTCATCGATGAAGGGCAACGAGAAGTGATCTTTCTTTGTAGCCTTATTAAGTTTTTCGGTAATCTATACACATCCTCCAACCCATGACGGTTCGTTGAGAAATCAACTCGTTCTTGTCATTTCGAACGACCATCATACCTCCCTTCTTAGGCACGACTTGCACTGGGCTAACCCATTCACTATGAGGAACAGGGTAGATGATCCCTGCGTGCAAGAGTTTCAAAACATTCTTCTTTACTACTTCTCTCATCGCATTATTCAATCTTCGTTGAGGTTCTCTAGAGGGGATGGCCTCAAGTTCTATGGGAATGCGATGTGCGCAAAGAGCGGGACTAATGCCCTTAAGATCTTGAAGAGAATAACTTAAGACTGATTGATGTTTTTCTAAGGCAGTGAGGAGTTTAAAGGACTCTTCAGGAGAGAGTTTGTCGCTTATAATCATAGGGGCCTCACGATCATCATTTAGAAAGGCATATTTTAAACTAGCAGGAAGGGTTTTAAGTTCTATGGAGGGCTTGGATGGAGGCTCTGATTTCTCCAGATCTATGGTTTCTTCTAGATCGTCTTCTTCTTGGATGAAATCTTCAGCATCTTCTTTTAGATCAAGATGAGAGGTTTCTAGAAGAGATGCAACCATCACTTCCTCTATGGGGTCAGATTCTGGGAGCGATTCCATCATGGTGTTTATGGAGTTGGTTAACGGAATGGAGAGCTTGATGCTACTCCCGAGATGACCTTTAAGGCTTCCATCAAGAGACCCATCAAGAAATCTCATGAGTGGATGCCCAATTAACAAGTCAAATTCCTCTATATCAAATATGAAGAAATTTAAGAGGATATTGACTTTGTTAATTAGCATAGGAATGGTCTGTGCGATCCCACAACTCTCAATTAATTGTCCTGAAGGAAGCTTTAGAAACTTATTGGTTGGAGTCTGATTTACATCGCCTAAGCTAGCTCTTGAACCGTCTCCTGGAGATAAACTTCCTCTAGGCGACTAGGAATGTGGAGGTTAGGAGCTTTTCGAGCAGAAGACTTCTTTTGCAAAGATTGATTCAAGGCATTTCCAAAATCAGAAAATATGTTAGCCTTGATATCAAGAGGGAATTCCAAGGGTTGAATTTTATCTTTCCTTGGTGGTTCAGGTTCAATAGCAAGATCTTGGGATGTAGACGGAAGAGTTTTGGCTATTGAGGTTGTTTCTATTCTGGGGGCTGGTTTTTGTTCTTCCTCGGGTCCTTCATCATGAATGTTAGTATAGGGAGTGTTTTCAAGAATCTTTGTGAGAAGACTCTTCCCTGCACTAACGGGTAAACACAGGAAGGCTCCCCCAGAAGTTATATCAAGAAGTTGTGCGAAATCCTTGCTAAGACCGTCATAAAAGTGTTGTAACAATGTAGGCTCGGTTAAGCAAGATCAGGGCCCGATGATGCTACATCTAAAATACGGGCCCATGCCGCACCTAGAGGTTCTTCCTCCTTTTGTTTAAAAGTTAGGACCTCTACTCGAAGATGAATAACATGGGAGATATGGAAGAAAAATAGGTAGAATTTAGATTGCAACTTTTCTCATTCTCGCTTTGCACTATCTACGTGGAGAAAGTACCATCGTTTGGCTAATTCCGTCAAAGAAAACGGAAATAGCTTCCACTTAAGGGTACCTCGTCTCATCCCTTGGATGTGGACACATGAACACAATTATTCAATGTCATGTAAGTGAGTGTATGGGTTTTCATCTTTGTCCCCAAAAAAAGGTTTTTCCTGAACCATCGCTATGAGACTTGGCGAAGCTCATAACGAACGGCCAACACGACCTGAGATGATTTAGGTGGCTCCAAGCTAGCGCCCGTTGGAGCACCATATTCAAAGATAGGTGTTTGATCCATATGTGTATGTGGAAAGGAAGGATTAAATCAAACAAAGATAAAATAGGACCACAAGGTTCTGGTTAAAATAGCTACCATTCCTCGGCAACGGCGCCAGAAAGCTTGTTGACACCAGAAGTGGCAAACGGGTAAAAGACCGCAAGTGTACGGCTGTCAAGTGTAGCTTTCACCGGGAGTATTCCAGGTATCGTATTTTCCTCAAGGAACAAGAAGTGAGTTAACTAGGAATAAGGGTATGCCCTATGATGAGACAAGGGAGACTATGTTATTTGGGTTGAGAGGTTCGATATGGCAAAGATATCTAACAAGGCTAAGCTGGTTATACTGGCTTTATCAGCCCTTCTCTTGCAGGAGGCGATGAGATAGATCAGTAAGAGGTAAAACTCTAACCGGACCACGCCATCATGTTGTATTGAGGCCCTACCTTTTAAAAACTTATCTTACACATGTGGTAGGATATACAAAGACCAGACAGGGGTGTCACCACCTGCTAGCTACCACAAACAATCCGTGCGATAAGCGGTTTACAAAGGTATGATTAAGTTTAGACTCCACGTCTACACTAATCTCACTACTTTAACCTTGGCCTAATATTAAAGCACTCTACTCAGAGCAAAGCGATGAACAAGCGTGAAAAGTTATATAACAACTTAAACCAGATTTAGAATATCAAATGCTATAAAGAACTCGGATGTATCACATGCAAGTGCTGAATTTACAAGAGGATCGCATCCGCTGAGGCGCAGCTCCATAGAAGATTCCCAACAGATCCAGGGCTTTCTCCAGAAGACTTCCCTCACTCTCCTCCAACTAGCATAGCACTACAGCAGAGCTTCTATAAGCTACTAAGGAGTAGTTTTTCTCCAATGAGTCATGATTGAGAGGGAGGTCTAGTGGGGTATTTATATGTAGTGGTGGAGTAGGGGCTACTCCAGTGCCACATCAGCGATCCAAGGAGCTTCAATCTTGAGCCTTTGGATCCACTGCCTTAGAACCGCCTCAGAATGGAGGTATCTGATCTCCAACATGTGTTAAATGCGTGGGGGAGTCACCAGGAGCTTCAAGGGATATTTTGGGTATCGGCCGACCACCCTATGGAAGGTGGGCCCTGCCCCAGACTTCTAGAAGGTGCCCCACTAGTTAGGGACCTAGTTGGAGGTGGTTGCCCACTATAGGGTATCGGCCTGTCTCAGGCCCACCACCTTCTTCTAGAAGGTGGTCCCAACTATCATGGGACTTGGTTGATCCTTGTGAGATGTTTGTCATGTTGGTTTTCTTGATGTGGGCCCATGGATCCATGTGATGTGAATATGAGCCGTTGAGAGAAAGCACAGGTTGATCCAAGGGTGGAGGATCACTTGGGAGTGCTTCTCCTAGATCGTGGCCAGTGTAGGAGGCTGGTGGGCCCCATAGTGGGGTCGGCTGTTGACGGTGAAAATGTCATAATTTTTTATGCTCAAAATTACCGTCAATAGCCTCACAATGAAGGGACATAAGCATATCATGAGTATGTTTTATCCAATAACTAGTTCCACATGTGTGACATAACCTCTTAAGAATAGGGCCTACTTGCCAGGATTATTGTCCATCCAACTATAATCCCAATAAATGATCCAAGTCTTAAAAGATTCGTCGGGTGTCCTCAGATTAAACCGAGTCATTCACCCCTTTCCGAGCAGGATCGTCTCATTACAGACATTACAAAAGTAATACAATAATTTAATTTACATTAAAGAAGCAGAAAAGATTTAAGTCATATTACAAACTTAAGTGTCATACGAATATATTACATCAAGCTAGTGATAAAAGAGAGCTTATTTCACAACCAACAGGAGTACTTTGCCCAAGAGTCAAACAACTACAATTACTCCTCATCCTCCTCAACATTAACTATGGTCATGTAGCATAGGGCTACACAGACCGGGAGTACTCAACAAGACTTAACCGACAAATAAATTGTGGTGAAAGTATAACAGCATGCAGGTCATAGGATTCAAGGTAGGTTTTCTCAAGAATCAAGTATTTTGCATAAATGAGCATTTATAAAAGCAATTGAAATTGATTTAGTTCTCATAAAAAGGTTACTCAAGTACCGATCTGAATGTATGATCGATAACGAGGCAATGAACCATCCTCAAAAGGAATCATCAAGTATCCAGTTTAAGTTTCATTAACTACGATGCAAAGGACAGGGTTATGTTTCCATATCCGAGGAATATGACGATTCGAACCGGTTAAACCCAGCTGGGGCTTCCCAAACACACGCTATATGCAGCACTAAAACACACATATAACTACCTTTCCCTAGATCCTCCAGCCGAGACTGGGGTTCCGCCACCCGAGAGCACAGTACACCTCCATCCAGTTCCTCGAACTTGGAGGGTACACACTACTCTCGCCATCTCTCCACTCCCAGTGCGGATTAACCGTTCTTAAGACTGGAATAGGCAGAGTCTAGCTTCCCGAAGTATGCGATGGTACTCCATAGTCACAACCCTTCTACGTTTTACAACAGACGGTTCTTAATGACACAGGCGGAAAGAACCCGCTCACCAGTCACCACTGATGGCTCTCAAACACCGTGTCCGCCCGATCCCGATTATTACTCCCATCAAAACATTCCTTTCTCAAAAGTGCATAACCATTTGCCGCAACAATACGCTATGTGTGGATGACCGGAAATCACCCACCAATTTATCATTCTAAGCATACTAAGCTGTGTGATGACGACCCGTAGGGTTCGCAGTCCGATCTTTCGATGAGAGTTGGTAGATAACTCGATTGGTGGATGGAGATGACGTTCACGGCTCGACTACAACCGTCCAAGGACGCTGCGCCTTAGCAACCGATACACCACCTCCGATGGCTGCCGTGATCTTGCGGCGCGACAACCAGCCACTAGGGCTCCCGTCCTGCAAGCAATCGAAGAACCAGCAAGAACAAGATGAACAAGCACTCAATTGCTAGATGAATATGAAGGTTTCAATTTGAGAACACAATATGGTGAGGTTCTGATGACAATCAGACGGACGGTTGATCCAACACGCGCGCTGAAAGGCGGTAGCAATAGCTAACTCGACGAAACAAAACCTAAACTGTTTGTGGCAGCTCTAACGACTTATAAGGAGTTGGGAGGACGACCACAAGGGTGTTGGGGTCGTTCTCCAACCCTAGGACGCGTCCCTAATGGACCCGACTCGATACATGGGCCACAGGCCCAAAATAAGGTGACGCAGCACCGATGGACAGAAAAGGTCTCGGTACAAAAACGATGAGTCTGGACGCATCTGATAAGGTATAGCCATGCTTCTGGATCCGTTGGAAAGTAGACGTGATAAGATTTCCAAAAAGTGCGAGAATGTCCCAATCGGAGTCCGTATGAAGTCGTGGCATCCATCACAAGTTGGTGCTGTCCTGCAGTCCAAATCCAGCTAGCGCCCATCCCGTGTCCCGCTGATCCTCTCCATTGTTCCTGAGCAAAACAAGAGTGCACGTGTCTCCATTGTCTAAATATAATGGACAAGAGTTTGAGAATAAACTTACTTGATGATTGAGTTCACGGGCACGAGCACGAGTAATAGGACCAAGTGGTGCTGGAGATGGTGTTGGTGTGGTGTTGATGTCCTCATCATCCTCCCCTTCTTGCATTTGAGTCGTCCTCGACTCAAGCTCATCTTCCTCTCCCAAATATGGCTTCAAATCTGCAATGTTAAATGTGGGACTAATCCCAAAAGCTACAGGAAGATCAAGCTTATATGCATTCTCATTAATACGTTTTAGCACTTTAAATGGTCCATCAGCTCTAGGCAGCAATTTAGATTTTCTCAATTCAGGAAACCTATCCTTTCTCAAATGCAACCAAACCAAATCACCAGGTTCAAAAATCAATTGCTTTCTACCTTTATCACCAGCAAGCTTATACTTAGCATTCATGCGCTCTATGTTTTCTCTAGTTGTTTCATGCAATTTTAACATCAACTCAGCACGTTGCTTAGCATCAAAATTCAAATGTTCAGAAGTTGGTAGAGGCATTAAATCAATAGGAGCACGTGGTAACAAGCCATAAACTACCTCAAATGGGCACATCTTGGTAGTAGAATGCAATGAACGATTATAAGCAAACTCAATATGAGGCAAACAATCTTCCCACATCTTAATATTCTTCTTTAAAACAGCCCTTAACATAGTAGACAAAGTCCTATTCACAACTTCAGTTTGACCATCAGTTTGGGGATGACATGTGGTAGAAAATAAAAGCTTAGTCCCCAATTTACCCCATAAAGTTTTCCAAAAATGGCTAAGAAATTTAGCATCTCGATCAGAAACAATTGTATTTGGCACACCATGCAAACGAACAACTTCTCGAAAGAACAAATCAACAATATGTGTAGCATCATCAGTTTTATGACAAGGGATAAAGTGTGCCATCTTAGAAAATCTATCCACAACCACAAAAACACTATCACGACCCTTCCTAGTCCTTGGCAATCCTAAAACAAAATCCATAGAAATATCTTCCCAAGGAGCATTAGGAACAGGTAGAGGCATATACAAACCGTGTGGATTTAATCGCGACTTCGCCTTTTGACAAGTCGTGCAGCGAGAAACAAATCTCTCCACATCTCTCCTCATCTTTGGCCAAAAGAAATGACCAGCAAGTATGTCCTCTGTCTTCTTTGCTCCAAAATGTCCCATCAAGCCACCTCCATGCGCTTCCTGCAGCAACAACAAACGAACGGAGCTAGCTGGAATGCATAGCTTGTTAGCTCTAAACACAAACCCACCACTAACGATGAATTTGTTCCAACCTTTCCCATCTTTACAATGCAGCAACACATCTTTAAAATCAGCATCATTAACGTATTGGTCCTTAATTGTTTCTAATCCAAAGATTTTGTAATCAAGTTGATTCAGCAAGGCATATCTCCTAGACAAAGCATCAGCAATAATATTCTCTTTCCCTTTCTTGTGCTTAATAACATAAGGAAAAGATTCAATAAATTCAACCCACTTAGCATGTCTACGGTTCAATTTCCCTTGACTACGAATATGCTTCAAAGATTCATGATCAGAATGAATAACAAACTCTTTGGGCCACAAGTAATGCTGCCATGTTTCTAATGTGCGAATAAGAGCATACAATTCCTTATCATAAGTAGAATAATTTAGAACAGGCCCGCTCAATTTTTCACTAAAATACGCAACAGGTTTGCCTTCTTGTAACAAAACACCACCCAGTCCAATTCCACTAGCATCACATTCAAGCTCAAACATCTTATTAAAATCAGGAAGTTGGAGGAGAGGTGCATGTGTCAACTTATCTTTCAGCATGTTGAAGGAGTTCTCTTGTACTTTGTCCCACTTAAAAGGCACTCCCTTCTTTGTAAGCTCATTCAAAGGTGCAGCAATGGTGCTAAAGTCCTTCACAAAACGGCGATAGAAACCAGCAAGTCCTAGGAAACTCCGCACCTGTGTGATAGTCTTTGGTACAGGCCATCCCTGTATAGCTTCTACCTTGGCTTGATCAACCTCAATTCCCTGTGGAGTCACAACATAGCCAAGAAAAGACACTCGATCGGTGCAAAAGGTGCACTTCTCAAGATTACCAAATAAACGTGCATCTCGTAAAGCATTAAAAACAGCACGTAAGTGATCAAGATGTTCATCCATAGATTTGCTGTAAATCAATATATCATCAAAGTAGACTACAACAAATTTTCCAATGAAAGCACGCAGAACCTCGTTCATTAATCTCATGAAAGTACTTGGTGCATTAGTTAACCCAAAAGGCATGACTAACCACTCATACAAGCCAAATTTAGTTTTGAAAGCAGTTTTCCATTCATCTCCCAATTTCATACGAATCTGGTGGTACCCACTACGCAAATCAACTTTGGAGAACAAAACAGCACCACTCAGTTCATCAAGCATATCATCCAAACGTGGAATAGGGTGTCGATATCGAATGGTGATATTATTAATAGCTCTACAATCAACACACATGCGCCATGTACCATCTTTCTTAGGCACTAAAATAACAGGAACAGCACAAGGACTAAGGGACTCACGCACATAACCTTTGTCGAGGAGTTCTTGCACTTGTCGCTGAATTTCCTTCGTTTCTTCCGGATTTGTCCTGTACGGCGCACGGTTTGGCAAAGATGCACCAGGAATAAGATCAATTTGGTGCTCAATCCCTCGTATTGGTGGCAGCCCCGCTGGTATCTCACTTGGAAAAACATCGGAATACTCCTGCAAAACGTTAGCCACAACAGGAGGCAAGGAATGTTGCATATCGTCAATGGAAATCAATGCATCTTTGCATACTAAAGCATAAGCAACAGAAGTGGATGCATTCAACTCATTAACATCAGATTTAGTAGCAAGCAAACAATTCCCATTCAATTTAATCTCAGTTTGCTTATCAACAACAGATTTGGCATTTTTATTGTTCTCACTTGTAGCCTTTGCAGCTTTAGCAACATCATCATGCATAATGGCTTCAGGAGACATAGGATGCAACACAATTTTTCTATCATGGTATAGAAAAGAATACTGATTTGCTCTACCATGATGCATAGAATCCCTATCAAATTGCCATGGTCTACCTAGCAGAATATTACAAGCTTGCATAGGCACAACATCACATTCAATCACATCATTATAGGATCCAATGGAAAAATTGATGCGCACAAGTCTAGTTACCTTTGCCTTACCACTGTTGTTTAACCATTGAATGTAATATGGATGTGGGTGTGGTTTGGTTGTAAGCGCAAGCTTCTCCACCATGTCGCTGCTGGCCAAGTTGTTGCAGCTACCTCCATCAATGATCATGCGACATGAACGCTCCTTGATGACACACTTTGTTTGGAACAACGTGTGTCGCTGATTTTGCTCTGCCTTCTCCATTTGTGCACTAAGCACACGCTGTACAATGAGGCTCTCATAGCGGTCGGCTTCACCTGCATTAATATGTTCTTCTATACATTCTTCACTACCTGCATGGTCAGCGACAAGCAATGCAAGTGTATCTTCATCAAAATCACTAGCGGACGAATACTCACCATTATCTTTGACGACCATAACGCGCTTGCTGGAACACTCACGCATCACATGTCCATATCCCTGGCACCGGTGACACTGAATGTCTCTCGTTCTACCTGTCGATGCTACGGACGAAGCACTTGCACTAGGCTTCTGGGCTGTCTTGACTACTGAATTTGTGGGAGTAGCACTAGGCTTGTCACTTGAGGATGGCAATAGTACACGTGTGCGGGACTGCCATGAATTTGTCTTCCCTGCAGAAAAGTTATTCCGAACACTAGCACGTCGCCCCTGCACTTCCCTTTCAGCTTTACAAGCAAGATGAAACAAACGGGTTACATTAGTGTACTCTTTATATGAAAGGATGTCCTGAATTTCACGATTTAACCCACCCAAAAATCTTGCCATAGCAGGTTCCTCATCCTCCTCTAAATTACAACGCAACATACCCATTTGTAATTCTTGATAATACTCTTCTACACTTTTAGCACCTTGTCTTAGTTGTTGCAGTTTATGTAGCAAATCCCGTGCATAGTAAGAAGGAACAAATCTAGCCCTCATGATTCTTTTTAAAGCATCCCAAGTACGTGGTATGTTATTAGGATTTTTCTTATTATACTCTATCCACCATACAGTAGCAAAGTCAGTAAACTCACTAGTAGCAGCCCTAACACGTGTATTCTCAGGAAATTCGTGGCATGCAAACTTTTGGTCAACAGCAATTTCCCATGAAATGTATGCATCAGGATCATACTTACCATCAAAAGGAGGTATTTTAAATTTAATCTTACTGAAAGCATCATTGTTATTATGTACCTCACGTCGACGGTGACCCATACCTCTCCGATTGAAGCGTAGGCGATGTCGATCACTAAGGTCATTGTTATCAAGGTCCATATCACCAGAGTAAGCATCCTCGTCATTATCTTCGACTCGCTCCTCATCCTTGTGGGCGTCATTATGTTGATGTTGACCCTTGCCGTTTGTGTGGAAGTCATCAAAACGACGGAGAAGAGCGGCAAGGCTTCTGTCCATACGAGCAACCGATGCTTCGACTCCTGTAAGCTTGGTGGTGGTGGCAAGTTGGGCAGCCTCTAGTTGCCCAATCTTGTCATTGGTCACCTGTAAATCTCCATCGAGTCCTTCTGTATGCAGCTGCACTTGCCTTGTAAAATGTTGAATGATGCCCTTGGTGCGTGGAGATTGCGGCATGTTGTTATTATCCTCTGTTCCTGACATGGTTTAGAAGACAAGAACAACAAGAAAACAGGTGAAGAAATAAAAGCCCTACAACTATTAGGATGTAGCTACAGCAAAGCACTCTCTCTCAACCTGTTTCTCAAGCTCTTACCAGTTCTTACCTTGCTCGAACAAGAGGGGTCAACAACCAGCAAGTCTGCAACCTTGGAAGTGAATGTATCGGTACCGTAGCACAACACCTGTCAAGTTGTAGTCGAATATGTGGAGCTGTAGGTGGCCAATGTTATGCTCAAGGACAAATACTAGCACCACGTTAGATTAAAAAGCGAGCTGAATAATCGTTCAAAGGTGGTACTGTGCTGGTCCTAGCCTAGACCGTGCTAGAGACGCGAGCCTGGACACAAAGGAACTCACAAACACCACCTATCCAAAGGAGGAAAACACAAAGATCAGCCCCTTTTTTTTGTTTTTTTTTTGCCTCTTTTTTTTTTCTTTTTCTTTTTTTTTTTGCCTTTTTTTTTCTTTTTTTTTCTTTTTTTTTTTTCTTTTTTCAGGGAAACCTCAAAACTGATTATAGGAACAAAGAGATGTCAAAAGAGCAAATCACCACACACACTTTTTCCAAAAGTGCAGGGGTCTCTCTCTCTCTCTCTAAAGTAAGCTTCGCTGTAATATGGTATGAAACTTGTAGTCCCGACTTGTACTGCGCGAACTTAATTATGGAAAACAACTCGGACGGAGGCAATTTATAGCAGCGAATACCAGGGTAGTACTCGGACTTGATTCCTAAAATCAACTCCGTCTCGAACTTGACAGCAGCGAATACCAGGGTAGTACTCGGACTCGATTCCAGAAAACAACTCAAACTCGAACTGGACAGCCACGAATACCAGGGTAGTACTCGGACTCGAACTTGACAGTAACGAAATCTACTTAGACTCGGACTAGAACGTGACAAGAACTCGAAACTCTAAAGGACTAGAACTAAAACCAGCAACTCGACACAACCGATGCAACCGACGACTCAACAAGCCCTAACTAAGTAGTACTAGCAAAAGGCTCAACGGGTTTATGGGATTACGGAAAACTAATCTACTACTTTTTTTGGCTTTTCTGGACTATGGGAAAAAAAATTTGTGAAGAATTGGAAGTCTCTCACCGATAAACCTTGCTCTGATTACCAACTGATGACGACCCGTAGGGTTCGCAGTCCGATCTTTCGATGAGAGTTGGTAGATAACTCGATTGGTGGATGGAGATGACGTTCACGCTCGACTACAACCGTCCAAGGACGCTGCGCCTTAGCAACCGATACACCACCTCCGATGGCTGCCGTGATCTTGCGGCGCGACAACCAGCCACTAGGGCTCCCGTCCTGCAAGCAATCGAAGAACCAGCAAGAACAAGATGAACAAGCACTCAATTGCTAGATGAATATGAAGGTTTCAATTTGAGAACACAATATGGTGAGGTTCTGATGACAATCAGACGGACGGTTGATCCAACACGCGCGCTGAAAGGCGGTAGCAATAGCTAACTCGACGAAACAAAACCTAAACTGTTTGTGGCAGCTCTAACGACTTATAAGGAGTTGGGAGGACGACCACAAGGGTGTTGGGGTCGTTCTCCAACCCTAGGACGCGTCCCTAATGGACCCGACTCGATACATGGGCCACAGGCCCAAAATAAGGTGACGCAGCACCGATGGACAGAAAAGGTCTCGGTACAAAAACGATGAGTCTGGACGCATCTGATAAGGTATAGCCATGCTTCTGGATCCGTTGGAAAGTAGACGTGATAAGCTTTCCAAAAAGTGCGAGAATGTCCCAATCGGAGTCCGTATGAAGTCGTGGCATCCATCACAAGTTGGTGCTGTCCTGCAGTCCAAATCCAGCTAGCGCCCATCCCGTGTCCCGCTGATCCTCTCCATTGTTCCTGAGCAAAACAAGAGTGCACGTGTCTCCATTGTCTAAATATAATGGACAAGAGTTTGAGAATAAACTTACTTGATGATTGAGTTCACGGGCACGAGCACGAGTAATAGGACCAAGTGGTGCTGGAGATGGTGTTGGTGTGGTGTTGATGTCCTCATCACTGTGAAAGTAACTTGCGTATTTAAAACAGATATCAAGGTATAGGAATTAAATACTTCAAGGATCAGGCCATGCATGAAGTAGGAATTCGATAGAATAGTAACCATGCAATAATTAACCATAATTGTATTTAAAGAAAACTTTGAAAGACAAGGTAGGTTTAAATGCACCGGGGCTTGCCTTCGTTTGCAGGATAAACAGTCTCTGGTTCAGTACCACATATATCTAAACTCACTTCATAATGCTGATTTTCCAAACCAATAATGTGATGGGCCTCTCCACCAACAATATTATCTACACGATAATGATATGTTTAGATGATACTTAAATGTAAACATGATGCTTAACACATACAAAAACACATGGCTAAGTGATGAGAAATCAAGATTAATTAGCTTGAGTACAACTTACCTTCACTAAAGAAAGTAAAACTAGTTCATTAAGTAATTAACCATTTCATGCTTAATTAACTAACTAAGTTAATAATTACATCCAAAAGAACTAACACTCAACATAACATCAAATGACATGTTCATAACTTTGTTTGTCACTGAACAATGACACATGTGCAATCAAACAATCTAAAGTCACCCAGATCCTATAGTGATTAGGGTTTCTAATTGATTTTATCAATTATTTATTTATTAATTAAATAATCCAGTTTCAAAAGTTTGTCCAATAAACCTCAAACTTTTTATACAACAAGGTATAGTTACACAAAGTTCACAAAAATATTTTCATGATTTTTGGAATTATAAACAGAGCATGAAAATTCATTGAAAATGGCTTTTCTATTTAAAGTAGACATTTTTACAGAATTAAAAATGTACTGGACATTATCATATTATATTTTTATTAAATACTGCATACATCAGAGAGTAAACACAATTAATTTCATGATTTATGGAGATACAAAAAAATAGATACAAAAATAACTAAGTTCATTACTATTTACAATCAGAAAATAGAAAATCACTTGAATAGAGTCACTGACGGCTGGGACCCGCGTGTCAGCTCTTCCTAACCCTAACTGGCGGCGCCGGCAACCAAACAACACGGTGGTGTGTTGCCGTCGTCGATCAACTGGAACAACCAACACTTGCGCTGTGTTCTACACTCCATTCCGCACCCAACGAGGTATAACACTCCCAGATCTATCCCTCACAGAGGGCTCACCGGCGACAATGGCGGAACTCACCGCTCGGCCGTGATCACGCCGACGAATACAAGCCATAATCGACTCAACCGAGTACCTATAACTACTCAGCAACTCACTACGATGATGAAGCGCTCCCTAAAAGCATCAAAAGACCTATATACGGCTAGAACAAGCTATGCCGGTGACCAAGGTGCACGACGGAGCTCTGGACAACATACGCTGGCTAAATTGAGCCGATAAACAAACAACCGACTCCATAGACATGATCAGGACACTACAATGACACTAAAGAACCAATCAATTGAATGAATGATCAAGTAACAAGCTCTACCGACGATCGGCACCGACACGGCGACGTGAACTAGTCGGAGCAACGTGGACAGAGCATTAGAGATCGAATTGAGAACAACTAAGCACCTAGGGACTACCAGTGGCTCACTTCGAAGCTGACGCTCTCACAAACGAAGACGGAGATGGAGCAGAATGATCGGACGACGGAGACAGTCGTGGCGGAGAAGATGAACAGCGGCAACGATGTGTTCCCGAGGCTACAGACTGCCATTGATTCAACCAAGAGGTGGGTTAGAACCGCCATTCGATAAGGATCAAGAATCAAGCAACAAAATAGAATGAGAGCTCCTATGTAGCTCGGACGACATGAAACCCGAGAGGCGGCGTGTCCGCCGGAGCTGAGGAAGACGACGCTACGCAGGTCGTTTCGGTGGATTCTAGCTTCAACCAAGCAATGCTAGAGGTGCGCGGTGTCAACGCGAAGCTTTTGCATTACGGGGAAGGCATGGAGTTGGCTGGTTTGAGCAGTAGAGCTCGCCGGAGATGGAGACGAGCACAGCGGCGAAGACGGAGAAGAAAGATCGTTCTCTGCCGGTCTCTGGGGTACTTATAGGAGGTCAACGACGGATGGATAAGGACCACATCGACGTCACGAAGGTCTTGGACGTCTCTACTGACGCCGAGAAGGTCGGCATCCACCGGCTTCTAGGCGCCGGCCGCCATGGCGGTGGACGACAGCTGCCCTAGGGCACTGTTCACTATTTACAGGATTGCCATCGACTAAATTTTGCAAATTAGACCCTTTTCCAAACGTTTTCAGGAAAAGTTGTACACATGAAAGTTGTTCCAAATTTTATAATATACAATTTTGTCAATACTCACATTTTCAGATTCTGCATAGTTTTCAAAATAGAAATTTGAATTTGAATTCAAGTTTAAATTGAATTACCCCCTTCATCATAACTCTATATTTTTGAATATAACTTCAAAATCTCCAAAACAACTTTTGTTGTATTTATTCTGCTCTACAACTTTGCTTTAACACTCATATGTAAATTCTTTATAGTTTTGAAATTTATGTTTGGGGTACTATTTATCGCCCCTAAATTAGGGTTTCTGGATTTGTTTTTAAAACCAATATTTGAAATCCATCACAAGCAAGCACAAGCTAATTTAAGCACATACAAATAAACTTGTTTTAGTTCAATGCATAACAAGGTTCTCAAATGACATGAATGATGCTTAATGCATATGATGACATGGCATATTTTAGTGTTTAAACACAAGAGGTGTTACAACCCTTCCCCTTAAAGAAATCTCGTCCCGAGATTTAGAAGTGTAGATTAAGTAATGGAAAAGGAAATGTGTCAAGAACTTTATTCTTCTTGTTCTTCATATTACAAGCGTGTCGTAGGGTTTACACAGAAGTACCACTAATGGATGCGTAACTCTGGAAAGTTTTCTAAGAGATAATCTTCGGATTCCCAAGTGGCTTCTTCTTCCAAATGCTGATTCCACTGAATCTTGTAAAACTTGATAGTTCGACGACGTGTGACTATATTTTTGTTCAAGGACCTTGATAGGGTGTTTAGAATAGGTCACATCAGGTTATAGTTGAACTCCTTCAACTTCCATGATTGTATCCTTGACTTAAAGACACTTCTTTAATTGAGACACATGAAATACGTCATGTACGGCTGATAGATTTTCAGGCAACTCCAAACGATATGCAACTTTGCCAATACGTTCCAAAACCAGGAATGGACCGACATATCGAGGTGCCAATTTGCCTTTCACTCCAAAACGAGTGACTCCTTTCATAGGCGAGACTTTGAGATGTACATGATCTCCTTTTGCAAATTGCAAGGGTTTCCTTCTTTTGTCCGCATAACTTTTCTGCCAAGACTGAGCTACTTCAAGATTGATACATATTTGTTTGACTTTATCTTCGGCTTCTTTGACTATGTCAACACCAAAGAATTCACGTTCTCTAGGTTCTGACCAATTGAGTGGAGTTCTACAAGCTTGACCATATAAGGCTTCAAATGGTGACATTTGAATACTCTGCTGATAACTATTGTTGTAGGAGAATTCTGCCAAAGGTAGACATTCATCCCATTTTTCACCGAAGTTAAGTACACAGCAGCGTAGCATGTCTTCAAGAATTTGATTCACTCTTTCTGTCTGACCATCTGTTTGTGGATGATAAGTTGTACTATATAGAAGTTTGGTACCCAAAGATTCTTGGAAATGCCTCCAGAAAGCTGAGACAAATTGGGTTCCACGATCTGATATAATGGTCTTGGGAATACCATGTAACTCATAATTCTAGATTGGTAAAGCTTGGCATAAGCAGAAGTACGTTGTGTTGTTTTCACAGGTCGAAAGTGGGCAGACTTAGTAAGTCGATCAACAACGACCCAAATGGAATCATAACCCTTGGAGGTTTTTGGTAAACCAACTATGAAATCCATACTAATATCTTCTCATTTCCAAACTAGAGCAGGTAAAGGCTGAAGCTGGCCTCCAGGCTTCAAATGAACGGCTTTCACTTTTTGGCAAGTATCACATTTGGCTACATAGCTTGCTATTTCAATCTTCATTTTAGTCCACCAAAATCTACGCCTCAAATCATGATACATCTTATTGCTTCCAGGATGAAGGGACAACCTAGTGATATGAGCTTCATCTAGAATTGTTTGTCATAACTCTAGAACTTTTGGTACCACAAGACGATTCTTGAACCATAGCACATCGGCTTCATCTATTGTAAAGCAAGTAGGCTTTCTAGACGTAACCTTCTTTTTGATGTGAGCAATGCCTTTACTGGTTTTCTGAGCTTCTATGATTTGATCACAGATACTGGGCTCAACTAAGATGTTAGCTAAACTGCCTTGTTGAATTATGGATATGTCCAATCTTTCTAGCTCTTGACAAAGCGTAGAATTAATCATCTTTGTTGTTAGACAACTGCAACTGCCCTTCCGACTTAAAGCATTGGCCACGACATTTGCTTTACCCGGATGGTAGTGCACTTCAAGATCATAATCCTTAATAAGTTCCAACCATCTTCTTTGTCGCATATTCAACTCAGACTGAGTGAATATATACTTTAAACTCTTATGATCTGTATAGATATGGCAAGTATTGCCCAGCAGATAATGTCGCCATATCTTTAAAGCATGGACAACTACCGCTAACTCAAGATCATGGGTTGGATAATTCTCTTCATGTTTCTTCAACTGTCGAGAAGCATAAGCAATGACTCAACCTTCTTGCATTAAAACACAACCGATGCCAATACCGGATGCATCACAATAAATATCGAAGGGTTTTTCAATATCCGGTTGAGCTAACACTGGTGCGGAAGTCATTAACTTCTTCAAGGTTTGAAAAGCTTCTTCACACTTATCAGACCATACGAATTTGGTCTGATTCTTCAACAACTCAGTTATAGGTTTTGAGACTCAAGAAAAATCTGGAATAAATCGACGATAATATCTAGCCATTCCGAGAAAACTACGGACTTGATGAACAGAGGTTGGTGGTTTCCAATCAAGAATATCCTTTACTTTGCTAGGATCAACTGCCACACCCCCTCTAGACAACACATGTCCTAGAAATTGAACTTCTTTTAGCCAAAACTCACATTTGTTGAACTTAGCATAGAGCTGATGTTCACATAATCGAGTCAGGATGATTCTGAGGTGATTAGCATGTTCTTCTTCATTCTTCGAGTAGACAAGTATGTCATCAATGAAGAAAACAACAAACTTATCAAGCTCCGACTTGAATACTAAGTTCATCAGATACATGAAATGTGCTAGGGCATTTGTTAATCCAAATGACATCACCAAATACTCATACATGCCATATATTGTGGTAAACACTGTTTTTGGAATATCTTCAGGTTTAATCTTGATCTGATGGTAGCCTGATCGTAGATTTATTTTGGAGAAAACTTTGGCTCCAGCGAGTTGATCGAAGAGTGGATCAATCCGCGGTAAAGGATATTTGTTCTTAATGGTCACTTCGTTCAAGGGACGATAGTCAACACACATCCTAAGGGTGTGATCCTTCTTCTTCACAAAGATCATAGGGCAACCCCAAGGAGATGAGCTTGGTCTAATGAAACCTTTCTCAAGCAACTCATTCAACTGGATTTTTAATTCAGCTAACTCCTTTGGAGGCATACGATAAGCTCTTCTAGATATGGGTGTAGTATCAGGCTTTAGTTCAATAGAAAATTGAACATCTCTGTTAGGTGGTAGACCAGGTAAGTCCTCAGGAAAGACATCTAGAAACTCACAAACTACTGGAATATTTTGTACTCCTTCGGCTGTTGCAGCACAAAGTCTTTCCATAGTCCTTTTGGGCACAGAGAGTTGAATCAAGAGTTGAGCTTTACTGTTAGGCATATCTACTTTGATAGTTCTATTCAGGACATCAATCACAGCTTTGTGTTGCTGTAACCAATTCATGCCCAAAATTGCATCTAAGTCATGATTCTGTAATACTATCATGGTTGTGGCAAAAATATGCCCACCTAGATTTAGTGACACCTGATAAACCAATTCTCTAGTCGTAATACGACCACCAGGTGATTGAACATGAAAGTCTCCCTTAACCTCAGTTATTGGGATGCTATGCTTAAGCACAAATCCTTTATCAATGAATGAATGCGATGCACCAGAATCAAACAAAATAACTGCGGGGTGGTCGTTGATAGGAAACATACCCTGCAGAACTGGTTCACCATCAGGCATTCCTTCTCCCTGAGTATGATATGCCTTCCTAGATTTCTTATTAGCATTAGTTTTCTGATTCCCTCCTTGCTTCTCCTTCTGCTAATTTCCAGCGAACTTCTGATAGTTCTGATTATTTTGCTTCGGGAAAGGACACACATTAGCATAGTGACCAGGCTTTCCACAATTGAAGCAACCATTATTATTCTGTTTTGCCACTACTTGAGCATTGGGAGCGATATCTAGCCTAGAATTCTGATATCCTCTAGATGACTGCTGTCTAAACTATTGTTGTTGCCTGAATTGTTGTTGCTAGGGAGCACGATATTGATTTCGGTTATGATTCTGTGGGTGATAGATAATCTTCTGACGTTTCTGATTTCCACCAGAGAATCCAGCAGTATTCTTCTTTTTCTTTGCAGCCCTATGTAGGCGCAATGTGTTTTCAGCAGCAATGGCTATGTTTATCACCTCATGATAGGTAGCATTAGGGCTATGAGTAAGCATGGTTTGCAACTTGGTAGAGAGTCCTCTTATAAGCCATCTCTTCTTCTTAGCATCAGTATTAACATGCTCAATGTCATACTGAGACAGATGATTGAACTTTCCCACATACTGCACTACTATAGCATCTCCTTGCTTGAGAGACAGGAATTCCTCAAGCTTCATTGCCATCACACCATCTGTAATATAGTGTGAACGAAAAGCTTCACGAAATTCAGCCCATGTGATGCGATGATTTTCAGGTTGCATAGCAGCAAAATTTGCCCACCAAGTCCTTGCCGCGCCACGAAGCTGCTGTGCAGCGAACATAAGCTTTTGCACCTCAGTACAATGAATAAGCTCAAACTTTTGCTCCATGGTGCGGAGCCAATCATCAGCCTCCAAAGGCTCATCTGCTTTAGTGAATACCGGGGGACGAGTGTCGGTGAAATCAACATAGGTTGTCTCTTGATTATTACGCCCACGATGTTCATTTCCACCACGTGGATGATGCTGGGCTAACTCATGCAGAAGGCGTGCATTTTCAGCAGTGGCATTCATCAATGCGGTCATAGCATCTGCCAGATTTGGTGGTCCAGGAGGTGGAATAGGAACTTCATCCTCACGATCCAAGTCATGCGGTGCAGCACCAATTGCAGCACGAGTGCGAGGCATCTGTTTGCACAAACCCACTTTATTGAAAAAAACTGCATAATGTACATAACTGCAAGTACATAGCTGATCTGAAAGAGATCACAACTTACTACCCCCTTCATCATAACTCTATATTTTTGAATGTAACTTCAAAATCTCCAAAAAAACAACTTTTGTTGTATTTATTCTGCTCTACAACTTTGCTTTAACACTCATATGTCAATTCTTTATAGTTTTTGAAATTTATGTTTGGGGTACTATTTATCCTCCCCTAAATTAGGGTTTCTAGATTTGTTTTTAAAACCAATATTTGAAATCCATCACAAGCAAGCACAAGCTAATTTAAGCACATACAAATAAACTTGTTTTAGTTCAATGCATAACAAGGTTCTCAAATCACATGAATGATGCTTAATGCATATGATGACATGGCATATTTTAGTGTTCAAACACCAGAGGTGTTACAACATGTCCATGGAGTATTTCTTGCAGAACTATAGGAAATGGAGAGAAATGAGCTAGTGGAACCCACCATAGGGGGGTCGGCCGACCACCCTATGGGGCCCACCAGTCTCCCCAAGCACCCACATGATAGAAGGGCCCACCTGTCATAGTAAGGGGGTCAATACCCCTCTTGTACAGTTCGGCCGACCCATCAATGGGCACCACCAAAGTTCTAACCACTCCATGACATGTGGGCCATGCTTCTAGAAGGTCTGGAGTGGTCCCACATGTCATAGGGGGGTCGGCCGACCCCCCAAGGTGGCTTGGCGGCTACTTATCTCTCCCAACCGCCATTTGCATGCCGCCATGCAAAGATGCACATGCTGAATCAAAGAAGCACATGCTGAATTCTCTTGCACCATTGATCTAAAGGTGGTTAGGATCCAAGGGCTCCCATCATCCATCACGCGGATCGATGATGTGGCGGTGGAGTAGCCCCTACTCCACCTCTCCACTATAAATACCCCCTCACTCCCTCTCATTCAAGACACACCACAAGGAGGAGCTCTCCACTCTCGCTCAAGATGTAGCACTTGTAGTAGTGTTAGTGTTGTTAGGAGTTAGAGTGAGCCTCTGGTCTTCAGCTCTAGTCTTCCAGGAGGTCTGGTATGCTTCTAGTATTTATTTCTCTCTTTGTAAGACTTGAGTTATTTTATATAGTTATCTTCTCTACTTTGCCTTAGTACTTTACTTTATTGCAACATGACTAGTTATGTTGTATTGGTTGTTAGCATAGTCATAGTTGTTTGATAGTAAGATAATGGTAGTATACCTTTGCACTGGTTCACCGCCCTTAACCCGGTGCTCTAATCAATTTCACCGTACGTCAGATTAGAGTAGTGAGATATAGTGTAGACATGGTGTCTAGACTATACGCTTACCTGAGTCTGTGGCTTGTCCAACGGTTTGTTTGTGGTACCTAGTAGGGGTGACAGACCTATCTAGGCTTTGATCCCACCACGTTCGGCCAAGTTCTTAAAGCGTAGGCCTTCTTATGCTAGGCGGTTTAGGAACCTTCTGTTGCTAAGTGGCCTAGTGGCCCGAAGTGCAATTGTGTATGAATATTATTCTTGCTTGATATGACTTGTGTTGTTAAGTTAGAACCATGCAAGTAGAAATAGATATTTGGAGACCTTATGCTCGTTCGCTGTCCTCCAAGCTCACTACACTACTCTTTATCATTGGAACTTCTCCTGTGTGTCATTGCACTTATCATATATATCCTTTACCCCTACCATAGTTTAGTTGGTATATTAGTTAGTGGATCATCATGGTTAGCTATCATATTCTTTAACCATTGCTTCCCTGAGGATAAATACGATACCCTAGAATACTCCTGGGTGAAATGCTACAGCGGTATTTCTGTGCGCTTGTGGAATATTATACTTGAGCATAATAAATACCAACAAGCATTTGTGGCACCGTTGCCGGGGAAGCAATTGGCAAAAGATTTTGATACTAACTTTGATGTCTGCTAATCTATGTTACCACTAGCTATTGTGGAATTACCATTGTTCTGTTGAGTGTGGAATAAATAGGACATCAATCGTCTCGACCTTCCGGTGTTCTTCCACAAGAAAAAATAGAAAAGAAACATTAAAGAGCCCAGGGTGCCTGATCATTCATGAACAATCAACACTTCTACCCTGCCATCTCACAGGTATGTGTATGCATGTAATCTAACCCTGTGTATAATTGAAGAAGGTCGTCGTCAAAGAAGAAAACAAAACCATTCATGTGATGGAGCAAAACCACTCACAATTCCGTCTCAAATTGTGGGTAATGATGGGATCATTCAGGTATGTGAGACCCTGTCGGGAGGCAACCTAACATTATCCTTTTATTTACTCCATACCACTGCATGTTTGCTTTAATCATCATGTCTCTCGTGCTTTCTTTGGATTCACCTAGAGATTCATGCATATCCATCACTTAAATTGTTTTTCCATCGCAAAAGCATATCATGTTTAATTTAAATGCATCTCATCTATCCATTTACATAGTTTTGCATTAAAAAATAATAAAAATAATAAAAAATATAAAAAAATGATGATCCATGTTTCACCATTGATGCGTTCACCTCTTCTTGAATGAAGCTTGTATATTCCTTCATGCTTCCTTTCTATGTTGGTATATTTTAGTTTGGAGTGTTCTCTAGTGCACTTCCATAGGCTTTTTGAGTTAAGCATGATTCTTAGTTTAAATAGCCTTCTTTAATCAAATTAGACGTGGTGTCTAGTTTGATTATTGAACTAAAATTTGTTTGCATAGAATTTGGGTGCGCATGTGACTAACCTTGTAGGAAACTTCCCAAATACAAGAGGGTAAGTCCCAAGATAAACTCCATGATCAGAGGTAAGTAAAGGCCTATGATACATTTTTGACTAATTTCCACATCTTGTCTGGTCTTGTGTGAACTTTGAAAGAATCTGGTGAAAACAATGAACATAGTTCAAAACATGGAAATAGGATCTACACTAATGGAACACTAAAATCAATTCTTCTTTAGTGTTGATCAAAAGTTCATAAAGAAAAAAAGAAGGGAATCACCCATGTTTACAAAAAAAATTGCTCCTTTGCTTCACCATTCATGTTCTTGTATCTAATAAAATGAATCTCATTCACATGCTTCCCTTTTCTGTTCAAAGTATGCTTTGGTTTGGTTGTGCTAAATGTTGGTACTCCCATAGGATGTTTAAATTAAGCATGGTGCTTAGGTTAAATAGTCTTCCTTAATTAAATGAGACATGGTGTCGAGTTTGAGTATTGAACCAAAAGCTACTTGTACAGGATTTGGTTGTATATTTGGATGAAGGACCGAGAACGGCGACCAGAGGGGGGGGGGTGAATGGGAGCCTCAAATTTCTCTCAAAATATTCGGGCCACTCTTCCCAAAGCACAACCCAATTGATGGGTGCTCAACTTCCCCCGAGCAACGCGAGCGGGGATTCAGTCGAAATTGAGCAAATGAGAGCTCACCGGTAGTGGAGAAAAACTCACCGGAAACCCCCAAGATTGAGTTTTCAACCCCTATGGGAAAGAGGCAAGAACCCAAAGCAAGATAGCTAGAAAAACAGCCGACGGACGCTGGAAAACCAGGCGACGAACGCTGAAGCCGAGCGTCCGACGCAAGAGCAGAGAGCAACCCGAGAGGTTAGTCAGGCGACGGACGCGTCTGACGGACACTCGACGGACGCCGACGAGTGTCCGACGCAAAACACACAGAGGAACGGAGAGCTCCTCCAGGCGACGGACACGTCTGGAGGCAACCCGATGGACGTTGCTGATCATCCGATGCAAATGAACAGAGAGCTTTGCAACTCTCAACACCGACGGACGCGTCCGGCGCGTGGTCGACAAACGCTGGTGAGCGTTCGGCGCCAACTTGAAGCGCGCAGGCAGAGGTGGCGATGGACGCTTGTTGATACTTCTTAACGTCATTACCAAAAGTAGAATAATTTCTATTTCTGATAACGTCGCCGAAAAGGGTTAACCACCTCTCATGCCACTTAAGCCAGGTTGTCATACCCAACATGACAGAGATATGCGGTATTGAAATATGCAATTGCTCTAAGTGAATATGAATAGAAATGTGTTTTTGCAAGCGCACAGATAATACCGATGTAACATTTTAACCAGGAGTATTCCAGGTATCATTATTTATATTTTTACCACTGGGAAGGGATACTAAGGAATAAATGAGGAATGAATAAAGATGATTAATGAGTATCACTGCATGTATAATGGAGATTTTTCATCTATCTCACTCAATACAGGATAAGGTGTCACATAAGATATAGATAATGGATGAATAGTGACAAAAGATAAATACTGATCAGCATATATGTAGCCACATAAGATAATGATAAGCACCTCAACAGATATTCTAGCAAGTCATTAGCATGGAATTAGGACGAACTACAAAGATATTTTCTAAGTCATTCTTAACTATACAGTCCAGTATACTATGATTAGTGCAATTACTGATGAGGACATCAACACCACACCAACACCATCTCCAGCACCACTTGGTCCTATTACTCGTGCTCGTGCCCGTGAGCTCAATCATCAAGTAAGTTTATTCTCAAACTCTTGTCCATTATATTTAGACAATGGAGACACGTGCACTCTTGTTTTGCTCAGGAACAATGGAGAGGATCAGCGGGACACGGGATGGGTGCTAGCTGGATTTGGACTGCAGGACAGCACCAACTTGTGATGGATGCCACGACTTCATACGGACTCCGATTGGGACATTCTCGCACTTTTTTGGAAAGCTTATCAAGTCTAGTTTCCAACGGATCCAGAAGCATGGCTATACCTTATCAGATGCGTCCAGACTCATCGTTTTTGTACCGAGACCTTTTCTGTCCACCGGTGCTGCGTCACCTTATTTTGGGCCTATGGCCCATGTATCAAGTTGGGTCCATTAGGGACGCGTCCTAGGGTTGGAGAACGACCCCAACACCCTTGTGGTCGTCCTCCCAACTCCTTATAAGTCGTTAGAGCTGCCACAAACAGTTTAGGTTTTGTTTCGTCGAGTTAGCTATTGCTACCGCCTTTCAGCGCGCGTGTTGGATCAACCGTCCGTCTGATTGTCATCAGAACCTCACCATATTGTGTTCTCAAATTGAAACCTTCATATTCATCTTGCAATTGAGTGCTTGTTCATCTTGTTCTTGCTGGTTCTTCGATTGCTTGCAGGACGGGAGCCCTAGTGGCTGGTTGTCGCGCCGCAAGATCACGGCAGCCATCGGAGGTGGTGTATCGGTTGCTAAGGCGCAGCGTCCTTGGACGGTTGTAGTCGAGCCGTGAACGTCATCTCCATCCACCAATCGAGTTATCTACCAACTCTCATCGAAAGATCGGACTGTGAACCCTACGGGTCGTCATCAATTACACTTGGCAATCATGGCAAGAAAAGAGATATTCATGTGTAGTGAGTATTACTAAGGAAGATGAAGAACATAGCAATCACTTCCCCGTAATAGAACTGCTCTCCCTGCCCTACAAACGGGAGGAGGACTACAAAGGACTCAACAGGACTGTCACTCTCGCGATCTACCTCACGATACGGAATGTAGGGTACAATCGCAGATAAATACGGTCTAGGCACTACGCCTATACAATATCTATCATTTACCCACAGCGCTAATGGATAAACGCTATACGATCCTAAACATGCATATGATTCAGATCTAACTATGCCAAGCATATAATCATAATAAACTAAGAACAATATAATTGAGAACATAATCAAATAGAGTAAAGTCATAAACAATATAATGAAGTAGAGCAAAGTCATATTCATAATATTGACGAACAAATGAAGAAAAATGAAGAACTAGAAAGAGAATTACCAATAATCCTCTTGACAGATTCGGAAACCAATCAAAGATTGACTCCTTCTAGTTCTAATCCTATATAGCTATGCTAAACTAGAGATCTAGTTGATGTGGTGGCTCTAGGGCTTGATCAGGGACCTCTTCTCTTGAGATAGAATGAAATTAGGTCAGAGGGGCTCTTCTCCTCAGGGTCAGGGGCCTTCCTTCTATAGCCTCCTCAAATGAACGTCGGTCGTCAGATCAAACCGACCTTAATGGAGGGCTTAGATGCAACCTCAAAGGCAGTGGAGAGGTGGTCCCACAAGGCAGACCCTGTTGGGCCTTGCCCTAGGGCGGCCGCCCCAGAGGGTAGGGCGGGTGCCCTGCCCCTAGGCCCCCTCGGCCTCTCGCATCTTCTCGCGCCTTCTTGACCCTTCTAGATTATTCTTTTTCGTACGAATGATAATTATCTCTATGTAAACATGACATGTGGGCCTTTCCTCCATATTTTCTGATATCCCCCTGCAGAAACAGACATTCACCAAAACTCGTGGAATTCTATTAGTTTAAACCTTATTTCTAGTTATTGGTTTCATATAGATCCTTATCCTTGTTTAGTTGACGGTTGATTTTGGTATTTAAGGACCGTCAACAACGCTGACGTCAGCAGTCCCTAGCGTCCGGCGCCTCCTGTTGGAGCGTCCGACGCCCCCGAATAGAACGCACGAAAAGCGAAACTCATTTTTCTCTCCGCCAAATCTTCCATAATCCTTACCAAATGATCTCCACTAGCAACCCAACTTGGTAGGCATGTTTATAGTGCTATGGAGGAGCTATCCCGAAGAAATCATCGCTCAAATTGGTTTGGATTGAAGGGAAACAAAGATTTGGAGGGAGGAAGCAAGAAGCGAAGAGCACCACAAAGAAATCACCCGATCTGCGTACTCTAGAGGTTTGAGGAGGAATCCTTCAGTGCAAAGATGATCCTCTCGATTACGAACAACTTGGTTCAAATGGATTTGCAAGAGCTACTCCCAACAAAGAGATTTCATCTTAGGAACAAAAGGGAGCAAAAAGCAAAACGGGGTCACGATCAAGAAATCAAAGGCACCATGGCCTATGGAGGTTACGGCCTCTGATTCCTTGCAACAATCTCAAGTTCTTACACCAGAGACACGGTTGATCTCAAGCAAGAAGACTAGAGGATGGGAAACCCTAGGAATTGAAGTGGGAGAGAGGAATGCAAGAGACAGAATGAGGGATACCCCTTCATCCCTACTTATCGGGCTTTGACTATTTCCCAAAGACCCCCCTATATACATGAGTGAACTACCTAGCCTAATCATTACAGTCCAAGCTACGGAAAATATCTTCCTCGATTTGAATGGACGGCCCCGCTTCCTGCCAGGAGTTGCCATCGCCTCGATGCAACCTCCAAGATTCCGCCACGTGCCATCCCCGCTTCCTCGGAAGCTCCGCCCGGGTTTTGAGGCCCAAACCCGCGAAACCCGCCACCGGTAGCTTTGGGCTCAACTACCGAACACTGAGTTTTGAGGCCCAAACTCGAAAACCGTCCTCCGATGGTTTTGAGGCCCAAACCACCAAACTACTTGACTCGAGCCACCTTGTCCTCGCCCGGTCGGACTCCGAGTCCCATGAGCCTCCGCTCGACCCGCTTGTCCGCCATCTTGACTTGGTCAAATCGGTCTACCTCCATGTCTTCTCGCACTCGCCGGTGCCAAGTACTAGCCACCACAGCTAGTCCTCCGGCGCCCATGGTCCCTCGGTCCAAGCCCCGCTTCCGCCCTTCACCGCTCTCAGTCCATTGGCACGACAAGCCTCTACTCGACCTTCTCCACGCCATTGACCACTGTCTCCGGGCATAGCACCTGCACACCACAAGCCGATAGACAGGCACACACATGCTTTAGCAAGGATTAGTGTAAAGCCACTCAAACTGAAACACTCAAGTGTTGCCAATCACTCATCATAAAACTGAGAAAACATGGGCACATATCAACCATGTGTTTGCAATCTGCCCCTTGATGAGTGCATTGTCAACACAAGTGCATTTCAGATTTGAGCCACAAGGTAAAACTCTCCAAATGACCAAACAACTAAGAAAGCCAAAACGAGGTCACTTGAAAGAAGCAAAACGCATCCAAAACTTGGTTCCCAAAGACATGGGCAATGACTCGACGCAACCAAGCAAAACAAAGCTAGCCCTCAAGAAGAGGCAAAAACGGGCTCAACACCGCTAGCAATCCAAAAATACCAAACGCCTTATGGCAAGAAACTCTCCAAGATACCAATTGAAGCACAAAAGGCACAGAAGACCAAATGAAACTTGTCAAAGGCAAAACACAAGCTAGAACCTCCAGAAGAGGCAAAGACTCAACACACCTAGCAAAGATTCCCCCTGGGCAAAAGCACACTCACAAGATACCAAGAAGAATGAAAAGAGCCAAAAATGCAAGATTTTCAGAAAATGCACAATTTCTCCCCTTTCCTCCACCCTGACCACAAAACTCTCCCCTCATGCTTTCTCCCCACTCTGCACAACTCTCCCCCTTAAGTGTAGATGGAGTGAAATGCACCTCTTCTCCCCCTTGCTGACACATGTAGCTCATCAAAGCTCAAAACTCAAGAGGAAAAACCACAAAAGCCAAGAAATGCAAGATGAGTGCAAAAGCTTCATACATAGAGCTAAGACAATGAAAGGATGCTCTAAGTGATGTGATCCTGTGAGAATAGGAAAAGCTCTAAGTGCCCAACAAAGACTCTAGTTGAGCTAAAGGTCACTCTAGAAGCTAGTTTAGAGAAGAGTACATGTGTGAGCAGAGAAAGGGTATCACCTCCTAGAGACAACTAAACATGGCATAAAAGATAAAATCAACCTCAAAACTGTCTCATGTATAGCGAGTAAAACTATCCCTAGCAAAGTTCATACAACAAGCCAATGACCTAAACTGAATCAAATTTGTCATTTTCAGAGTTTTTCTACAAAATTCAGTTTTAGGCACAAAGTAAGTGTATGCGAGTGGTTGTAAGCAAAGTGATGCCACTTATCAACCGGGTGAAGCCAAAGAGCTTAACACACCGGTTTCGGTCATACACGACACCGCTCAAGTTCAACCCATATGGGAAGCAGTCTCGAACAAATGGTGAAGTGCTCACAAATGCGAACCCAACTCGATCTTTTGAATTCACTACTCAGAGAGCTACTTAATTTTAGATCAAGTTCAAACATGGTGCTCAATGGAAGTGAATGAAACAATGAAGAGCCATAGTTACAAGCTATATACAAGACAACCAAGAGGGATCATCAAAAGCCTACACATGCTAGTGTCATTTTAGAGGTGATGTAGAGAATTAAATTCAGTTTTAAAGCGTTTCTAACTTAGCTCTATTGCATATCAAAAGATCAAAGAGAGTCTAAGTTAAGCAACACCATAGACACATAAAGCACCTCAAATAGAGCATAGTTTCATTATATAGGCTATAGGTATCAAGCTCAAAATGAACTATGTCACAAATGCAATGACACCAAATTAAAGAAGGTAAAAGAAAAGATAAACAAAGAACCAAAAAGAACTATGATACACAAAACTTTCCTCCTCTAAAAAGGAAAGCAAACACCCAACTCGCCCCGAAGGCAAGAAAACGCAGCTTGATCGAGAGGTTTTGTGAGAATATCCGCAAGCTAGTTTTGGGTATCGACATGCCGGAGGTCAATGTCGCCCTTCTCATAGTGATCTCTCAGAATGTGAAAGCGAACATCAATGTGCATGGTCTTAGAATGAAGCACGAGGTTTTTGGCCACACTAATGGCACTCGTGCTATCACAAAGCAGAGGCACTTTAGTAAGCTCAAGACCAAAATCCTTCAAAGTCGCAATCATCCAAATCAACTGCGAGCAACAGCTAGCGGCTGCCACATACTCAACCTCCATGGTAGATTGAGAAACGCTAGACTATTTGCGAGAAGACCAAGACACAAGAAGATCCGAGAAATTGATAAGTCCCTGACATGGACTTCCGATCAAGACGACAACCGGCAAAATTGGCATCGGAATAACCGCAAAGACCAAGAAAGGAAGAGGTGGAAAACCACAAGCCAAACTCGGGAGTGAAGCGCAAGTACCTCATGATGCGTTTCACCGCCTACTTGTGTGAAGTGCGCGGTGACGCTTGAAATCGCGCACACAGGAAGACGGCGAACTGAATGTCCGATCGAGTCGCAGTCAGGTGATGAGGACATCACCGGCTTAGATATGACCATGCCAACCACTTCTATACCAAAGGTGAAACCATTCTATATGAGGTTTATCATTGTTACATTTGATGAATGGGTGCTGCACTATGAAGTGTGTATGTTTTCATTCTCAGAATTGCTTACATGGATCAAGGAACGGTTAGATTGCATATGGAAAGCATGGATGGTCAATGAAGTTGATTGGGGACAAAATCTAAGTGTTCCTAATGTCCACCACCAGGCCACCACGTCACTTTGGATCCAAGGAAAGAAAGAGTTCAAGTGCAACACGTTTTGGAAGTCCAATTCGGACTGCAGAAGAGTCCAAACTTGCAACGGTTGCTACGACTTCATACGGACTCCGATTAGGACGTTCTAGCACTTTTTGGAAAGCTTATCAAGTCTACTTTCCAACGGATCCGGACTCATACATATATCTTACCAGATGCGACCGCAGTTGACGATTTAATGCCGAGACCTTGTCTGCCAACGGTGCTGCGTCACCATATTTTGGGCCTATGGCCCGTGTATGAACTTGAGTCCATTAGGGACTCATCCTAGGGTTGTTGGACGACCCCAGGACCCTTGTGGTCGTCCTCCCTCCTCCTTATATCCCCCTAGAGCCGCCACAAACAGATTGGGTTTTGTTTAGATAAAAGTTTAGCTGCTGCTACTTCCTTGTAGACGCGTGTGTCGACTAGACCATCCGTTCTACTTGATTCGGAACCCCACCTTCATGTGTATCACATCTGATCCTTCATCTCTTATTTGCAATTGAGTGCTTGTTCTACTTGTTCTTGCTTGTTCTTCGATTGCTTGCAGGAATAACCCTAGTGGTTTGGTTGGTTGTGATCCGCAAGATCGTGAGCAATCGCTGGATTTGGTGTATCGATCGCTAAGGCGCAACGTCCTTGGATGGTTGTAGTCGGATCGTGAACGTCTCTCCAGTCAAATCGTAATTATCTATCTCCACCGAAAGATCGGGACACCCATAAACTCATCAAGTGGTATTCAGAGCAAGGTTTCATCGGTGAGAGAATTCAGTTTGTTATTAATTTCCTATAGTCCAGAACAGCCAATAAAAATAGTAGATTTGTTTTCCCATAATCCTATAAACTCTTTGTGCCTTTTTACTAGTATTAGTTAGTACGAGCTTGTTGAGTTTGGTTTACATCGGTTGAGTCGTGTTGCTGGTTTTAGGGTTAGGCTTTTAGAGTTTCGAGTTCTTGTCATGTTTCGGTCACTATCATATCTCCACTGCCATATATATATCTGCTGCCATCACCACCACCATACACATCTCACTACATAATTTATATCTCCATTACAATCATTGCTATCATATACACCTTTCCTGCACTATATCCATCTCCATTTTTTTTCTACACCGTGAAAATCTGATTTGGACACACAAATACAAATCTGCCTTGCTAGTTCTTTTCTTGTTGTTCCCTAAAAAGAAATAGAAACACTTTGTAAATTACTTTACTGAAATCTGATTTGTTAAGATTCAGATTCTTGCTAGTTGTGCAAAGTAAAAGAAAAGAAGAAGAAAAACTAGAAAGAAAAGAAAAGAAAAAACAAAGAGAAAGAGAAAAGAAACAAAAGAAGAGAAAAGAAAAAAAAAGAAGAGAGGAGGAAAAGAAAGGGAGTGTTTTGCTTGCTGTTTTTGTGCCTCTTCCTGCTGTACCGTGACTTCGTTTGTGTCTAGGCTCGCGTCTCTAACACGGTCTAGCCTATGACCAACACGGTACCTCCGTTGAACGATTTCTCAACTTGCTTTTGTGACTAATGTGGTGCTAGTACTTCCTTGCACATTATTGTTTAGCCCTCCTATAGCTCCACATATCCGGGTACAGCTTGACAGGTGTTGTTGCTGCGGTGTCGATACACTACTTCCAGGGTTTCCGACTTGTTGGTTACTGCCACCTCTTGTTTTGCTTGGTAAGAACTTGTAAGAATTTGTTTGATCAAGTTGAGAGTGAGAGAATTACAGCAACCACATCCTACTAGTTGATAGGGACATAAATATTATTGTGTATGTTTCTTGTTTTCTTCTAATCATGGCAGGAAACTACATGAAATTAGGAGATGATCAGTTGCATATTCGAATCACTTTGCTAGTGGTATGACAAGTGATAAGCTTGCTACTTACGAGGTATGTGATGCTTTGCTAGATAAACTACAATCTGCACTACCTTATTTTGAAGGAAACTATGATCCTTATGAATATATTGAATGGGAGCTACATGTAGACAAGGAATTTAAAAAGTATGATCTATCTGAAAAACAAAAGGTTAAAGTTGCTTCAAGTGTTCTTATTAAGTATGCTTTAACTGAGTGGAAACACCTTTGTAGATTTGCTAATGCTCCTCAATCATGGAAAGATATGAAAAGACATTTTAGAGATGTTTTTGTTCCTAGCTATTATTCTGATATTTTGTATCGCAAATTGCAATCTATAAAACAAGAAAACAAAACTGTAGCAGAATACTTAGATAGACTGAAATTATGTTTGCTACGTTGTGGCTTTGAAGAAAACGATGAGTTTTTAGAACATAGATTTTTGCAAGGTCTTAATGTGCAAATTCAGAATATCCTTGTTGATAAACATTATAAGACTTTTTGGTGAGTTGTTTGATCTTGCTTGTGAATTTGAAATAACACTAAAAACAGATCTCACAAATACTATAGAAGCATATGTCTCTCCTATTACTAACAATTTGCAGCAAGCGGATGCCAATATACCAATGGGCATTGATCAATCTGAGATTAGAGGTGACACATTAAAGGAGAGCATGAATCTAGCTGCAAAAACACCATTTGCGAAGAGCATCAAAGGTAAGTTAGATGGTTGTAACATAAATCAAGGTGAGCATGCTTTAGTTGAACTGCATTTGTCCACTAATCTTGATATCCTAGATCAACCAATAGTGGAACCCATCGCTGATTTTCCTTTGTCACACTTTCATATGCTTGATATTCCATGTGACAAAGAAGAGTTGTGTGATAATGAATTACTTATATCCATACCACAACTACCGAATAAAGCTAAAAATTCTAAATCAATGAGTGCTGAATTTCAGCATATTGTTCATATTGTAAATGAAAAAGAAGAAATTCAATTGTTTTCATCTTTACATACAATAGGGTACATTGAGTTTGATGATCTTTGTGAGCTTAGCTATTTGCAGAATAAACTGATTGGTAGATTTGAATTGCCATGTTCTTCTAATGTTAGTTTCCATGCTATTGGAAAATATAATTGTAAAGAGGAGTATATGGTACATCGAATTTACATTTGCTCAGTTCTGCAATCTTTTTTTATTGTGAAAAGATGTGATCAATTAGAGGTATGCAATAATTATAAACATGCGATGTCGAGCTTCTCTAGTTTTATTATGCAGAAACAGGATAACAAACAAGAAAGGGAGCCCGGTTTGCTTTTACCTACACCACATTCTCCAACAGTAGTCAAACCGAGGACGGTTTGCTGTCAAGAAAGGGAGAATGATGAGGACATCACCGGCTTAGATATGACCATGCCAACCACTTCTATACCAAAGGTGAAACCATTCTATATGAGGTTTATCATTGTTACATTGATGAATGGGTGCTACACTATGAAGTGTGTATGTTTTCATTCTCAAATTGCTTATATGGATCAAGGAACGGTTAGATTGCATATGGAAAGCATGGATGGTCAATGAAGTTGATTGGAGACAAAATCCAAGTGTTCCTAATGTCCTCCACCAGGCCACCACGTCACTTTGGATCCAAGGAAAGAAAGAGTTCAAGTCCAACACGTTTTGGAAGTCCAATTCGGACTGCAGAAGAGTCCAAACTTGCGACGGTTGCCACGACTTCATACGGACTCCGATTAGGACGTTCTAGCACTTTTTGGAAAGCTTATCAAGTCTACTTTCCAACGGATCCGGACTCATACATATATCTTACCAGATGCGACCGCAGTTGACGATTTAATACCGAAACCTTGTCTTCCAACGTGCTGCGTCACATATTTTGGCCTATGGCCCGTGTATGAACTCGAGTCCATTAGGGACTCATCCTAGGGTTGTTGGACGACCCCAGGACCCTTGTGGTCGTCCTCCCTCCTCCTTATATCCCCCTAGAGCCGCCACAAACAGATTGGGTTTTGTTTAGATAAAAGTTTAGCTGCTGCTACTTCCTTGTAGACGCGTGTGTCGACTAGACCATCCGTTCTACTTGATTCGGAACCCCACCTTCATGTGTATCACATCTGATCCTTCATCTCTTATTTGCAATTGAGTGCTTGTTCTACTTGTTCTTGCTTGTTCTTCGATTGCTTGCAGGAATAACCCTAGTGGTTTGGTTGGTTGTGATCCGCAAGATCGTGAGCAACCGCTGGATTTGGTGTATCGATCGCTAAAGGCGCAGCGTCCTTGGATGGTTGTTAGTCGGATCGTGAACGTCTCTCCAGTCAAATCGTAGTTATCTATCTCCACCGAAAGATCGGGACACCCATAAACTCATCATCAGGTACAAAGCCACCCGATCATGCTGCAGTACTCCGTCTGATCCACTGCCTCTCCTTCCTCGTCCGCATCCAAGGCAGTCGTAGTCGACATGCGCGTCGAAAAAGGCTGTGCCTCACCCATGTCAAACTTCTTCAGAATATCCTTCGTGTACTTGCCTTGGTGCACAAACGTCCCTTCTTGGGTTTGCTTGATTTGCAACCCGAGAAAGAAGGTCAACTCTCCCATCATGCTCATCTCAAACTCCCTGCTCAAAAGATCTGCAAACTTGGCAACAAGAGCATGAGAAGAACCATCAAAGATGATATCATTCACGTATATTTAGACTAGGAGAGTGTCTTTGCCTTGCTTGAGGAGAAAAAGCATCTTATCTATCGATCCCATTTTAAAACCCTTAGCAAGCAAAAACATTTTCAACCTATCATACCATGCTCTAGGGGCTTGTTTCAAACCATACAAAGCTTTGTGAAGTTTAAAAACATGGTTTGGAAACTTGGGATTTTCGAAACGGGAGGTTGTCTAACATACACTTCCTCCTCTATATACCCGTTCAAGAAAGCACTCTTAAAATCCATTTGAAAAAGTTTGAACCCCTTGGAAGCGGCAAAGGCTAAAAGGATTCTAATGGCTTCTAAACGGGCAACAGGAGCAAAGGTTTCCTCATAATCTATTCCCTCCTTTTGACAAAAGCCTTGCGTTACCAACCTAGCCTTGTTACGCACTACCACCCCATCCTCACTTTGTTTGTTTTTGAAAACCCACTTGGTTCCTATAGGGTGGAAATTTGGTGGTGTGGCACTAAGACCCAAACGCAGTTTTGCTCAAAGTTTTCAAGTTCCTCATGCATGGCATTAACCCAATCCAGATCCATCAATGCATGTCCAACATCTCGGGGCTCAAAGGAAGCGACAAAAGCCAAATGAGCAAAGTGAGAGAGATAGGACCGAGACCGCGTGACTCGACGGTCGATGTCGCCGATGATGTTCTCCGACGGGTGTTGCTTCTGGATGTAGCGTGGAGCTTGTCTGGAAGAAGTAGGCTCCCCCTCAACAGCTGCTGGAGCCCCCTCAGGTGCAACGGGCACCGACTGAGGAAGCTGCTCGAATGGCCCCCATGTAGAGGAAGTAGAACGGATCGGGGCCGTGAGCCAAAGTAGACGTCGCAGGGTCGATGGGGCAGCCGGTGAAGTCAGCTCAGATCACCCCAACCGGCATCGTCCTGCTCCTCCACAAAAATGCTAGTGTTCACCTCATCATCTTTTGCAAGCTCAAAAGCAGTGGAACTACAAGGCATGGTTTCATCGAAAGTAATCTCACAAGTCTCCATCACTCGGTTAGTTTCAAGGTTAAGAGCACGATAAGCACGAGAGTGAGTAGAATAACCAAGAAAGATACCGTCAGAAGACCGAGACTCAAACTTGTCCAACTTACCTCCCTTCTTAAGGATGAAACACTTGCACCCAAACACCCATAGGTGACTTACCATGGGTGGTCTCCCAAATCGCAACCTTTAAGAAGTCTTTTTCTTGAAAGCTCGGAGAAAAATGCGATTGGAAACATAGCAAGCAGAATTTATCGCTTCAGCCCAATATCTCCTAGGAGTCCTATGCTCATCGAGCATCGTCCTAGCCATCTCAACAAGGGTCCGATTTTTGTGCTCAACAACACCATTCTGCTGGGGAGTGTAAGGAGAGGAAAAGTGGTGATCGAGACCCAAAGAAGAGCAAAGAGATGGAAATTGAGCATTTTTGAATTATGTGCCATTGTCATTGCGTATAGCTCTCATGGCATGCTTAGGTAGCTCATTTGGCAATCTCAAAATCAGATCTCGAACATGCGAAAAAGCCTCATCCTTACTCTCCAAAAAGAACACCCAAGAGTATCTCGAGTAGTCATCAACGACTACAACCACATACCACTTCCCTCCCTCCGACCTAACCCAAGCTGGACCAACTGTGTCCATGTGTAAGAGCTCGCCGGGTTGTTTGGTCATAATCTCTGTCACCAGAGAATGGGAAGCGACAACCATCTTGCCATGCTTGCAAGGATGGCAAACCAAATCATTCTCAAACTTCAGCTTTGGCAATCCTTGGATAAGGTCCATTGAGCTAAGCCTTGCAAGCAAGTCAAAACTCAAATGTCCCAATCTCCTATGCCACTTCCAAAGATCGGAAGAAGAACCAGCAAGAAAACAACGAGAAGGTTCCGGAAGAGATCGAAAAATCTGCATGAAAAACCTTCCCGAAGGGCAAAATCCGACAAACAAGGTCACCCCGAGAGTCAAGAATCCAAGAAAAGCCAAATTTAAAATTCACTTCAAAACCGTCTTCAAGGAGTTGCGAAATTGAGAGAAGGTTAAAATGGAAATTCGAAACTAGAGCAACATCCTTGAGGACAAAAGATGAATTGACACGGATTGACCCTCAGGACACAACCTTACCTTTACTCTTATCCCCAAATGTAATGTATTTGGGTGTGGCGCACGGGGTCGAGGCTGGAGAACCACTTGGCACTTCCGTCATATGGCATGAACATCTGGAATCCACAAGCCAAGTCTCCTCCAGTCCTCCTTCCTACATCAAAAAAAGACATAGGGTGAGCAAACGAAGCAACACTTGAGTTAGTAAACTATGAAGGATACCAGTGTTGACTCATTTGCCCAAAGAAATGGTTAGGAGCATACAAAACATCTCCCTTCCCATAGGGGATAGCGATCACCACCATAGGAAAAAGGTGGTCCGCTGAAGGTGTGGGAGTGAAGCCACCGCCACGAGGTCCATAGTCATATGGGTCACAACCGGTACCCCACCGGGCATGACCACCGTGGTTTCGCCTCCTGAGGCCTAGCACCTTGAGGCATTGCACCTCTAGGCCTAGTAGTGCGCCTCTGAACTTCCGGTTCATGCACCCCAACCGGTGGGTGGTACATGTCCCGGTTGTTCAACTCAACCTGCCTCTGATCATCTCTCTTCCTCCTATAGCAAAACTCAGATAAGTGCCCATCCCGCTTACAATACTCATAGTGGTACCTCACCGCACTCTTGGTAGGCACTCGTTGGGTTGGGTGGCTCTCTCTTTCTTAGGAAGGGGATCACTAGTGATGTCGGGCAAAGTGTCAAGTGGGTTCCGAAGGTGGTTCGATTTGGGAATCCACACTTGCTTCTGTGGAGTGGTTTTGGGTGGCTCTTCAAACACACAATCTCTCACAGGTAACTCAGAGGGTCAGTAGGCTTAGGTGGAGTGAACTTGGTGAACTTGGGTATTGTAGTGGGTTTCTCACTCTCGCTCAACCCACTGCACTCACCGATCTTGCCAAAAGTGTTATCACCCTTCCCACTGTTGGTATTTCTTATGACTATTGGATAAATCCGCAAGCGCACAGATTATACCATTGTAGCACTTCACCGGGAGTATTCTAGGTATCGTATTTTCCTCGGGAAATGAGAAGTGATTTAACTAGGAATATGGTTATGTCATATGATGGATCAAGGGAGATTATGATAACTGGGTTGAGAGGTTCGATAAAAGCAAAGATATCTAACAAGGTATAGCTGGTTATACTGGCTTTATTAGCCCTTCTCTTGCAGGAGGCGATGGGATAGATTAAAAAGAGGACAAAACTCTAACCGGACCGTACCATCAAGTTGTATTGAAGCCCTAACTTTTAAGAACTTATCTGACACGCGTGGTGGAATACAAAGACTAGATAGAGCTGTCACCTTCTACTAGCATCCACGAACAATCCGCGCGATAAGCGGTTTACAAAGGCAAGATCTAGTCTAGACACCACGTCTACACTATTCTTACTACTTTAACCTCAGCTAAAGGCTAAAGCACTCTACTTAAAGTAAAGCGATAAAAGTGTAGAACGAGTAGATAATCTTCACCTATTCTATGACCAAGCACACCACGTCTACTGAAATGAATAGGAAGCTCTAGGATTCTAACCCTTTGATGAGAGTCGGGAAGACCAAATGGGTAGATAATCTTCACCTAATCTATGACCAAGCTTCTCATTTCCTGTTGTGTTCTCCAAGATTCTCATGATTGGTCTTCCGATAAAAGTGAGATGAAAGGAAAGTCCAGGAAGGTCAAAGATATGGAAATCTAGGAAGATCTTGAGATTGTCAACCACCACAGAACATCATGAAGGACTCCTAAACAATCAAGGACTTGACCGTTGGGGAGTCTAAGGGTTTTTGTGGATTGGGATAGATGATCCTTTGATGGTGTTGGAACATGGAAATGAGGGAAAGGGTGTTGATCCCAAAGCTAGGATCGTAGCAAATTTCACCATCAATGCCCAACACTTGACAGGATATTTTCCTTACATGTGTGGCCATTTTAGTGACTTCCTTTGAAGATTTGGCCTCATCCAACCATTCTTGACTTACACCGGTAGACAGAGGCTCTAACCGTTGATTATGCTCCTCTTGGTCAGATGTATGGCCTTCATGGCTTCCATGCCTCGGTGTCTTAATGAATTCCCAACGTCATTAAGTGGGTCATCATGAGACTTGAATGAAGGAACACATGGGGGATCATCAGGATCAAGGATGGGTTCGTAAGATAAGTCAAATGTGGGCATAGGGAAGGAGAGGATAGATTTGGCTTCTAAACACTTAGTTCTCCTTCTATAGGCTCACTCGACATTCCTTTATCAGGAATCCCAAGCTTTCCCGATGTGCCATGTGGGAAGTCGAGGTGCAAGATGATGTTGATCTGGGAGGCTTTTGAAGAGATCCATTCATAAGGGGTTTAGAAAGGAGAGGTCTCTTTTGGAAAGGATCATTTTGGGCATTCCCAAAACCAGCAAGATCATATGAAAGGTTAGCCTCGAACTCGAAGGAATGTTTTAGGAGTTGAATTTTTTCTTCCTTCGAGATTTGTGGTATTTGTGGTTCAGGATCGATGGCAAAAACTTTGGATAGGAGGGGTAAATGATTTGGCTATCGAGATTTTTTTTTTAGGGACTGGTTTTTCTCCTTCTATGGGTCCTCATTATAACGTTAGGGGTAGGGGGTGTTTTCAAAATCTTCATAAGAAGACTTTTCCCTTCACTAACGGGTAAACACAGGAAGGCTCCCCTAGAAGTCATGTCAAGAATTTGAGAATCTTTGCTAAGATCGCCATAAAAGGTTGTAACATGGGCTCGATATAGCAAGATAAGGCTGATGATGGCAGATCTAAGAGATGGGCCCATCCCCGCACCAAGGGGGTCTTTATCCTTTTGAGAATTGATGACCTCTTTTCGAAGACGAACAACTCGAGAGGTGGAAAAAAGCTAGGCAAAATTTAGATTGTAACTTTTCCCTTTCCCTCTGTTTGCATCATCTATGTGGCGAAGGTACCAAATCGTTTGGCAAATCTCCGTCAAAGAGAACGGAAAATAGCTTCCACTTAAGGGTACCATGCCTCACCCCATGAATGTGGACCCCATGAACCCAATTGGGTTCAAAGTCACGTAGATGAGTGTGGGATTTTCATCTTCGTCCCCAAGAAAAAGGTTTTTGTTCTGAACCATTGCAAATGAGACTTGGGCGAAGCTCAAAGGAATGACAATGGCCCGAGATGAACTAGGTGTCTCCAACCAAGGGCCCGTTGGAGCACCATACTCAAAGAGGGGTGTTTGACCATAGAAGTATATGGGGAAGGAAAGGTTTAAATCAAACAAGGATAATAGGGCCAAAGGGTTCTAGTTAAAACACTACCGTTCCCCGCAACGGCGCCAGAAAGGCTTGTTGGTATTTCTTATGACTATTGGATAAATCCGCAAGCGCACAGATTATACCATTGTAACACTTCACCGGGAGTATTCCAGGTATCGTATTTTCCTCTGGGAAAAGAGAAGTGAGTTAACTAGGAATAATGGTTATGTCGTATGATGGATCAAGGGAGATTATATAACTGGGTAGAGGTTTTGATATAGCAAAGATATCTAACAAGGTATAGCTGGTTATACTGGGTTTATTACCTTCTTTGCAGGAGGCGATGGAAAAATTAAAAAGAGGACCAAAACTCAAACCGGACCGTGCCATCAAGTTATAATTGAAGCCCTACCTTTTAAGAACTTATCTGACATGCGTGGTGGAATACAAAGACTAGATAAGTTGTCACCTTCTACTAAGCATCCCCAAACAATCCGCGCGATAAGTGGTTTACAAAAGGGAAGATCTAGTCTAGACACCCGTCTACACTATTCTTACTACTTAAAACCCCAGCTAAGGCTAAAGCACTCTACTTAAAGAAAGCGCGAACAACCGCGAAAAGATGTATAACAGCTAAACCAGATTTAGAATATCAAATACTATAAAGAACTCGGAAGAAGTTACTTACAAGAGCTGAATTACAAGAGACTCGCATCCCGCCGAGGTACAACTCGGAGAAACGCCAGAACAGGCCCCTCTCTCCCCTAGGTGCTCCTTACTCTCCTCCAACAAGCATAGCACTACTAGAGAGCTCCGCTAAGAGACTAAGGAGTAGTGTTTTTTCCAATTTAGGCATGAAATGAATAGGGAAATCTAGGGGGCTATTTATAGCTAGAGGGAGAGCCTAGTGCCAAAGTCATGATCCGCGTCACTTCCATCATCCACCGTAGGGTCAAACCGTCATTAGAACCCACTTAGATCAACGGGGAGATCAAGTGGGTTTCATGGAGGCATGAAGGAAGTTAGTGGGGAGTAGGTCACCCTTTGGGCCCTGGCCATAGACGCCGACCCCCCCAATGGTAGGTGGGCCCTGCCACATTCCCCCAGGAGGTGTCCCCACAGCACAAGGGCATGTGGGTGGACCTTGGGCCCATAAACCCACGGTCGACTGACCGCAAGTATTGGCCATCTTTTGTGTGGAGCATGGCCCACATGTCATTGGCACCTTGGCAAAGTTGGAATTGTTCCGAGATCGTCGAGAAGAAACACAGAGGAGATCCAAGAGTGGATCTTCACTCTAGATGATGTGCTTGGATCATGACACATGGGAGGCCTTGGTGGCCCCACAGGGTGGTCGGCCGACCCCCTATAGAGAGCCATGGCCTCCCCTTTGGCGTGGACCTCCTTGATAGGTTGGATCTGATGTCCAAGATTGGGCCCAAAGTACGGTCGGCCGACCGTCTTTTGTGGCCAAACAAGCTCATCTTTTGCAGGTGGCTTCTAGAGGTAATGTCCATCATGATGGTGTATTAGCTTTGCACATTTGCCATACTTGGAAATATTTCATGTTGAGCCCCGAATTATGACATTTTGTGCCTACATTCAAATAGAGGACATATAGATGTGGAACCAAGTTATTGGGTAAAATAAGTTCAGGCTATGCTTCTTTTCCTTCGAATATGAGGATGTTAACAGTATTTTGATGGTGATAAAATAGCTCATAATTACCGTCAACAAGATCCCCCATACTTACCTCTTTGCTCGACCTCGAGTAAAGGTTAAAAGCTAACAAGTCATGATGTTCAAAGTATAAAGCAAGCATAAAGATTCACTCAAGACATTTTGTCATACCAATGGGATATGTGGTGTTGGCTAACAAATATCCTTGAGAAGTTGAGAAATGGAACAATTCTTCAAGGCAAAGTCATCTTCCCAAATCATATTTTAGTACTTGGAGTTTTTGATAAATTTTTTCAAAAGAAATCTCATAAGTCATCTTACTCCTCTTATAGTACTCTAAGTTGCTCACGGTGTATGATTCCTTACCAAGGCATAAAGAGGTTGCCTTCTTTGTATCTCCCTATTTCTAAATGGCTTATGTGGAGCTTTGGTAGGGATAAAACAAGGTAGCCAACTTGCATTACTTATATTGTAAAGCCAAAACAAGGATCCAAGGAGAAGAATGTCATAATCCTAGATCACGATGTGCATGTGTGTGGACAAAGGTATATGACTAACATGTACTCCTTAACCATGTATATGATCTCTCCAACTTTAGAATTGCTTGAGACATGGCTATCATGATAAGTTTTTTTTTGTAAGCTTTGCTCATCATCATTTTTCATTTATGATAGCCATATCCTTTTGGAAGAATATAGGGAGAGATCATAACATTTATTTCAAGAGTATTTATTGGATGAACATGAATCATGTAAATGAAAGGCATGTTTTTGCGTACTTCCAGTGTAGAAGCAGCGAAAAGTATGTGGTGTGTACGTGATCTTGATCTTTGAACTATGACATAACTCTCAACAAGGGTCACAAGGTTTGACCAAAACTCAAAGCAAATACAAGAAGCATAAAAGGAAGGTTTTTTATCATGTATAAACAAATAATGACTTGGTAGGAATTTCTCACTATAAGAGAGATGGACATTATGGTTTTATGACGTTTTCAAAAATTAATCTCCAAGTACTTTAAATAGAAAGGGTAATGAATCATGAGCCGAGACTATATCACATTAATCAACAACTTAGTCCAAAGATCTTCCTATTAAAGTATTTTCCCACACAAAGCAAAAAGCAAGAGATCATCTTTATTACGTTTTGCCCTTTAAATGTCATAGAACATGTCACTTTTCAAGAGTTCTCCTAAGAAAGAAGTCGTACCACCAACAGAGGATGTATCACCTTCTACAGAGGAAAGAAGAAGCAGAACCATTAGACTGAGAAAGGTTTAAGAGGAAAGAGACTTCATCAGAAACACCAACACAAGAAAAGCAAACATCCAACATTCATCAAGATGGACCACGCTCCTTAGGACATTTTTAACCAGAAGAGAGTCCAGTTCGACGGGCCTAAATCCCGAACCTTAGCCGAAGGTAAACGGTAATTATCTGCATATTTATTTTCCTCTACATTGCATTGTTTTCACTCTATCATATTTACTTCCCCTAAATATTTTTAGTACTATTTATATATATCATCCTTAGTAAATCCATTGCAAAATCATCTTAATCAAGCATAACTATATTTTTGCACTGCATTGCATCATAAAAAGAAAAAAACCTTAAGCCCCATGTGAATAAGTCTTCCAACTATTTACTGTGGAGGCAAAAAAAAAAAATATTGCATTAGTCATTTTCATAAAAAATGAAATCTAAAAATATATTTGAATATTCGAATTCTGTAAGACTCTAGCAATCAAGGCATAAATGGTTACCCAAACGCTTAATCTGTTCCACGAGCTTTGTTTTATTTAGTTTAGCAAGATTTGGAAAGACTAACAGGTTAGATAACTTCATCTACTTTGAGAAGTACAACTACAAACAATTACCATCTTTGAAGTCTCACAGAAGTGAAGTAAGTCAAAACTGTCTAAATGAATGACTATGTCAACATCCAGCTTGGGGGGGAGCCCCCCATGTACCCAGGTAAGTATCCTTTTTCACTTATTTTACTTAGATATTAGTTATAAAAAATAAATTCCCAAAAAAAAAAGTAGCACATGAAGGTTCACACTTAATCACAAGATTACAACTTAGATACTTTTCATTGTCTACTTTATCCTTAATAGAGTTTTTTCCCATTTAGAAATAATAATAATGTGTTTTAGAAGTTGTTAATATAAATGAAGAACTCTAAATAACTCTATGGAAATGATGAATATTTGCTCTGCCATAAATTCCTTTCAATACCTAGTTTTCAGCCTTGAATTCTCCCGAGTTTTAGATATAACTGTTTTACATGAAGATTGCTCTTAACCGAAACTTGGGGTTGCAATGCTTGAGCTAAGTCTAGGTAGTTGATAGGTATGATATGAAAAAGTCTGAGCAACTATTTACTTGTTCCTAGCAATACTAGAGTTCTGGAGAATTTATCTTTGAAAATTAAAAATATTACATGATGATCCTGTATGATGAGACCCTTGAAGTCCTACCACAACCATATATACATGCCTGGTAATTAGGAAAACATTCACTACAAATTTACTGCTTGTATTTACATTGAGTTTTGTCAAGCTTTGTTAAAACCTTGAAGACTTGTCATCTTTTTAAAATCAACATCACGAAACACCCACTCAAAAATGCTATTCTACACTGGAAGTACGCATCCACATATATGCCATTTAGATCCACAAGAAAAATGCTCTACTCCTACCCTGGGAGTAAGTAACCAAAAAAAATCCCAGTTCTCCACCTACCATAATTCCATTACCACATATGTAACTGCTCCAAAGATTTCCTTGTTATCGTATCCAAAAGCCTGTTCTAGAAAGAGACTTGAGGTTCTTCAAAAAAAAGAGAGTAAAACATGGACAAGTGTCCTATCAAAACAATGGTACTTAGATCCCCCGCATGCAAAAAAAAATTATTAAAGAGCAAGCCATGTCTCTCAAAAGTTCCAAGTTTTAAAAGAGAAGGTATGTAAAATATGTATCAAGGAGCAGAGTAATTAGTTTCCATCATACACCCTCAATATCCATCATACACCATTATCTACCACAAAATCCACCCTCATACATCCACCATATATCCCATACACAGCACATCTTATTTAATTGTTATGCCCTGTTTCTCTGGATCCATTGTTTACATTGCAAAAAATGCTTTGCAAGTATGTATGCGTTGTTTCTCCTCACCTATGAACTCCATATATTGCCTTTTAAGTTATAGTGTTTTGTGAGAGAGAAGGAACATTATTACTTGGCCTTTCCAAATAAATTCCGAAGAAGGCATAACACCCATTGTTCCCTTTGGGGTGAGGATCCACAAATACCACATTTTAGAGACTTGAGAGGTCATACAAAAAGACTTTGAGTTTTTTTTTTGAAAACTTTGCAAAACTCCAGGATGAAGGTAAAGTAAAAGAGCTTGAACATAGTATTTGGGCTTGATCATTCTACTTTTCAATTACTCAGGACCCAATGAGGGCTAAAAGCCCCATGGTTAAAGGTAATATGGGGAAGTTTTTAAAGTCAAATAGTTTACTCTAAAACTAGAGGAGAATTCTTGTTTGAACGCATGTGTACCTTTAAGGCATGAAAGCTTGTAGCAACTCCTGATCCATCATTGAGTTCATCTTTGCTCAGGACAGCAAAAGGTAAGCTTGGGGGAGTTTGTTGACGGTCCCTTTAAATACCAATTTTAAACCGTCAACTAAACAAGGAAAAGGACTAAATGAAGCCCATAGATAGAAAATTAGGTTTTATACTGACAGAATTCCATGAGTTTTTGGTTTAATGTCTATTTCTACAGGGGGTTATCAGAAAAACCAAAGAAAGGCCCACATGTCATGTTTACATAGAGATAATTATCAACCGCACAATTTTCTATACCAAAAAGGTTCCAGGAGACACTAGAATGAACGGGAGACAAACAGGCCCGGAGCCAGGGGGCCCGCCCTACCCCTAGGGCGCCCGCCCTACTTTCTTGGCCAATTAGGGCCAACTTCGCAGACCATCTCCACCGCCTTTGAGGATCAATCTAAACCCTTCGCTTAAGCTCGTTTGATCCGACGACCGACGTCATTTGAGGAGGCTATATAAGGAAGGCCCATGACCCCCCGAGGGTCACTCATCTTTTTATTCTTTTCCCCGAGCAAAAGCTAGGTTTCAATTAGAAGTAGGGAAGGAGAAAGTTTCTCTAGTTGTCTAGATCTATTCTTCTAGTTCTAGTTCATCTAGTTGTAATTAGAGGGGAGAGAGAGGAGGAGAGAGCTAGGAGAGCCGGATCGTCGATCTTCCTCAACATGGTACCCTTTTTCAGCATCTGTTTGGAGCAATCTCTAGGTTCTTCATTTATTATTTCTAATATCTTATTTGAGTTCTTACTTATTCTATTTACGGGGTCTCCGCTCGTAACGATGCTCAGTCCCTTTTAATTTCGGGTTAGAGTATAAGCGATGTGTAGACGTGGGGTCTAGACTAGAGTTTACCTGAGTTTACGCCCAATCCTACGGAATTTTTGGTAGCCCCCCGGGGTGACAGCTCTGTAAAGGCCTTCGTAAGCTTTTGGCAGCCTCTCCCAACTACCTTTTTTTCCCCGTCTTTCGAGAGTTTTGGGGAAGGGACTTGCTTCCAAAGTAAGTAGAGTACGTGGACCTTTGATTAGATATCCCCTTAGAAAAATCAAAAAACCTCTAACCCATTATCTTATCTATCCTTGGATGCTCTTATTTTTTACTAGTACACCCTTTTCATTCCCCGGAAATGGATACCCTTGGAAATACTCGCGGGTGAAAGCTACAACGGTATCCGTGCGCTTGCGGATTTATCTTTTGCTTTAAGAAAACCAACAAGCTTTCTGGCGCCGTTGTCGGGAACGGGAGCTGTGCTAGTTTCGAACCAAGCACCATCTACCTTTTTCCTTTTTATCTTTTTTCCATCTTTCTCACCTTACCATATTTATCTTACCAAAACTATAAATACTCTACTCCAAAGGGCACTTGTTGGAGACTCCACCATCTTGACCCCTCATTCTTATAAAAAGGCATGACTTCGCCGTGCTTGTATAGCCATGGTTTGGGAGCAATCTGTCTTTAGCCTTGGTTTAGTTTTAAATCCATTTGAAAATTTGAATCATCCAAGTATAGAGGAGGCCCCAAAGAAGACCAATTTGAGAGTTACCAATCCAAGTGGAATTTTGAACTTACATGAAGAATCAACCATAGAGATTGGAGAGGAAGATGATATCAATGAGCATGGAATCTATTCCATAACTATCTTCTTACACCCATGCTCATATGAGACATCTCCTGAACCCGTTGGTCTCTCTATCTCACCACTCATGACATCACCAACACCCTCTCACTTTCTTTTTGCAAATACTTCAAAAGGGTGGTCGGGAGCCATGAGATCAGCGCCCAGAATCTATACACGACCACGGTAGGGTCGACGACTCTACAAGCAGCATGACTTTTCGCCCAGAGTATGCAGGAACGGTCTCCACAAGCCTTGGTCATGCCACGATCGAGCCTCTCGGAAAAAGGCCATGTCTCTGGCTTCTCCTTAAGCGTACATGAGCTGCTTGCCCTCTGCACCACGGGTTGCTAGTAGCGTGCCTTCTTGGGAGTCCTTATGTTTCCTACGCGTGCAGTGGCGCTAGCCCTACGATGTGGCCCATTTGAGACCCAAGGCTAAAACGATTCATTGCTACGGCTCACGACTCAACTGGCACGAAGGACATACAAGTGAAATAAAAGCTACCCGCCCCGGTAAACAAAAGCTTGATACATTTCACTTACAGGTCCATACAATCCTTGTATTTTATACAAACAAGGTTTACCCCGTAGAAAAAAAACTCCATATCATACAAAATACCCCTAGCAGCTACACCTGCCTCCGCCTCCAAATGAACCATATCCGTCTCGGAAGTTACAAAGCTGCATAACTGCTTCGCACCCTCCATAGATCGATGCGCGGGTAGTGCGACCGCACTACGGCGAGCCCGTGAGCAAGCGTCTCCTGCGCCGCAAACGTCGCAAATGACTTAAAGCGGTCCAAGAAGCCCCGCGCCCTCGACAAAACATTCAGCTATGTCCGCCTCTGACAGGGGAAAAAGGATGAAAGAAACGTTTCTACGCAAGCCATCACCAGCCCAACCTCTTTCACCAGGCTCCAAAAGTGATCACCCCCGGGCAATAACTCCGGCCTCCAGCTCTACAAACAGTCAAAGAAATCAACCAGGCAAGCCAGGGCAACGACTCAAGCAATAAAGAAAGACATAAAAAACCAACCCTTCTACGCCTTCGCCAACTGGTCGCGAAGACTGAGTTATCGCGTTCCATCTCTAAAAGAGCCTCTTCCAGGTCGTGCGTCCGCGCGCGAGCCTCCTCCAAAGACACCTCCAGAGACAAAACCCCGAAGCTTGCGCTGTCGACTCTTCTCAATAGCATGTGCAAGACAACAGTCTGTCAACTAGCTCGAGAACAGCTCAGCCCACGATTAATGAAGGAGAAGGAAGCCGGTCACTCACCTTCACATGATCTAGCACATCCCGGCGCCATCCGAATCTCCATCGTCAACAACAATTCCCCCCCTCGAACGAGATAGTTCACCAAAGTCATCATCAACGACAACCGGAGCCCGCCTTCTCCCCCTCTTCCTCGAACGGGAACCAAATGACAACGGCACATCATCATCATCGCCAGATCCTTTCCCGAACGCCAAAGGGACCCCATCGACAGGAATCCCAGGGTCTCTCTAAGAGACCATGCTGCCGCCAAATCTAAGGTGATTCACAGCACAAAAGGGTCCAACCTTAATGGCTCCAGCTCGGCAACATCCGCCTCCGCTCTAGGTAGTTCCTCGCCGACCAAATCCTTATCAGTAGCCTTCGGCGCGATGCGTACACAACCTAACCTCATCAGACGCCACCACATCATATACCGCAAATCATCCAAAACCAACAGATCAGGAAAATCAAATCACCAAGGAGACGCCTTCTGCCGGAGAATCTGGTCGCCATAGGCTACCTCGAAGACCCGGCCACCCGAGGTCCTCAAAATTTGGAATATGCGCCAAGCAGAAGGTCTTCGTCCCTGAATGAAGCACCACACCCTCGGTGCGTTGGTCAGGCGGAAGTTTGCCAGAGTGGTCAGAACCACCTGGCCCCAAATGCACCACCACCAGCAATGACCTATGGAAGCATACAAAAATCTGGCAATAGACCAGAAGTCGGCAACAAGGCAAAAGAAGTGGCACGGTCCTCACCACGGACCTACACAACCAAGAATGCATATAAACACGATGAGCACCACAACATCGAAACCAAGACAAGCTACAGACATCAAACCTGAGGAGGAGGACGGGTGAAGAGAAAAATCCTTCCTAAGCCGATCCGGTGCAAAGCTTCAAGGATCGAACATTAATACAATCGCTTTTCACAACGTTGGGTCATGCTCTCAGACGCCTTTCCGAGTACTGTCATCCCCAGCAGCGTACTCAAACGCCGGATGTTCCCTCTGTTTAAAAGGGTTTGGGAAATGTGGCGATGAAACTGCATGCCAGCCGCATGCCATCTAGATTTATCGGGGATGGGAGGAGCTTTAATAGAAAACTTCATTTTTCTTCAAACCAGCCCCAGACGGTGGCCCCAAACCAGCTCGCTAGGGTCGTAGGCTCCAGGGGCAGGGTCAAATTGGCGCACAGGGCCCCACCTGGTGAATATAAAACCCTTTTTTTTTTGTCCCCAGAAAATTTGGGAAATTCCCAATTTGGCTTTGAGATATACTCACTAAATCCCATCCCTAAGTTAAAGATTCCAAAATTTAATAATGCCGGACGACCCGTCCCATTCGCCTTCAGGCAAAAAAAGTTCGGAAAAAATCAAAATGAGGAAAAACCCCTTTTTAAACCCCTCACACATGTGAAAAAAGGGGTCGAAATGTGCAAAAAACGAGTTGGGTTTAGATTGCAGAGGGCTATCATAATACGCAACGGGCCCATGAAGGAAAGGGGGGAGGGGAAACCCAAAAAAAACCGCATCAGAAAAAAACGGCTCAAAACCACCACAAGTTTCCCCCGTATCCGGAGTGGGGAAACTCCTCGCCGAACGCCAACCGCCATCCCCCGGGACCTCCTTGTCCAGGAGCAGCCCCCGGAAAACAAAAGGGGCCCTTTAAAATCATTTTCCCTTTGGGAGTCCTTCGCTTTAAAACGCTTCCCCCCGGGGCGGCACCACCAACTCCTCAACACCAACATTCAGTACTCGGGGCCGCAGTAGCTTCCAAAACCGTGATGATGACCTTGTCGCCGAAGCCTTTTCCCTGCGGACGGCCTTTAACACTACCCTTCTTTGGCGCCATGACTACCCAAGCAAGGCAATCAAGCGTCGCGACGGAAAGCAAACAAGGAAGAGCCGGGAAAGACTATGGCGGAAGATGAAGAGTTTCATTTGCAGTAGTAGCGTGGAAGCCCCGCCGCCCCCTAAAGTACCCCTTTATACCGAGTGGGGGCGGCCCCTCGCCCCAAAGGGGTTTTTTTGGGAAACCCAAATGGCCAAATGCAGAACCCCCGACCCCCCTTTTTTGCGCCTGACTTGGGCCGTAACCCCGGGGTTTAAACCGACCCCCTAAAATCTTTTTTTGTTTTTATTTTGTATTTATTTCCAAAAACCTCCTTCTTCAGGGGTTTTTTTATTTATAAAAAAACCGCAAAAACCCCCAGTCAGGGGGGTGGAAAAACAATTTTAACGAGTTTTTCTTGCAGTACGTAAATTTGGGGTTCAGTAAACTGGCCCCCCAAACCCCCAAACTTAGAAAATGATTTTCCCGGGGCTTCTTTAAAACAACCCGGTTTTGGCCAACGGGCCCAAAAACCCACCCTTCGGGAAAACGTCAAAAATATTTTTCGTCGAAAAGCCTCAGGGAACGACCCCAGGGAAAAGGGAAAGGGGGGTTTCGCAACGAAAACATTTGGGGACTGAAAAAAACTAATGCGAACCACTTATCCCCAATAAGGGAATCCCGCTTTTTTTCGTGGGTTTTTGGGGGTTTGGGATTCCATTTTTTTTACCAAAAAAAAAAAGCCCCAAATTACAAAAGCCCAACAAAAAACGGCACCACGGCATATTTTACCTACTCCAAATGGGGGGGTAACTGGGTACACTTCCCCTAAGGTGAATGTACTAATTTTCTTCTCGAAAAAGCTCTGTTTTTTCCCCTTTGTTTTTGCCCAGCCTAAAAGGGGGTTTTCACTTCACCATGAAAGGATTTTTTTAAAAATTTTTCTTCTTCCTGTCCATTCTTCCGGGCAAGCAGCCGAAACCCACAAGGGACCCTTTTCTCGCAATATGACCTCCGACCAGGCCCCCCCGGGGGTTAAAGGGGTTCCCCAAGCAGCCCTTGCCCGGGGCCCCCTGGGGGCTCACAACAACAAAGGGCCCCGCTAGCGCCCTTTAAGGACGATGCTAGGGGGTCCCCAAAAAAATGGAAAAGTTTTTTGGGGGACTTGGGGGGACTTTTCCTCGGGGGAAAACCCTTGGGACCTTATGGGTCTACCCCCAGAAAATTTGGGCCCGGGGGGAAAAGGGCCCGGCCCGCACGGACTAGCCCGGGTTTTGGGCCTTTGGGGGGCTCCAAGGTGCCTTGCTCACCAAGGAAGTCCAGAAGATAGGAAATCGGATCCCCTTTTCCCTTGGGGCCCCAAGTAATCTTTTTGGTTTTGGAAAATGAACCCTGCCCCTTTGGGTTTAAAAAGGGGACGGGGGCCCCCTCGAAACAGGTTTCTTAAACTCATTTTTACCCTCGAGTAACCAATACTTTACAACCCCCCCCCAGAAAAACAGGAGTAGGGTTTTTTTTAAAAAGGGGATTTCCCCGGGCCAAAACCCCATAAATCGCCGTGTCTAGTCTTTGTGTTCCCTTTTTTCGCCCCGCCCGCCTCCCCTACAATCTACTACCGAGCGAAACCCCCTAGGTAGGGCTGCGGATATTTCGTTGACAAAACTCCACCAATTTTTAAAGGGGGGGTTTAAAAAGACGGTTTGATCCTTTGGGGGGGGGGCTGAGGAGGTGGGCGGATCGTACGTTGGGACCCGGGGTTCCCCTTTCTCCCCTCTACTAAAAAACCCCCCGGGCCTTCACCCCCAATTCCTGATACATTAGAGGGAAAAAAACTCTCTTGTATTTTTGCGAAGCTTCATATGTATGAAAATTGGAAGAAGATTTAGGAGAGTTTGGGGGGAGCTGGGCCCTTTTTTGGGGTTTTCCGAGTTACCTCCCGGGGGAATCTCTTTTTAATTTACCCCTTTTAAGTGATCCCCTTTTCCCATTTTTTTTACAACAATTTTAATTTTTTACTTTTCCATAGCTTTTATACTCTTTTCGTGCTTGTTCTCGCTTTATTTTTAAATAAGTGCTTTAGCCTTAAGTGGGTTTTTAAAATAGTAAGAATGTGTAGTTTTTGGGGGGTCAGCTAGATCTTGCCTTTGTAAACCGCTTATGGCACGGTTTTGTTTGTGGTAGCTAGCAGTGTGACAGCCCTGTCTAGTCTTTGTATTCACCAGTATGTAACATAAGTTCTTAAAAGGTAGGGCCTCAATACAACATGATGGCGCGGTCCGGTAGGAGTTTTGTCCTACTACATGATCTTCCATCGCCTCCTGCAAGAGAAGGGCAGATAAAGCCAGTATAACCAACTTTGCTAAGTTAGATATCTTTGCCACATAGAACTCTCAACCCAATACACATAGTCTCCTTTGTCTCATCATAGGACATAACCTTGATCTCTAGTTAATTCACTTCTCATTCCTTGAGGAAATACGATACCTGGAATACTCCGGTGAAAGATACACTTGACAGTCATGTGCTTGTAGTCTTTTCCTATTTGCCACTTCTGGTGTGAAGAATCATGGCCCTGGTTGGTTTCGGTGATTAACGACAATTAGAGATTATTATGGCTAATGTGTGTTTTGCAGAGGCTATGCGTAGCCTAGCCATGGTGATCAAGGAAAATGGGCTCTAAAGGTCATCACTTAGCCCCCAAGATGGATATCATTTCGGTTGTTAAGGAGACATGATGAAGACCCTAGAATGATAGGCTAAGTGCCATAAGGAGATGAAGGGTACTTAGAATTAGATAGGGCTTCTCTTTTTACCTTTGACCATACTATTAAGAGGGGTTGAGACTAGTACTTGACTTAGGAAAGCTTCATGTTTAGGTGTGGTGCACACTTGATTTTCCTTAGCTCTAAGCAAGCCTATGGTGACCGTAAGATAGCCTAGAACAACTTCCATATTCATCGCGACGAAAAACGGAGTTGTCAAAATCTTTTTCTGGGCGACGGACGCTCCTGGCAGGGGCGCCGGACGCTGTCCGACGCGTCGGACAAAGGCGCCGGACGCTGGGTGATTGAGTCCACAGCGTCCGTCGGCCTTCCAGAGAGGTTGTTTTCTGGCTAAGCTTTCCAGGGTGCGTCGGACGCTGTCCGTCGGCCAGGCGTCGGACGCTGCGGAGAGCGTCGTCGACCTTCCAGAGAGGGTGTCTTCAAACCTAGCCAGATTCAGCGTCGGACGCTGTGAGTGAGCGTCCGTCGCCCAGTGACGTAGCGTCCGTCGCTGGGAACAGTGTGTCAGAACTAGCCGTTAGACAGAGGCGTCGGACGTCCGTCGCCTAGGTGTCGGAGCGTCCGTCGCCTCAATTATGAACAGAAAACTAGCCGTTGGGCATGCGACGGACCGTCCGTCGCCTAGTCGATAGAGCGTCCGTCGCCAACTTAAAATGTCAGCCCGAGGCAGTTTTCAGAGGGTCTTTTTATAGCCCCTCCCACTTCTCTCCCACCTGGCCTTTGCTCATTTGAGTTGCTGAGTTCGTTGAGAAGGTTGGGAAGAGAGCAAGAGCCCTAGAGAGAGAGAGTGATTCGCGAATCCATCCATCCTCTCTCTAGTTCATCCAAGAGTTCAAGTGTGCATCCTCTAGTTGTGAAGCTTGAGTGAGTCAAGCGAAGATCGACGGCTTGTTACTCTTGGTGATCGACATCACCTAGACGGTCCGGTGGTGTTCGGAGGAAGGTGATCGCCGGAAGATGTCGGCAGCCCTTCTCCATCGACGTGTGTGATCGGTTGTGGGCGATTCACCGAGCCGGAGTGGCGAAGAATCAGCCCGTAGAGAGCACTCATCCCTTGCGCGGGATTGAGGGGGAGCTATACCTTGCGAGGTGCTCCAACGAGGACTAGGGAGGAGTGTCGACTCCTCGATACCTCGGCAAAACATCGCCGTGTCAAAGCATCTCTTTCCCTAGCTCTTTATTACCGTATTACTTTCCGCACTTGTCTTTCAATTCATACTAGAATTGTGTAGAAAGTTTTTCGCTTTCCTTTGCTTTGTTACCGCTTTCTAGCTAGGACACAAGCGGTAGGACTAGGGGGTTAATTGGCTCTTTATAGGTTTAACTCTTGTTTAGAATTAAAAAGAGCCCAATTCACCCCCCCTCTTGGGCATCTTGATCCTTTCAATTGGTATCAGAGCAAGGTTGCTCTAAATTAGGCTTCACCGCCTAGAGCAAGATGTCCCATGGGGATGGACCACCTCCCATGTTCGATGGAGACGACTTTCCTTATTGGAAAGTTCGTATGGAGGCCTACCTAGAGGCCGTTGACGTGGGGCGTGCTCAAAGCCGCCCAAAGGGAGTACTCTCTTCGCGGAGGACCTCAACTTTGAAAAGCACAATGCCAAGGCAAAGAACATACTCTTTTGAGGCATTAGCAAGGATGTCTTCAACCGAGTGCGTAATGCCAAAGACGCATTTGAATTGTGGACCACTATTTGTGCACTTCACGAAGGCACAAAGAGTGAGCGTGAAGAACGCTATCACTTGGTTATGGCTAAGCTAAAATTCTTTCTCTATGCATGCAAATGAAAATGCAAATGAAATGTACTCACGACTAAATATTATTGTAGAGGAATTGAATGGGCTCGGTCTCAAACCAAATGGAACGGCCGATGTGGTACGCAAGATTTCTTTGTGTCTTGCCCATTGAGAAGTATGGCCACATCGTCACGGTGCTTCACCAAGGAGATCTCTCCGCCGCTACACCAACACAAATTTTGGGCAAGATCAATGCCCATGAGATGTACATGAAGATTGGTGATAGTGGCTCATCTTCCTCCTCCAAGAAGAAAGAAAAAAGAGAAGGAGGAAAAGAAGGACTTGGCTCTCAAGGCATCCTCGTCGGAGAAGCACAAGATGCAAGTCGTGTATGAGAGCACAGCGTGATGATGATGATGATGATGATCTCGCTCTCATGGTGAAGAAAACAACCAAGATGTTGAAGAAGCTAAGCAAGAATGGAGTCAAGTTTGACTCAAAGAAGAAGAAATTCTTCACAAGCTCTTCAAGAAAGCCCCTCTCCAAGATGGATTGCTACAATTGTGGCAAACTTGGACAGTTGGCTCATGCATGTCCCGAAGAAAAAGAAGACAAGTACAAGAACAAGAAAACTAACAATAAGTTCAAGTACAACAAGGGCAACAAGGTTGAGTCATGTGATGAGGAGAAGAAGGATGACAAGCATTCAAGAAGAAAAAGAACTTCAACTTCCACAAGAAGAAGAAAAATGGCAAAGCCTACATTGTTGGTGATTGGCTCACCGACATTGAAGACTCAAGTGACTCATCCGGAGATGAAAAGTGAGAAGAAAAGGTGGCCGCCTTGGTGATTGGTTCATCTACTCCACCGCCACCACCTCCGTCATCTCCGGGCTCATCCTCTACACCTATGCCTCATGGCTAAAGGTGACAAAAAGGTACAAAAAGAGGATAGTGATGATGAGGCTAGCTCTAGTGATGATAGTGATGATGAATTTGAGGCACCTTCCTATGATGAGCTAATTGAAATTTGCAATAAATACACTAAGCTCATTAGGAAGTATAAAGGCAAAAAGTGAATCACTAGAGAAAGCAAATGGCAACTTGCATGCTAAGCTTGATGACTTGACTAGTGCTAATGATGAATTGAAGCTTGAGAATAAATCTCTCTCATCTAGCACTAGGGAGCTCAAAGCCTCACTCAAGCAAGTAAATGAGAAACATGATAAGCTTGAGAGGTCAACACAAGAGCTCCATTCAAGGTACAACTTGCTAAAAGATGACTACAACCAAGTTAAAAATGAACATGGCACACTTGTGATAGCTAATGAATTGCTTTCAAATGATCTTGCTACACATGTTGCTATTAACCCGGTTGTTAAGTGTGATATAGCTACTTCTTTGTGAGGACTTGCTTGATGAAGTTGCTAGTGAGCAAAATGCAAAGTGCAAGGGCAAGAAGGTAGTTGAGGCCGACAAGCATGATGACTATGTGAAATGAGGCAAGAAAACTCCAAGCTCAGGAAGAGCTAATCAACCTCAAGGCAAGCAAGCCACTCACTATCAAGTCGGCCAAAACAAGATGACAAGGATGCAATGACCTTGATCAAGTCTCTCAAAGAGGAAAATGCAAAGCTCAAGGTTGAGAAGATCAAGCTTACAAGTGGATTGGAGAAGTTCACCAAGGGCCACAACCTTCAAAGTGAGCTCTTGATGAACACTATCATGAAGACCGACAAGACCGGCATTGGGTTCAAGGAGAACCAAATCATGAAGGCCAAGGTCAAGATAGAAGCCAAGAACTATTACAAGAACAAGGCTATGAGAAGCAACTATGACACACCAAAGTCCAAACCCAAGAAGTGCTTTGGATGTGTCAAGAGGGTCATCTTCAATCCCAATGCAAGACTCCACCTCCCAAGACCTTGCCCAAGCACATAAGGCCTTTCGCTCATGATGCACACTTCATCATTAAAAAGGACTCCAAGGGTAGACCTCAAGTTTGTTTTTCTCGGTCCAAAGATGAAGAACAAGCCAAGTGCTATGGGTTGCTAAGGTGTTGGTGGACAAGGCTATGGGACCTCGCCAAGTGTGGGTTCCCAAACAACAAGCTTAACGCCAAGTTGCTTGTGTGTAGGTGAACTACAAGACCGGTGGAAGTCATTGGGTGATTGATAGTGGATGCACTCAACATATGACCGGTGACTCCCGATTTCACCACACTTGAGGAAGATTGTGAAGGGCAAGACAAGATTACCTTTGGGGACAATTCAAAAGCAAAGTGCAGGTCTAGGCAAAGTGGCAATCTCAAATGATCAATCTATATCAAATGTCTTGCTAGTACAATCATTGAGCTTCAACTTGCTATCCGTGGGACAACTATGTGATCTTGGTTTCCAATGTCTCTTCACTCCAAATGAGGTAGTTGTGTCCAAGATTGAAGATTCATCATTGTATTCAAAGGGTTTCGACACAACAATCTCTACCTAGTGGGACTTCACCTCAATGAAGCTAGTTTGCAAACATGTCTTTTCTCCAAGAGTTCTTTGGGTTGGCTATGGCATAGAAGATTAGCACATGTGGAATGTCAACTTTGAAGAAGCTTGTCAAGAAGGAATTGGTTAGAGGTGTGAAGGATGTGGTGTTTGAGAAAGATAAACTTTGTAGTGCGTGTCAAGCGGCAAGAAAGTAGCAAACACTCATCCAACCAAAGCTTTCATGTCAACCTCAAGAGTTCTAGAGCTACTCCACATGGATCTTTTTGGACCTACTACCTATGCTAGCCTTGGCGGCAACCTCTTTTGCTTGGTGTAGTTGATGACTACTCTAGATACACTTGGGTGTTCTTTCTTCAAGACAAGGGAGAAACTCAATCAATATTCAAGAAGTTTGCAACTAGAGCCCAAAATGAATTTGATGTGAAGATCAAGAAGATAAGAAGTGACAATGGGACCGAGTTTGTAAAACACCAAGATTGAAGACTATTGTGATGAAGTTGGAATCAAGCATGAAGTATCCGCCACATATACTCCTCAACAAAATGGTGTGTAGAGAGGAAGAAACCGGACACTTATCACACTTGCAAGATCAATGCTTGATGAATACAACACCCCGAGAAGTTTTGGGCCGAAGCAATCAACACCGCATGCTATGCGGCCAACGGCTATTTGTCCAAAGGCTTCTCAAGAAGACCCCTATGAGCTTGTGAATGGAAAGAAACGGATATATCCTTTTTCCGAGTGTTTGGTTGCAAAGTGTACATCTACAAGAAGCGCCAACACTTGGGCAAGTTCCAAAGAGATGTGACATTGGTTCTTAGTTGGGTATTCACTTAAATCCAAGGCATACCGTGTATTTAACAAAGCCACCGGCTTAGTTGAAGAAACGTATGACTTGGAGTTTGATGAAACTAATGGCTCTCAAGAAAGCATGAAAAATCTTGATGATGTAGGTGATGAACCCTTGAGGGAGGCCATGAAGAACATGCCAATTGGTGCTATCAACCCACAAGAGGTGGAAGGAGTTGAAGATGAAGCGAATCAAGATCCTTTTCCACCTCACACCCTCAAGTTGATGAAGAAGATCAAGTGAGGGAAGCTCAAGAAAGACACTCACATCCCTCAAGATCAAGCCGAGGCCGAAGCAAGCAATGTTGAAGCACCGCAACCTCCTCCCCAAGTGATCAATAGAAGATCTACACTATGCTTCAAGCACATCCTCAAGATCTCATCATAGGGAGTCCATCAAGGGGGGTAACAACACAATCTAAACTTGCTTCTTATGTTGAACATCACTCCTTTGTTTCCTTTGTTGAGCCTTCTAGTGTGGAGGATGCACTTGCGGATCCGGATTGGGTGAACGCCATGCACGAAGAGTTGAACAACTTCACCGGAACGAAGTGTGGACACTAGTAGAAAAGCCCAAAGGAGCAAGAATCATTGGCACCAAGTGGGTGTTTAGAAACAAGCAAGATGATCAAGGCGTGGTTGTGAGAAACAAGGCAAGATTGGTGGCAAAGGGGTTCTCCCAAGTTGAAGGCTTGGATTTTGGGGAGACCTTTGCACCGGTTGCAAGACTAGAAGCCATTCGTATCCTTTTGGCATATGCTTCACACCATAAAATGAAACTCTTTCAAATGGATGTGAAGAGTGCCTTTCTTAATGGTTTCATTAATGAACTTGTTTTTGTCTCACAACCTCCCGGGTTTGAAGACCCAAATTGTCCTAATCATGTGTATAGGTTGTCCAAGGCACTCTATGGATTGAAGCAAGCTCCAAGAGCTTGGTATGAGAGGCTAAGGGACTTCCTACTCAAGAAGGGCTTCAAGATCGGGAAAGTGGACACCACACTCTTCACGAAGGTGCTAGATGGAGAGATCTTTGTTTGCCAAGTATATGTCGATGACATTATTATTTGGGTCAACAAACCAAGGTCATAGCAAGGAATTTGGTGCATTGATGTCCAAGGAGTTCGAGATGTCGATGATTGGCGAGCTAACCTTCTTCCTAGGCTTCAAGTGAAGCAATTGAGGGAGGGCACCTTCATATCTCAAGAGAAGTACACTTATGATGTGCTCAATAAATTCAAGATGGAGGATTGCAAGCCAATCAAGACCCCAATGCCTACAAATGGCATCTCGATCTCGATGAGGGAGGTAAACCGGTCGACCAAACTCTATATCGTTCTAGATCGGTAGCTTACTTTACCTCACCGCTTCTAGGCCGGATATCATGTTTAGTGTGTGTATGTGTGCTAGATTTCAAGCAAACCCTAAGGAGTCGCACCTTTGTGCGGTTAAAAGAATCCTTAGGTACTTAAGGCACACCCCTAGCATGGGTCTTTGGTATCCCAAAGGAGCTCCCTTCCAACTAGTTGGCTATTCCGATTCGGATTACGCCGGGTGTAAGGTTGATAGGAAGAGTACCTCCGGCGGGTGCCACATGCTAGGAAGATCACTTGTTTCTTGGTCCTCAAAGAAGCAAAATAGTGTGGCCTTGTCAACCGCCGAAGCGGAATACATTGCCATGGGAGCAAGTTGTGCACAAATCTTATATATGACCCAAACACTCTTTGATTACGGCGTGTTTTTAAAAGAAGTTCCACTTTTGTGTGATAATGAAAGCGCCGTAAAGCTTGCAAACAACCCGGTTCAACACTCTCGCACCAAGCACATAGATATTCGCCATCACTTTCTAAGAGATCATGTGGCTAGAAAAGATATAACACTAGTTGGAGTTAAGAGCGAAGAGCAATTGGCGGATATCTTCACTAAACCACTCGATGAAACAACCTTTTGTAGGTTGAGAAGCGATGTTAAATGTGCTTGATCACTCTAATTTCACTAAAAATTGATCGTGTGTGAACCTTGCATTCATTTGTAATATAACATGTTCAATTTGGTAATGCACATAGGTTTGGCTAACGCGGTTAAGATAACCGCCCTCAAAGCGTGTGACAAAGCTTAACCGCGGTTTAAAACTTGCAAGCAACCTAGATTCACTTTTCGTTTGCATAAGCATATGCATGTGTGTTGTTTGCCCTTTTCCTTTTCGGTTAAGTTTCTTGAGCATCCTCTATGATTGTCCACTTAGGGGGAGCATTCCAAGCTCAAGTTCCTCATTTACCCCCTCTTGTGGTCATATGATGTCTCCTTGGCGCTTCCATTTGAATATTTTGAGCTAAAAACTAAATTTAAGCCTATGGCAAAATAATTGAAAATGAGTGTTTGAGATATGGTTCTCATATCAAGTCAATCAAGTGTTATTTGGATCTTATTGGGATTGGAACTTGGTTGGGAGAAAGACGCAAAAAGAAAATTTAAAAAAATTCCACTTTTTATGCGTCGGACGCTGCGACGGACGCTCGGTGTCAATTGCCTCAGCGTCCGTCGCGATCGTCCGGAGATTAACCTTGCCCGCAAAAAGGGCGACGGACGCTCTCCCAAGCGTCCGTCGCGGAGCTTCCATCGCGGTCAATGCGGCTGGGCGTTCTAAATCGGCTCTGGAAGCCCGACGGACGATGCCGTCGGACGCTCCCGAGCGTCCGGCGCATGCCGACGGAGCGTCCGTCGCCTATGCGTCGGACCGTCCGTCGCGAACTTATCGGTGAAATTTTTTTGAAAACCCCCGACCTCCTCTGTTTCGCCCGAATCCGCTCAGTTCGCCGCCGCGTCTCTGACCAAACCCTAACCGCCGCACATCCGTCCAGCGCCGCCGTGAGCCTTCCCTAGCGCCGCTGAGCACTGTTCCACCTCGCCGCCGGTCAGATCCGCGCTCCTCCCTGCTCTGCCCAGCGCCGCCGTGGCCTTTTCTGCGCCGCTGCCTCACCCTGTTCCAGCGCCGCCGCCTGCCCTGCAGTGTTCTTGGCCGCGCCGCAGCTGCTCTTTCAAGCACCATCGCCGTCCCTCAGTGCTTTCTCAGCAGTGCTTCTCATATTATCGAGGAGCCCCTCTCCAAGGAGACTGTTCGATCCTTTTTGGGGTGCAAAGAGTGTGGATTGGTTTGCGGACTGTGGATTGTGGATTGCGATTGATCGGGGAAACTCTCTTCATTTTTCTCTCCTTTTTGGACAGAGGCTCGAGGGTCGGTTTTGTCAGTTAATCAAGAGACTCAGACAGTGGGCAGTGACAGATAACTCGGGGCAAAGCCCGCGAGTACGGATCGAGGCAAAGCCTCGCGAGGACAGTCCAGGGCCGGCGTGCCACTCTTTGATCTGCTTGGTTCCAGAGGATCAGACAGTGTCTGTTTGGCAGTAGAGCTGTGCTTTGGTTGTTAAGTTTTCCTGTCAGTGGTTTGTTTGCTTGAGTTTGGAAAATGGCAAGGACGAAGAATGCAGGTCCCGTCCCCGGTAGTGGTGGTGACCCTCCACCTCCACCGCGTCCACCCACTGACCGCGGGAAGGGCAAACAGAAGGTTATCTCGAGGAAGCGCAAGAGGCCGGCCATGGATCCGGATTCAGTAGCCGCTCTTGCAGTAGCAAAGGCAGCCGAGAGAGCTGAGCGAGGAGGACGTCACGCCGGCTTGAGGCTCTCACCTCGCCGTGGAGCGCGTAGTGAGTCCCCTCCACCTCCAGTGTCAGAGCCCGTCGAGGCTACAGAGGCACCAGCTACAGAGCCAGTCCCAGCGACTGAGCCGACAGAGGCCGCGGGCCACTCTACCATTGGAGAGCTGATGAGCCGTCGTGTTACTCGTTCCCGAGGCTCAGGTGCACCACCAGCCCTCCAGGACCCCGGCTCCCAGACCCCGTGAGGCACCAGGTCAGGACACTTACAGCGAAGCAAGTTCAGATGCTTCGGTTCGTCGACTTCCAGTCCTGGTTTCCACCTTAGAGGGACCCCCGTGCTGGACTAGACTTCTATACCACAGTGCACGAGGACTTCTACCGAGCGTATGTTGACACCGATGCTCCCCTCAGGGCCCACAGGGTGTGCCCAGCTACTCAGATTGAGGGGATCGGCGGTCCAGAGATCCTGCAGCATCTCCAGTACATCCAGGGATTGACAGATCTGATGGGTCGCTCAGGGGCATATCAGAAGGAGTGGGTCTATCAGTTCTACGCCTCTCTGTGGATCTCACCTGATCACGAGTTCCTTCACTTCGCATATATAAGGGTCATGACTTCAGGGTTACAGCTGCCAGGTTCCGAGAGCTCTTTCACCTTGGATCTTCACCTACCAGGATCCACAGTCTTTGCTATGGGATCAGGAGGCTCCTCGCAGACCTCACGATGGCATAGTACCATCCACAGACTTTGTCAGTCCGTGTTTTCAGCAGCCGTTCACTGAGGGTTCGAGCCGGACGCCACGTGACCTCACTCCTTTGGCTCGGATCCTCCACGAGGTTCTTAGATGGACCATTCTACCCAGGATTGGAGCTAGGGAAACTATCACTCGACTTCAGCTTTGGCTCCTAGCTCACATTGTCCGGAAAGAGGAGTTCGATCTATGGGATCTGATAGTGAGCGAGCTCGAGGACATCATAGATACTGGATTCAGAGGCCATTGGCAGCTACAGTTTGCACATTGGATCTCTTACTTGGTAGTTGCCAAGACTGGGTCAGGGGTTATGAGAGTCACCCTCACGAGGTCAGCTACAGAGTTCCCTGTCTATTCGATGAGCCAGCTTGTGGCTCATGGGCAGCTACCTCGCCCCAGCAGAGCTTACAGACCAGGCACGAGACAGGCCGGAGTGCCACCACAGTCAGCCGAGGTCGCCGATGCCACAGTTGAGCAGATAGCTCAGGCAGAGCTAGCTGGTTTGGACGCCGAGATCGATACAGCTGCAGAGACAGTGTTTAGAGAGGATCTTGACTCTGACAGCACGGACGAGGACTACCAGCCTGTGCACGAGTATACACCTATGACACATGACCACGAGGCTGGTGGGTCAGGCACAGCTGCAGCAGCTCTAGCTCCAGGCTCCAGCTCCTCAGAGGCTACCTTGCTTTCTATACTCTCAAGGATGCAGGAGGAGCAATCTCGTCAGGCAGAGGAGCAGAGACGATAGGCTGCAGACCTACGGAGGCTCACTGAGCAGCAGCTGGCCGCTCAGGCACAGACACAGGCTAGACAGGATGAGTTCCAGCGCCAGTTCCTAGCCTACCAGCTCCAGCAGGCAGAGATCCAGAAGACTCAGACTCTTCTACTTGAGCGTCTTCTGGCCTCTAGCTCCGGGCAGACCTCGACGCCACACTTTCAGTTGCCCGCAGTCTCTCAGCAGCAGCAGTTCACCTCTCCGCCACCGCAGACTCCAGTAGTAGTGGTGCCCACTCCAGCGTTACCGTCCAGAGGACAGCAGAGTCAGGCACTAGCTACACCTCCCTTCCAGCCAGCAGCTTCTCCAGAGTACCAGACTCCGAGGACCCAGGTGTCCTCTTGGATAGGTTCACCTGGAGAGTTCCAGACGGGATTCACTCCTACCCGGGGAACTACTCTAGCAGAGGCCTCGCGAGATCTGTCTGCTTCGTACCTGGAGATCACGGGAGAAGACTCCCCAGGAGCACCTCAGCAGGTCACACCAGCTCCAGAGACCGCAGTGGATCTTCCGGCGACAGGCACTCACCAGTCCTCAGTTGCGTCGTCGGAGATCGCACCTGAGCAGTCGGCACAGACAGTCACCACACCTCCAGCTGCCGTTCAGACGGATGCCATATCATTAGCAGATGAGGTTACAGTGGCAGTGTCCTCTCCTGGTCAGACTCAGCCTGCAGAGGTTGCAGCGGCAGTGTCCCTAGTGGCACTAGCAGTGACCACGTCCCCCTCGCCTCGAGTCTTCACTCGTCGGGCCCCCAGGCCCGCTACCACTGAGGCAGGACCGTCCGAGGCACCAGCAGAGTCTCCACGACAGTCAGTTGCGACCGCAGCTCCAAAGGTGCCAGTGACAGCTTCAGAGGCCACCCCAGTTGCACCTACACCAGCAGAGACCGTGTCAGATGAGTCAGACGAGTCCGACCTTCAGGACTTCATTATGCTGGATCGCCGAGCTGCCGCTACTTCGCCTTCTTCTCCAGCCCCAGACTCGTAATTTTTGGTGCTAGACGCCAAAGGGGGAGAGAGAGGGTCGAGTATAGAGATAGGGGGAGGGGGGAGGGATTTGGATCTTTGTATGCTTTATTTCCCCATTCTCTTTCATCATATCTCTTCTATGCATTTGTCTATATGTGTGATGTGATGATGGTTGATGTATATATGTGTATATATGGTTGCATGTGACAAACTCTTGTGTTTCTCTAATATATCTTGTGAGTTGTTTCATGTTCATGATATATCTCTTTGCCTAACGATATTTGAGCTTCCGCGTTTTACTCCGATACATCCTTTGAGAATATCATCAGGTACCGCTTCTTCATTCATATCCATAAGTACCATGTTTTGTGATTTGGCTTGGGTGAGCAAGTGTACTTCATTACCTTCTTACTAACCTTTGCTCAACCATTCCAAGTCACCCTCGATTCTTAACCAAAACTCTTATCCATACTCGAGATTCTATTGTCGTCAATCACCAAAAAGGGGAGATTGAAGAATCATGGCCCTGGTTGGTTTCGGTGATTAACGACAATTAGAGATTATTATGGCTAACGTGTGTTTTGCAGAGGCTATGCGTAGCCTAGCCATGGTGATCAAGGAAAATGGGCTCTAAAGGTCATCACTTAGCCCCCAAGATGGATATCGTTTCGGTTGTTAAGGAGACATGATGAAGACCCTAGAATGATAGGCTAAGTGCCATAAGGAGATGAAGGGTACTTAGAATTAGATAGGGCTTCTCTTTTTACCTTTGACCGTACTATTAAGAGGGGTTGAGACTAGTAGCTTGACTTAGGAAAGCTTCATGTTTAGGTGTGGTGCACACTTGATTTCCTTAGCTCTAAGCAAGCCTATGGTGACCGTAAGATAGCCTAGAACAACTTCCATATTCATCGCGACGAAAAACGGAGTTGTCAAAATCTTTTTCTGGGCGACGGACGCTCTTGGCAGGGGCGCCGGACGCTGTCCGACGCGTCGGACAAAGGCGCCGGACACTGGGTGATTGAGTCCACAGCGTCCGTCGGCCTTCTAGAGAGGTTGTTTTCTGGCTAAGCATTCCAGGGTGCGTCGGACGCTGTCCGTCGGCCAGGCGTCGGACGCTGCGGAGAGCGTCCGTCCACCTTCCAGAGAGGGTGTTTTCAAACCCTAGCCAGAATTCAGCGTCGGACGCTGTGAGTGAGCGTCCGTCGCCCAGTGACGTAGCGTCCGTCGCTGGGAACAGTGTGTCAGAACTAGCTGTTAGACAGAGGCGTCGGACCGTCCGTCGCCTAAGTGTCGGAGCGTCCGTCGCCTCAATTATGAACAGAAACTAGCCGTTGGGCATGCGACGGAGCGTCCGTCGCCTAGTCGACGGAGCGTCCGTCGCCAACTTAAAATGCCAGCCCGAGGCAGTTTTCAGAGGGTCTTTTTATAGCCCCTCCCACTTCTCTCCCACCTGGCCTTTGCTCATTTGAGTTGCTGAGTTCGTTGAGAAGATTGGGAAGAGAGCAAGAGCCCTAGAGAGAGAGAGAGTGATTCGCGAATCCATCCATCCTCTCTCTAGTTCATCCAAGAGTTCAAGTGTGCATCCTCTAGTTGTGAAGCTTGAGTGAGTCAAGCGAAGATCGAGGCTTGTTACTCTTGGTGATCGACATCACCTAGACGGTCCGGTGGTGTTCGGAGGAAGGTGATCGCCGGAAGATTGTCGGCGGCCCTTCTCCATCGACGTGTGTGATCGGTTGTGGGCGATTCACCGAGCCGGAGTGGCGAAGAATCAGCCCGTAGAGAGCACTCATCCCTTGCGCGGGATTGAGGGGGAGCTATACCTTGCGAGGTGCTCCAATGAGGACTAGGGAGGAGTGTCGACTCCTCGATACCTCGGCAAAACATCGCCGTGTCAAGCATCTCTTTCCCTAGCTCTTTATTACCGTATTACTTTCCGCACTTGTCTTTCAATTCATACTAGAATTGTGTAGAAAGTTTTTCGCTTTCCTTTGCTTTGTTACCGCTTTCTAGCTAGGACACACAAGCGGTAGGCACTAGGGGGTTAATTGGCTCTTTATAGGTTTAACTCTTGTTTAGAAATTAAAAAGAGCCCAATTCACCCCCCCCCTCTTGGGCATCTTGATCCTTTCATGGTGTTAACAAGCTTTCTGGCGCAGTTGCTGGGGAACGGTAGCTGTCTTAACTAGAATCTAGTGGTCCTATTTATCCTTGTTTTATCTTTCTTTTCATTCTATCCTTTTCACACCATGAACAAATCATCCATCTTTCATCTTGCGTCTCCAAAGGGCCATAGTTTGGAGCCACCACCATCATCACAACCCATCCTTTCACCTAACTACGAGATTCGCCCTAGCTTCATAGCCAAAGTTCGGGAACAATCTTTTTCTAGGGATGAAGATGAAAATCCTTACACTCACCTACATGACTTTGAACAATTGTGTTCATGTGTCCACATCCAAGGGATGAGGTGAAGTACGATTAAGTGGAAGCTATTTATGTTTTCTTTGACGGGAATAGCCAAACGATGGTACTTTCGCAACGTAGATAGTGTAAACGGAGAATGGGAAAAGTTACAATCCAAATTCTGCCTAACTTTCTTCCCTATTTCTCGTGTGATTCGTCTTCGAAAAGAGGTCATCAACTTTTCACAAAAGGGGAAAGAACCTCTAGGTACGGCATGGGCCCGTCTTTTAGATCTATCATCATCTGGCCCTGATCTTGCCATGACCGAGCCAACATTGTTACAACACTTTGATGGTGGTCTTAGCAAAGATTCCGCACAACTTCTTGATATAACTTCCGAGGGAGCCTTCCTGTGTTTACCCGTTAGTGCAGGGAAGAGTCTTCTCATGAAGATTCTTGAAAACACTCCCTATACTAACATTTATGATGAAGGACCCGAGGAAGAACAAAAACTAGCCCTTTGAAAAGAAATCTCGATAGCCGAATCATCATCACTCCTATCCAAAGATTCTGCCATCGATCCTGAACCACAAATACCACAAATCTCGAAGGAAGAAAAAATCCAACACCCAAACCACTCCTTCGAGTTTGAGGCCAACCTCCTATCTGATCTTGCTGGTTTTGGGAATACCCAAAATTATCCTTTCTAAAAGAGACCTCATCTTTCTCGACATCTCATGAAGGGATCTCTTCAAAAACCTCCCAAAGCAACATCATCTTGCGCCTTGACTTCCCACATGGCACATCAGGAAAAGCCTGGAATACCTCATAAAGGAATGTCGAGTGAGCTTATAGAAGGAGAACTAAAGTGTTTAGAAGCCAAATCTATCCTCTCCTTCTTTATGCCCACATCTGACTTATCCTATGAACCCATTCCTAAACCCATCCTTGATCCTGATGATCCCCCATGTGTTCCCTCATTCAAGTCTTATGATGACCCACTTAATGACTCTCCGAATTCAGTAAGACACCCGAGGCATGGAAGACATGAGGGCCATAAATTTAACCAAGAGGAGCAAAGTCAATGGTTAGAGCATGTGTCTACCGTTGTAAGTCAAGAATGGTTGGATAAGGCCAAATCTTCAAAAGAAGTCAATAAAATGCCCACACATGTGAGGAGAATATCCTGTCAAGTGTTGGGCATTGATGGCGAATTTTGCTATGCTCCTAGCCTTGGGATCAACATCATTCCTCATTTCCATGTTCCAACATCGTCAAAGGATCATCTATCCCAATCATAAAAACACCTTAGACTCCCCAATGGTCAAATTCTTGATTGTTTAGGAGTCCTTCATGATGTTCTTATGGTCGTTGATATCTCAAGATCTTCCTAGATTTCCATATCTTTGACCTTCCTGGACTTTTCTTTCATCTCACCTTTATTGGAAGGCCAATTATGAAAATCTTGGAGAACACTTTAGGAAATGAGAAGCTTGGTTATAGAATAGGTGAAGATTATCTACCCGTTTGGTCTTCTCGACCTCTCATCAATGGGTTAGAATCTAAACCTGTTCTTGATCCAAGGGATGAGCCTATGTCAATCTCGCCAACAGCCATGACCCATTCAAGCCTTGAGGATGATTTGAAATGTCATGAGAAAGAAACTGCTCACCCACTCCTTGAAAGGGAGAATGATTTCAATGAGCATGGAAGTTATTCCTTCATCTTCTCCTAAATTCCATGCTCACATGAGAAATCTCCCAAATCAATCCTTCCCTCTACCATCACTACGCACATGATCTACAACCCCTTCACTCTTCTTGTTTCTAAAATCTTTGCAAGGTTGGTTGTAGATGTGTTTGTCTATCATAAATTTTGCAAATCTCTTAGTGGTTTTGGTCTTGAGGATAGGAACCCAAATGTTGGAGTTGAAGGGGAAACCGATTCACCAACATGAGATGCACTTGAAGGTTTGCCAAAGACAAGCTTGTGTCTTAAAAATAAGCACTTTTGGGAGATAACCCAAGCCTTATTCTTTTCTATTAAAGTTTTCTTATTAAAAAAATATTAATTAAAATTATTTAATAATAATAATAAAAAAATTAATTAATTAATTAAAATTAATTAAAAATAATAATGATAATAATAATAAAAAAAATTAGTTTCCCAAAAATCTGAAATAAATAAAATGACTTTGAAAAAAATGAGATTAAGGGAATATTTGTGAAAGTGTTCCTTCGGGTATTTTTACCACTAACCATTTCAGGTTTGAACAAAAAGAATGATGGAGCAAAACACAAGGTATGTTCAACCAAACATCCTTCAATAATGAAACATTCAAAAGAAAATTCCACATCCTAGACTTGGATTTGCTCATTATCAAATGTTGCAAAATCCAAGTGTGGGGGAGTGTATTTCTATAAAAAAATCATGTCATGCTTCATTGTTTTATTTTGTTTGGTTGTCTCTACCTTGCTTTCTCTTTATACCCTACTCATCTTGCTAAGTCACAAAAATAATAAAAACAAAAAAATGCAAATGCTCATCTGGTTCACCATCCATGCTCTTGTCTCTTTGTAATGAATCTCTTTATTCTTTCATGATTCCTGGTTCTGTTATGAGTATTCTTTGGTTTGGGAGTATTGATCATACTCCTATAAGCTCTTTAAATTAAGCATGGTGCTTAGGTTAGATAGCTTTCCTTAATCCAATTAGACATGGTGTTAAGTTTGATTAATGAACCTAAAGTATACTTATATGTAATTTGGTTTTACTTTTGGACTAACCCATGCATGATAACTTCAAAATTTTGGTGGGTAAGTCATGAGATCATTCATAGAGACAAATCAAGGGTTGGGGTAGTAATGAAATAATCTTGCACATTTATGCCTTAACCTTTCTTAACTTATAAAAATGGTGAATAATGAGGGAACATCTCTTTCTGTACTAAAATGCTAAAGCCAACTTTTCTATAGCATAGAAGATGTCCTCTATTTATGTGACAATAATGCCCTTGCTTCAAATTATTCGTGAATTCCTTCGGGTAAGTGTTGTCCACTAATCCTTCGTAGGAGAGAAGCAATGAATGGAGGAAAGGGTCTGAGTACAATGCGATGATTCACAAGAGAAAGACCATTCTTCATCATCAAGGTTGTGACACATGGAATCGTCACGCTTCAAGATTACGACTGCAACACCTTTAAAGGTAAATGGTCAATGTCTCAAAGCTTTTCATGAACATGAATCACCTGAGCATGAAATTGACATGATAGACTTTGTTCTTAATCCAATTTAGAACTAAAATCTACATGTTTTAAATTTTTTCTTCCTTTTACATGTTTGACCTTAGATTTAGCTTAGATTTAGCCTTGTCACCTCCCATGAAAAATCTTGGCCCGTTTGGCCCCAAAAGAGGATTGGTCGATCCCTTCTTAAGGCCTAATAGACCAACGTTGCGCGACCTGCCTAACCTGACTCATGGGAGTTTAAAACTTGACTCGGTCAGACCAAACCAAGCCAAAGGAGATCGATCGATCGTGGTTTTGGCCTTTCAGCCATGCCCGTTGCTCTTGAACTTTAGACCAACATTCCTCTCCTGTTTCCGGCACGATCCAAGTGAAAACAAAGGCGAAGGATGTTAGACTCTGTCTTCTTCACCTCTCCCTCTCCTTAGTCATCCTCTAGAGCCATCAACACAACCTACATCATGGCTTTGATAGAACAGAGCATGACAAGATGCTTGTCATCCCTTATGCTAAGGCCATGTCAAAAATAGGACCTTCTCTCTCCATCTTCTCCCTTGACACACCTTAGCCCTTCATACCAATGAGGCACTTAGGCTTGTTAGTCTATCACTCATGAATCAATGAACATGTGCCTAAGCTATCAATGACAAATGAAACTCTTTGTTCTGCTGGTGTGTTGCCACCAGCAGAACCCCTGCATTTGATCTTTCTATTATGTGTTCCAGTATGAAGTGAAACAAGTATGGGGGGATGTCGGTCGACACCCCAACATACCATTTGACAAGAATGACCACTGAATCATGATGTATACGGTCATGACATGTCCCACGGAAAAATTGGGCATGAACGACCACTTTTCAGTATCAGTCGATACACTTTAGAGGCCAATAAGCAGAACTGACAGTGTAGGGAGCCAATCAGAGGTAAGACATCTTATTTCAGGAACCGACGTGGCTAAAGGATCCTAAGTGGGGTCGGCTGACCCCACCAAGAACCTCTAGGTCCACCAGGCAGCATCCACTCAACATCAACATCCTTCCTATCTGGTTTGGCACGTCTCTTCCCTTTTTCTTTTACACTTTTATTTACTTTACTCATTTCCCTTTTAATAATAATAATAATAATATAAAAAATCATTAATGAAATTAATTACTTAGTTTATTTCCCTTTTTAATATTGAATAAAAACAAGAAGATTGCATCTGAACTTAAAATTTGAAAAGTAACATGATCTATGACGTTCGAAGGGTAAAAGCGTCATAAAGATGAATACTTGCTTTTGTTTATGCGAGTGGGAAAATATCTTGATAGGAAACCATATTGACTAAGTTGTTGATCAATGAGATATAAGTTCTCGGCTCATGATTCATACCCTGTCTATTTAAAGTACTTGGAGATTAATTTTTGAAAACGTCATAAAACCATAATGTCACTACTCCTCTATAGTGAGAAATTTCTACCAAAGCCATATATGTTTATACATGTTCAAAAACCTTCCTCATTTGCTTCTTGTATTTGCTTCTTGTTGACCCTTGTTGACCCTTGTTGAGAATTTTGTCATAGTTCAAAGATCAAGATCACGTACACACCACATATATTCGCTTCTTGTACATTGGAAGTACACAAAACATGCCTTTCATTTACATGTTCCATTTTCATCCAATAAATACTCTAGAAATATGTTATGATCTCTCTCATAATTTTGCAAGAGTGATATGGCTATCTTAAAAAAAGATGAGCAATCAAAAAGCTCATAAAGAAAAAAAATGATGATGAGCAAGTGAAGCTCAGAAAAAAAGATGCACATATTCCATACCATATTCCATACACATGCACATCTTGATCTAGGATTATGACATTTTTCTCCTTGGATGCTTGTTTTGACTTTACAATATGAGTGATACAAGTAAGCTACATTTTTTATCCCTGCCTAAGCTCCACATAAGCCATTTGTAAGTAGGAAGATACAAATGAAGGCAACCTCATGCTATGCCTTGGTAAGGAATCATATACCTTTTGAGTGATCTAGAGTGCTATATGAGGAGTAAGTTGACTTATGTGCTTTCTTTTGAAAAACTTATCAAAAACTCCAAGTACTACAATATGATATGGGAAGATGACTTTGCTTTGAGAACTATTCCATTTATCAACCTCTCAAGGATATATGTTAGACAATACCACATATCCCACTTGTATGACAAACTGTCTTGAGTAAATCTTTATGCTTGCTTTATACTTTGAATAGCATAGTTATGTTTACTTTTATCCTTTACTCGAGGACGAGCAAAGAGGTAAGTATGGGGGATCTTGTCGACGGTAAGAATGACATACTTTTACATACTCAAAATATCGTCAACAACCTTGGATTCAAGAGTAGAATAACATAGCTAGAGAATATTTTATCAAATAATTGGTTCCACATGTCCCTTGAATATTTTTATGCAGACAATGACAAATGGGGACATTTGTGAGCCTATGGGCCCACTTAGGGGGCCGGTCGACCCTACTAAGGGCCCACTAAGGTCTCCCATGCACCCATGATCTGAGTAACACCTTCTAGAGTGAAGATCCACCCTTGGATCCACTTTGTGCTACCTCTCAACGGTTCTAGATCAAAGCATGAGGATCCATGGGCCCACAAAGTATCTCGGAAAAATACCAAACTTTGCCAAGGTGTCCATGACATGTGGGCCATGCTCCACACGAAAGGAGGAGGCCAGAAGCCTCAACTCTAGGTCGGTCGACATGGAGTATGGGCCTAGAGGCCACCCACAGGCCCCATGACCAGTGGGGTCAGCTTCTAGAAGAAAGGGGAGGCCCTCACCTGCGATAGGCAGGTCGGCCGACCTTGCCCATGTGCCCAAAAGCCTCCCCGAGCTCTCCACCGCCTTCCTGCATGCCGCCATGCATCAACTAGATCTCCACCATTGATTTAAGGCGGTTACAATGACGGTTTGATCCTATGGTGGCTGATGGAGGTGGCGCGGATTGCTGACGTGGCACCGAAGTAGCCCCTACTCCACCTCTAGCTATAAATACCCCTAGGCCTTCACTCATAATTCATTATTCATTTGAGAAAACCACTCTCTAGTAGCTTTAGCGAAGCTCTGCAGTAGTGCTATGCTAGTTGGAAGAGAGTGAGGAGAGTCTGGAGGAGAGTCGGGCCTGTCTGGCGTCTTCTCCGAGTTGTACCTCAGCGGTTGCAAATCTCTTGTAAGTTCAGCACTTGTAAGTGATCCTTCCGAGTTCTTTACAGCATTTGATATTCTACTTCTGGCATAGCTGTTATACATCTTTTCACGCTTGTTCATCGCTTTACTTTAAGTAGAGTGCTTTAGCCTTAACGTAGGGTTAAAGTAGTAAGAATAGTGTAGACATGGTGTCTATACTAAATCTTGCCTTGGTAAACCGCTTATGGCACAGATTGTTTGTGGTAGCTAGCAAGTGGTGACAATCATGTCTGGTCTTTGTACTCCACCACGTGTGTAACATAAGTTCTTAAAAGGTAGGGCCTCAATACAACATGATGGCATGGTCCGGTAGGAGTTTTGTCCTCCTACTGATCTATCCCATCGCTTCCTGTAAGAGAAGGGCTGATAAAGCTAGTATAACCAGCTTTTCCTAATTAGATATCTTTGCCACATAGAACCTCTCAACCCAACACCATAGTCTCCTTTGTCTCATAATAGGACATAACCTTGATCTCTAGTTAATTCACTTCTCGTTCCCTGAGGAAAATACGATGCCTGGAATACTCCCGGTGAAAGCTACACTTGACAGCCGTACGCTTGCGTTATTTTCCTGTTTGCCACTTCTGGTGTCAACACCGTACTACCAACCACAAATACCGAGTTGCAATCTCTGATCGGCAAGATCAATTTCATTAGACGGTTCATATCGAACCTATCAGCTAAAATCCTGTCGTTCTCGGTCTTGTTGAAGCTAAAGAACTAGCAAGAATTCAAATGGGGCAACGAACAACAGAAGGCTTTCGAGGAGATTAAGGAATATTTGAAGTCTCCACCAGTACTGATCCCTCCTCAGAATGGAAAGCCTTTTAGATTGTATGAAACAGCTGATGACCATACCATTGGATCGGCTTTGATAAAAGAGTTCAAAGGAAAGGAGAGAGTGGTGTTCTATTTAAGCCAGAGGCTACTCAATATTGAAACAAGATATTCTCCCACGGAGAAGTTGTGCTTGTGCCTATACTTTTCTTGCACCAAGCGACATCACTACCTACTGTCATCCGAATGCATGGTGGTGTCAAAGTTTGATGTTATCAAGCACACGTTGTCTATGCCCATTCTGAATGGAAGAATAGACAAGTGGATCCTTGCACTATATGAGTTTGACCTTAGGTATGAATCGGCCAAGGCGGTCAAAGGCCAGGTGATAGCTGACTTCGTCACTCACCATCATGAAAAGGGAATCAGGTTGGTAGATATGGTCCCATGGGCACTATTCTTTGATGGATCTACCTGCAAGCAAGGTCGGGGCATTGGAGTCGTCCTAGTGTCGCCTCGGGTGCAAGCCTAGAGTATGCTTTCCCAATCAGGCTGACTGCTACCAAAAACCAGGCTGAATATGAAGCCCTTCTCAAAGGGTTGCAACTGCTATGAGAGGTAGGGGCCAAAGCTGTTGAGGTTTCAGAGATTCTCAATTGGTTGTTAATCAACTGCTCGACCTGTATGAGTGCAAGGATGAAATACTAAAAGAGTATCATGGAAGTTGTTGTGAACTGCTTGATTCATTCTACTTAGTCAATATCAAGCATATTCCTAGGGGCCAGAATAAAGAAGCTAACAGATTGGCTCAAAGTGCTTCTAGGTATCGGCAGATTGCGGAGATTCTGGATGATGAACTTGTTGATGATCATGATTGGAGGAATAGTATCATCCAGTACCTGAAGAATCCCATCGTAGAAAGTCCCCAGAAAGCTGAGGTATCAGGCTACCAAGTTTGTCATTCTTGATGACCAACTATATCACAGGACAGTCGAAGGTGTGCTACTCAAGTGCCTCAACAAAGAAGAAGCCAAGTTGCTGATGGGAGAAATCCATGAAGGCATTTGTGGTGCACATCAGTCTGCTCAGAAAATGAAGTGGATGATCAAGAGGGCATGGTACTTTTGGCCAACCATAATTGAAGACTACTTTAGATATTATAAGGGTTGCTAAGAGTGCCAAAAATTTGGTAAGATTCAGAAGTCCCCGGCGTCGCCTATGAATCCCATTGTTAAGCTGTGGCCATTTAGGGGATGGGGGATAGATTTGATCTGTTAGGTGTTCCCATCGTCCAGTAAGGAACATAAGTTTGTATTGGTGGCAACAGATTATTTCACCAAGTGGGTTGAAGCCATTCCTCTGAAGGAGGCATCATGAGCAAATATAATTGAGTTCGTAAGGGAGCACATTATGTGTAGATTTGGGGTTCCTCGGACCATCACCACCGATCAGGGGACGATGTTTACGTCCAAGGAATTCAGCAACTTCGCACCCGAGATGGGTTTCAAGCTAATCAACTCATCTCTGTATTATGCTCAGGCCAACGGGCAAGCAGAAGCATCCAACCAGATATTGATCAAGATAATCTAGAAGCTCGGGGGCCCCCGGGTAGGGTATCAGCCGACCCCCACCTCAGTCTTCCAAAAGGTGTCCCCACTTGTCATGTGTCTTGGTTGGTTCTTCTGAGTTGTTTGTCACATTGATTTTCTTGATGTGGGCCCATGGATCCAGCGAGGTGCATTTGAGACATTGGGAGAAAGCACAAGTTGATCCAAGGGTTGAGGATCACTTGGGAGTGCTTCTCCTAGATCATGGCCAGAGTGAGGGGCTTGGTGGGCCCATGGTGGATCGGCCGACCCACTATGTTGGTCCCACTAGCCCATCTTGCTCCATTTCTTCTAATTCTGCATCAAATACTTCATGGACATGTGGAACTTGTTATTTTATAAAATATGCTCATGATATGATTGTCTATCCTTGATCTTGAGGTTGTTGACACCATTTTGGATGTATAAAAGTGTGTCATTCTTGGTGTCAACAAGATCGCCCAAGCTTAACCTTTGCTCGTCCCGAGCAAAGAATCAACCTTAGCCTCGGTGGATCTGGAGTTGCTACTATGCTTCATATTTCAAGAGTACTAAATCTACAACAATCATACTTCTCTTTTGAATGGAAAAATTAGCAAATAAAAACTCACCCATATTACCTTAGTCCTCCATGGGGCTTATGGTTTTATCCTTTGTCTTGGGTGGTTGAGAGATATAACAACTTGACTTGAGCACTAGTTTTCTTATTCTTTCACAAGTTTCATATCGGAGGTTTTGTAAAGTTTTGTAAAAGAAAGACTTAGTGTTTCTCATATGGTACTCTCGAGTCGCTCATAAGGTGTATGATTCCTCACCAAGGCACATATTTGAAGTTTGCCTTGTTTTCATACTATCTCTAAAGGCTTATGTGGAGCTATAGAGTAGGATAAAGAATGTAGCAAACTTACTTTGCATATGTTGTAAAGTCAAATTCCGGATCCAAGGAGAGAAGTGTCATACTCTTATATCAAGATGTGCAAGTGTGTGGAACATGGCAAATGATTAATACTCCTCTATTTGATATGATTTATCTTATTATTTTGAGACATAGCTATCTTTATTTTTTTCTTTTTCAATGAGCTTTGATATGCTCATCTTTTTTCTAAAACTTGGGACCTTCATGTGTCCCTATATTTTTTTCATATTTTTCATAATTTTGCATAGTCTATGACTCATTTACTAGCAACATACTAGAGAGAGAATTTCTATTAGAACATAGAGCATGAATTTTGTGGAAAATGTAAGGCATGTTTCTACGTACTTCCAGTGTACAAGCAGCATATGTATGTGGCGTGTACATGATCTTGATCTTGGGAGCATGATAAATCTCTCAACAAGGGTCACAAAACTTGACCAAACTCAACACAAAGCAAGAAACTTATGTAGAAAGCTTATATCATGAAAGAGCATATATGGCTTTGGTAGGAATTTTCACCATTGAGGAATAAAAAGTGTTTTTGTCATTTTAATAAATAAAACTCTGATAGTCATTCTTGTTTAGAACAATATTATAGCAGCTCTTGTCTTGTTATATCATGTCTCACAACAACTTAGACTTAGTTATAGCATTTGCAACCCACAAAAGTTTTAGGTTCATGATGGTTTCTTTTAAGCCAAGGAATCCATACTTAGAGAAATATCAAGTTGTAAACTAAGTACTAGAGAAACATTTAGCAGAGCAATTATTCATCATTTCCATAATGGAGATTAATATTCATGGAACATGTGAGAGTAGAGAGAAGTCTTTTTATTCTTTTTATTATATTCAGATTTTTTTTAGATGCTAACAAAGATAAGTAAGAAAATGCATAAATGTAAATGCTGAAAATAAATACTTACCTTAGTGGGGGAGGGAACCTCCCCCAAGCTTATCCTTTGCTCAATAATACAGTGGCTGATATCGATGTTGTTGCCACACCATTCTCCACTGTTAGATTTCTTCTTCTTGATAGGCTTAAAATTGTTCGGTGGTTTGCTTGACTATGCCCGCTGTCACACCATGCTTAACGCGAAGCTCGGCTATGGCATTGGTGACATTATCCATTTGATGTTGCTACTCATGATGCTCCCTATCGCATGAGGACGAGAAGGATGCTTGTGGTCTTTGAGGACGTGGTGGCCGAGGAGGCATGCCACTGGAAGGGTCCATGGCATTGGAAGTTGCATCGTCTTCCTCCTCCCCAACAACTCCTCGGGAAGGACCACCTTGCTCAATTTGAACAAAGTATAGCCCCTCTTGTGCTCTCCTATTTGAACCTAGAACACCTCTTTTCCTATGTCCTTGATCCAACTCAAGGGTTAGTTTACAGGTCCTATACAATTGACGTTGCCTACTTGGAAGAGGAACCTCAGTTGTATGGCCATGATAAATCATTTTGAGTCCAGCTCTGTGACCTCTTTTTAGCATTTGAGCAAGCGTAAGATATTCTCCCGAAATTACTGCTCTAGGTGAAGAGACGTATTCAAAAGGATAGGTTCCATCTAGCAAGTTCATGGATTCGGCAAGACGAGTGATTAAGGATGTGAATTGTATGTGTTCATTACTTTCAATCGATATTTTCCAAAATGCTACTAAACATTTTACAGGAGAGATTTGAATCTTATTGACCATGGCATAAAGGAACTTTAATTCTACGGTTCTTAGCATGCTAGCATCATTTTCAGGGAACAAAGTCATGTTCATCCAAAGATAAATAAAACGAAGGGTTGGATTGTGGATTTCCTCATATTTGGGGTTTGAGCAATCATGTAAGGCAGAGATAGGCAACCGAAATTTTCTTTTATTGAATCTACTCATTGCAGGATCTAAGTCAAGCAAGCATGTGTCATCAAAACCAAGAGCAACATTTAGTTGGCTCCAAGTGAGATTAAAGCTTTGATTAAACATATGGAAAGATATTTCATCATTAGAGACTTGTAGAGAGCACAAGAACTATATGGTGAGCAATTTAATTCCAAGTTCATCTACTTGCCAGAAACTAGACCAACCAATGGTAGAAAAGATAGTATCGACTTCGGTGTTCATACCTGCGTTGGAGAGGAGAGTTGGATTCAATATCCTTGTATGCTCGAAGGATCGATCCCGAAGAGAGAGATACTTCTGGTACTCTAGTTGGTCAAACTAGAGACCACTTTGTTGATCATACGTCCTCATTGGGGGCACCATGAATGCACCAAGATTAGGCACCTCCATTGGTTAGCGTGAGCTTCCTAGTTTTCCTTGCGGGGAGAGGCTTGAGCTAAGAGAAGCTTGATAAGGACAAGATATTTTTCTTATGGACTTGAGAGAGAGTAGCACTACTTCTCCAAAGAGCTGAGAACTACACTTGAGAGAAGTGGGGAGAGGACAAGGCAAAGGCAAGGAAGAAGTGGTTTGTGTTTGAACTGAATTCTGGTTGGATTGTGAGGATTTGAGCTCTCCTTGCATGGCCTTTTATAGTGGGAGAAGATGGCACCAAGGAGGCACCATGGGGGTATCAGCCAACCCCCTATGGGCATGTCCTTAGGTGCCATGAGAAAGAGCTTTGTGGGATGCCTTACACAAAGCAAAAGGGGGGAGGGGAAGTGACAATAGGGTGTCGGCCGACCCCCTATGATGGCTCCAAAATGGAGATTCTACTCAGACTTTTCCTAGTGTTTGGTGAAAGGTAGAGCATGCTATGTGATGTGATCAAAAGCTAAGCTAAAGTGCTCAAGATTCCCCTCTTTAAACAAAGAGTAGTGGGAGACAAAAGTATGTCATGCTTTAGTCAAAAGGGGATTGATGTGTTTTCTTTTTAAAGCATGACAAAGTTAAAGAGATGTCTCCTAAAGCAAATTCTGAATTTTGAAATTCACACTACTCAAATCATGAGATTCTTAGACAAAAGAAGATGGGGATGAGAGAGAGGTGACCAAGGGACCCCTAGGGGTATCGGCCGACCCCCATAGGTCTCTTTTTCTTTTTCTTTTTCTTCCACTAAGGTCACATGGAGTTCCTCACTTAAGAAAGTAAGGTTAGGGTTCATAGGGGTGTCGGCTGACCCCCCTAAGGTCCTTAACCTTGATCAATTTTAGTGCTAAAACTTTCCCAAGATTCATTTAATCTAAACTTATTTTTTAAAAAATTTAAGCATGATCAAAATTAAAGAATGAAATAAATGTAAAGGGAAAATTTTAAGATAACTACCGATTTACCATTCGGTGAGGGCTCCCTGGTTTTAAGTCCTTGGAGCAGGACTCTCCTTCTTGTTCATTCTTCGGGTGCACTCGATGGCTCCGGAGGCGGAGACCGAGGAGTGTGCACCTCCTTCGCTTTCCAAACCTGCCTTGGATTGGCGGGTTCGTCCTTCTTGAGTTCATTGATCTTGGCCTCCGGGTACTGCTTCTTTTTGCGTGGAGCTTGAACTCTTCTTCTTGGTGGATGTGCCTTAACCTATTTGCTAAGTTTATAGCCATTGAAAGCACATTTTACCTTGTGACTTGGGAAATGGAAGTCGATTTAGACTGATCCCACGTAGATGACCGCGTTGGTGGTGTTGAGGAATGGCCTTCCCAAGATGACGGGAACGTCCACATTGGTTGTAATAGAACTGCCCAAATTACAAAAACTGAAGTCCAAAAACCCACCGCCAATGCGATAAATTTTCGTCCATAGGCTTTCATAACCCTCGTAGTCCGTGAAACCACAACTGATTTCATACCTTGCTCAACCTTAGCCGAGAATTGCTTTAGTTCAACAGACCATCCATACGTTACATAAAGTTCAAATACAAATACATCAGAGTACGAATTTAAAAAGTTATTACAGAACCAAATCTCTTGCAGCGGAAATAGTTTTGAAACCAACTCACACACATTACAGTGCCAGCAATAAGTTGTTTCTCACAAAAGCATAGATGAGACTTCAGAAGTGACCATCGCCCATGGTCCTAGTTGTCGCCCATAGCGGGGTAGAGACAGTTGATGCAGTACCCATAGTACATCTGTCCATCTGCAACAACATTAGGAACAGAGCCCTGAGTACTCGAGTGTACTTAGCTAGACTTACCCGTCTTAAACTAAAATAAAGACACCAAGGATAATGCAGGCTTTTGTGGTGGTACAAGGTCGAACTCTCTTTTGCGGAAAAGCATCTACTACTAAGTACTTAATAATAAAGCCACATTTTATAAAGATTACCTGTCTTCTAAATTAGCACCTGTACTAAACAATACACTTGATTAAACAAAGAATGACCAGTTTTCCCTTCTGGTCTCATCATACCATTCCATCGGGAACATTTAAGTATTTAATTGTTCCCACGCCAGTGTAGCAATTGTGAAGTTCTCATTAACAGGGAGAGACCGCGATTCGAATCAAATTCCTATCCAACTGAAGGTTTTATTCCTCACCCAAACTTCGCAGCCCTTGAACGGGGGCGCGGCAGTCGCCTATTCTACCTTTCAAACCAAGGTCGATTCAGAATCATACACAACAAGCCCGAGGACTGCCCGACACCCCGTACATCCAGCCTAGGGATCAGCTAGCTGGCCTCGGCCTTACACTCTGCGTACTCACCAACCCGCACTGGCTTGCGATTTGCTTTGTCCTTGGTTCGGCCAGTAGGTAGGTTTCGCGGCTTGAACGAGTTATCTTGCCAGCTAAGGGTTGAGGCATGCGTTCAACATGACAAGAGGGACACCACCCGATCGGCCCGCCAAAAAGGCAGACACGTACGCAAAATACTGGCCTAGGGCTCGCAGCTCAGCTAGATGTTGCCGGTATCAGACATATGGACAATTTACCAACCTTCCCGGTTGCCTTTCCATTTCATGATACCTTTCATACCCTCGGCTTTTCCACATAGAGCAATACGTGACTTGTGTTACTGAAGGAGTCATAATTAATTAGCAGGGCAAAACATCTATCTTTACTATGCTAACAGGTTAACAAGGGTATAAGGATATCAAAAGCAAGGAAGGTAATATGCAACAATTAGGTTCACCCAACTCCTATACTTAATGCAACAACATCGTGTAACATAGTAAGTTAATATGATAAGATATGGTTAAAATGCACCGGGGCTTGCCTTTTTCGAACGAGCTAGGCTGGTGATCGGGACACTCCTGGAGTTCCTCTTCTGGTTCCTCGTTCACGTGCCCTTCGTAGGCTCCTTGCTGACTGGCTTCTTCCTGCTCCTGGGGAAGGTCGTATTGTGCTTCCTCCTGTGATCCTGTATGATGCGTATATGCAAATGAAATGAGACAAGGTATATTATTAGTTATGCAAGATCGTGGATATGCTAAGATGTGACATGCTCATGATGTTCCTTTCTTTAGTGTTTTCCGAGTAGGTGCAAATTTCTTCGCTTGTAATTCTTTATTATAATTGTAATTAAGAAAATCAACTTCTCACACAAGAGACTAATACTAGCAGCAGGGTTCAGTTTCAAGTCACTAACCTAACTGATTGATTAGTGCTTCAAAGATACATCAAAACTTAATTAACTATCTAACCTTTCTTAGGAGCAAACTAGTTAACTAGAAAATTAACACAGAACTACACACCCTACGAAACCAGTTCATAAAATTCTACAAAAATTACAGTAGCTTAAGCAGGGCCAAACTAGCATACTCAAATTTTTCCAAGTTAAAAAAGATAGTACTTTATTCTATACAAAATTAACAAGTTTAAAGCTAAATAATAGTTAAAAATACTTAGTATAGCGAAAGTGATGAACTAACCAGATTAGCATTTTTCCTAGTTACTATTCCTTACTGGAAAGCTACACAAAAAGTTACAAATTCATTTAACCAGAACCCTATTTACTAAAAATGTTACAAGTTAATAGCCAAAACATATTTTAATTGCTAGTTATTTATTTTTCCACAGAAACTACTCAGGATATAATTTTCCTAGCTTTTAGCAACCATTTCAGATCTATTGGAGTAGGAATTACATTTTTAGCACAAGCCTAAAATAGCTTAATTGATTTATACAGTTTTAATCAGTTTTAGGATTTAATTAATCCTACACAGAACAGTAGTACCATATACACATGCAATTTTTTTCCAGGGTAGATCTGCTTGTAACAAGTACTCACAAATATTTTCATGATTTTAAGAACACTATTCAATGAGATATGAATTTTACAAATTGTTTCACATTTTCTAAAAATCGAAAAATAAAAGGGTTTAGGCCTTCCGGCCCAACAGGCCGAGCAGGCCCGAATGGCAGAGGCAGCCCACTCCCTGCAGGAGCCGGCGCCTGATAGCGGGGGCCCGCGCGAGGGGGACCCCACGCGTCGGTGACACAGGGCGGAGGCGAAGCTTTCACCGGCAATATCTCACCGACGGCGAGGTCTCCGGCGATGCGGTTTGGCCCTACATACGTGGCTATGCGAGACGGACCCAGCACAACCCTAATCGAGTGGAATGGTGGCCGGAGTGAAGCTCGCCAGCGTCCATGGCGGAGTGGCGGCGCGGTCACTCAGCGGCAAGCCGAGATAGGCCACAGCGGCTTCGATTAAGCAGGGCTAGGGTTTCGCGGTGTTATGGCGAGCACGGGGCTCGCGCTATCGCGTGACAACGACGGCCAGAGGGGTGCGGTCCATGGCGTGGTGCACGGCGGATCCGGCGCAGAGCTCGGGCTCATGTAGTAGGGTGAGGAGGGGCCTTACCGAGGCTCACCAGTCGTCGTTGCAGGCTCGGGGAGGCGAGGCGGAGGTGCGGTGGAGATGGAGAGGATGGCGGTGCTCCGCGGTGGCCGGAACGGCGATGATGCGCCTCGGCTGCGCTGCGGCTGCGCGCTCTAGCGCGCATGAGAGCGAGGGCGAGGTGAGAGCGAGAGAGAGGAGGAGGGTGTTCGGCAGGGGACAGAATGGAGGGAGGGAGGACCGGGGCGCGTCCGCTTCAGACATAGGCGCAGCTCGGCCAGAGCTCGGCGGCCACGAGGGCGTCGTCGGCGGACATGGCGATGCACGTGAGGCGCGGCGGGAACCGGTGCGGCGCATGCGGGGCAGGCCAGGCTGGCGTGCGCTGCTGGGTCGCTTCGTCGGCGCCGGCCCAGTAAAGTAAGGAAATTCATTTTTCTTTTTCTTTTCTAAATTCATTTCTTGTTTTGATTTGTTTCTTTTTCAAACAGGTTTAAAAATTCAAAACCAAGCTTTGGTGTGAATACCAAAGTTGTTGAAAAGATTTTAAACTATCTTTTTGCTTGAGAGGTCAAGGTCAAATTCTCTATAGTTTTTGAATTAGAATTTAAAATCAAATGTGAAGCCTTTCTTTAAATAAGAGATAATAATTCCAAAATGACTTTTAAATTTTATTTCTCATATTAACCTAGGGTTTTAAAAGCAAGATTAGTTAAGTGCATTGTTTTCAAGACTTGATTCAAACACAATCAACTCTATGAATCCATCTTACTTCATCTTCTAAGCAAGGTTAACTTGACTTGATTTTTAAAGTGAAATGCCATGATGCTTCAGGATGATGTTTATGCAATGAATGATTTGCAATGATCATGTGGATTATGCAATGCTTAACACTAGGGTGTTACAGCCCTTCCCCCTTAAGAAAATCTCGTCCCAAGATTTAGGTACTAACCACTGGTCACTAAAGCTGGGGTAGGCTTCCCTGAGATACTCTTCGGTCTCCCAAGTTCCATCTCCTGTGTCATGGTGACTCCACTATATTTTGTAGACGCGGGTAACTCGGTTATGAGTTATGCGATCCTTGCTATCCAAGAGTTTCATAGGCTGTTCTTGATAAGTTAGATCTGATTTCAACTTGAGGTTTTTGTCAGGCACTTCCTCTTTAGGTACTCTTAAGCAACGATTTAATTGGGATACATGAAATACTGGGAAGATAGATCTCATTTCTTCTGGCAAATCTAACTTGTAGGCCACTTCTCCCTTTTTCTCTAGAATTCTGTAGGGTCCTACGTATCTTGGTGCGAGTTTTCCCTTAACGCCAAAGCGTCTTACCCCTTTCATGGGTGATAACTTCAAGTACACGTGGTCACCTGCTTCAAAAGTTAAAGGTCTTCTCCTCTTATCCGAGTAACTTTTCTGACGAGACTGAGCGGCTTTCATGTTTTGGTGAATAGTACGGACTTTCTCTTCGGCCTCATCTACGAAGTCAATGCCATAAAATCTTCTTTCTCTAGGTTCAACCCAATTTGTAGGTGTTCTACACTTGTGACCATATAAAGCTTCGAATGGAGCCATCTTGATACTCTCTTGATAGCTGTTATTGTAAGAAAACTCTATCAAAGGTAACCATGATTCCCACGAACCTCCTGAAGATATCACACAAGCACGCAGCATATCCTCTAGCACTTGGTTTAACCTTTCTGTTTGGCCTGAGGTTTGAGGGTGGTAGGCTAAACTGCGTACTAAACTTGTACCCAAACACTTATGTAACCACTCCCAGAAGTGAGCGGTGAACTAAGGACCTCGGTCTGAGACTATTGTCTTTGGCACACCATGCAATCTGACTATCTCTAAAAAGTATTTATCAGCATACTGCGGTGGTCTATCTGTAGTCTTGACTGGTAAAAAGTGAGCCGACTTAGTGAGTCGATCCACGATCACCCAAATTGAGTCATTTCTCTTACGTGTGGTCGGAAGACCTGTAATGAAGTCCATGCTAATGTCATCCCACTTCCACACTGGAATCGACAAGGACTGCAAAAGTTCGGCTGGTCTGAGATGAATGGCCTTCACTCTACAACAGACATCACATCTAGCGACATACGCAGTTGTTTCCTTTTTCATTTTGGTCCACCAAAATCTTGATCTCAAATCATGGTACATCTTATTACTACCAGGATGAACTGATAGTTTGGAACGATGAGCTTCATCCATAATTTTGTTTCTGAGTTCTCGATTCTTTGGCATGATGAGACGATCATTGAACCACAATACACCTCTCTCGTCAATACGGAACTGCTTGGCTAAGCCTTCCCGTACTTTCCTTTTGATATGGGAAACTCCTTTATCTGAGGCTTGCTGTTCGATAATATCACTCTCTAGTGTATAACTAAGCCGAATGTTGAACAGAACTTCTGAGTGCATTAAGTGGAACCCATCTTCAAACAAAGGTTGTAGTATTTGGCAGTGCAACTTTCTGCTCAAGGCGTCGGCCACGACATTGGCCTTACCAGGGTGGTATTGCACATTCAAGTTGTAATCCTTGATCAACTCTAACCACCTTTGTTGGCGCATATTTAAGTCTGACTGGGTGAAGATATATTTGAGGCTCTTTTGATCTGTAAAGATATTGCACACATTACCTAGCAGGTAATGCCTCCATATCTTTAGGGCGTGCACAACTGCAGCTAGCTCTAAATCATGCGTAGGGTAGTTGACCTCATGTTTCTTAAGTTGGCGCGAGGCATAAGCTATGACTCGGCCTTCTTGCATTAACACGCAACCCAAACCGGTCTTTGATGCATTGCAGAAAACATCAAATGACTTCTTGATGTCAGGCTGGGCTAGAACTGGCGCGGTGGTTAACAATGTCCGCAAGGTGCAGAAAGTTGCTTCACATTTATCTGTCCAAGCAAACTTTTGATCCTTTTGTAGCAGGGTGGTCATTGGTTTGGCGATCTTCGAGAAGTCCGGTATGAAACAATGATAATAGCCTGCTAAACCCAGAAAGCTTCTTATCTCGTGTACCAAGGTAGGTGCTTTCCAATCCATCACTTCCTGAATTTTGCTAGGGTCAACCGAGATTCCATTCTCTGACAAAATATGCCCAAGGAATGGCTCCTTAGTAATCCAGAATTCACACTTGCTAAACTTGGCATACAACTTGTGCTCCCGAAGTCGGGTTAACACTATCCTCAAATGTTCTTCATGATCTTGCTTGTTCTCAGAGTATACCAAAATGTCATCGATGAACATGATCACAAATTTGTCCAACTCAGGCATGAACACCGAGTTCATCAGATACATGAAATATGTAGGAGCATTCGTCAATCCGAAAGACATGACGAGATACTCGTACAATCCATATCTAGTAGAAAAGGCAGTCTTAGGTACGTCTTGTGGTCTGATTTTTATCTGGTGATAACCTGATCTTAAGTCTATCTTGGAAAAGACACGGGCCTTGGACAACTGATCGAACAGAATGTCGATGTGAGGTAAAGGATATTTATTCTTGATGGTCACTACATTCAATGGCCAATAATCCACACACATCCGTAGGGAATTGTCCTTCTTTTTCTTCATGAACAAAGCAGGACATCCCAACGCTGACTTGCTTGGCTAAATTAGGCCTCTATCAAGCAAACCCTTTAGTTGTGTTTTTAATTCTGCTAATTCATTGGGCGGCATCCGATATGGTTTCCTTGAAATTGGGGTTGTTCCGGGCACCAGCTCTATAGAAAACTCAACTTCTCTATCCGGGGGAAGACCAGGTAATTCATCCGGAAAGACGTCGGGACACTCACATACTATAGGGATTTTGGTTAAAGAAAGCGGTATATAGCACACTAGAAGTGCTAGCTACCTCTAGTCTCCTTGGCAAGCATACTTGAAAAGTACCCTTACCCATGGGGTCCTTAAGAGATATGTTCCTACTTTTAGTGTCCAACACCACTTCCCACTCTTTCATCCATTCCATCCCTAGTATGACATCCAAATCTAAGCCTGACATGATTATTAAATTCATTTGGAACTCTTGATTGGATATTGTGAGGATTACTCCTTGTACTATTTGGTTGGTCAACAAGTCAGCCCCGGCTGAACTTATTCAATAGCCATACTCCATTCCTTAACTTTTAACTCATGCTTTTTAACAAATGATTGACTGATGAACGAATGCGAAGATCCAGAATCGAACAAAACAACTGCAAGGAACTGATTAACAGAGAACATACTGGCGATGACTGGCTCTCCAACAGAGATCTCATCCAGGTTGGTGAAATGCACATGAGCATTGTAGTTTAGCTGGGGCTTGGGAGCATTTGCGCAACCTTTTGCGAAGTGTCCCATTTGGCCACACTTGAAGCATGGTCCTCTCACCGCGGTGTTAGCTCCTGTCAGCGGATTCTGAGCTGCTTTGGCATTGGGAGTGGCCACCTTGTATGGCTTCACATTTCTCTGAGGACCTGGAGCATTCTGTTGCTTGCACTGAGGCGGCCTGAACCTTGCTCCAGATGCAGGGGATGGTATTGCGGACGGTTGACAAACGGGGTCCAGGCTTGAGAAGCACTTGCTTCAAAAGCTCTCTTCCTGCTCTTGGATGCTATGTACAGATTATTATGGTTCTCTTGAGTTAAGCAGTCACTGACAAAGTCATTGAACACAGTCCTGGAGGACGTGCCCACTGTTTTTAGCATCTTCGGGTTAAGACCCCTCTTGAAGCTAGCAATCTTCTTGCTCTCGGCGTCAACAAACTCAGTTACATAGCGCGACAGGTTGTTGAAAGCATGCAGGTATTCAGTCAGGGTTTTGGTCCCTTGTGTCAGCTTCATAAACTCTCCCACCTTCATAGCCATTAGACCAGGTGGTATGTAGTTACCACGGAAAGTGGTGGTGAAACGAGCCCAAGTAACCTGCTCGCCTTCATGATACGTAGCACGGTGATGAGTCCACCAGATCCCGGCGGGACCTTGAAGTTGATGAGCTGCATATTCTGCCTTTAGGGTCTCTATTAACCTAAGGAGACGAAACTTTTTTTCCATTGTATTGATCCATTCATCTGCTTCCAAAGGTTCAGAGGCTTCCTTGAATATTGGTGGTTTTGTATCCAGGAAATCCTTAAAAGTACTGTACTGGTTTCCAGTAGGAGCTCCATCTCCTCCACCTCTGCGGGTATTCTCTGCAATGTTGCGCAACACAGCTTCCATATTGAGCTACAGATTCTCGAGGTTACGCTGACTTCCCAGAAACCGGTTAAAGAATTCCTCGGCCAACATCTGGGGAGGAGGAGGTGGTGGTGGCGGCGCATCGGCACCAGGACGTGAACCACTGGCTGCGGTACGGCGAGTTTCAGGCATCTGCATATGATAGTATCAAGTTAGTAGATCGCAACGAGGTAGGAGTTGTAGGTGACGTATAACTATGCCATACTGAATTAACTGGTGAAACACACAATCCACTCAATAAAGTAGAGGCACAATGATTCAACTACAATCACCACATCGTGTTCATCCACATGATAACTAAACATAGCACACCATCGCATGTCAAGTTTGTCAGCATACATAGACTGGACTTTAGTACCGAGCATTAACAAGTTACGCTTACATCACATCCATCAACACATGGTTACAGGCAACCATGGTGCAAAAGCAACAAAAGGCTAACTATTACTGGTCTCCAGACACCTAAGCTGTGACTCATGGTCACTGTCCACCTCAGACGTCGCGGTGTTGTCCCCCTCAGCTGCCCTTGGAGGAGGGTGAAGCTGGTAGTGCAACTGGTGCACCTGCTCGTGCAACGTATCGTTGTAGGCGTAGGCGACATTCAGCTGGGCCCTCAGGTTGGCCTCTTCATTCCATGCAGCATTCCTCTCTGTCACTGCGCGGGCCCGCATCAGCTCACTGCTCTGAACCGCTGCATAGGCTTGCTCCCTCTGGTCCCTGATCACTGAGAGATCTTGAGCCAACACCTCCTTGTCATGTTCTAGCTTGGTCTTCTGCAGCTTCAACTGCTCTAGCTCCTTCTGCAAAGCCTCCATAGTCATTTCGCACTCACGGCGAACCTCACGCCTATCGGTACAAGCACCACGGTAGTTGTCCTCCATGCAAGCAAAACCCATCTCTAGGTCATGGTAGGCAGTCATCATGGCGAACATGGCGCTCATAGGAGGACCAGTGCTGCTCTGGCACTCCTCTGGGCCTCCTGTCAAAGCAGTTCCCTTGGGCTGCTCCCACACTGTGGTGTGAGGGCTATCACTAGGGAATAACCCTGGCAAAGCATGAACCACAGCCTCTGGAGCTATCTAGATGATGCTCAAAAGCACCCTGTAGGCTGCATTGCAGGCACCTTCCCAAGGCGTCCTTCCTTTGCCTCCGAACATCCAACCTTCCAGACGCAAGTCTCCTGTGCCAGGTGGAACAACGGCCTCCACATAGACAAAGGTACCATCTCCAAGGCTCTCCTTGCTCCAATAGTAGCGAGGTGCCTTCTCCTCTGGGTAGCCCGCTGCACTGAGGACCATCCAGAGAAGAGTGGGCATGCCAAACTTCTCCAGAAACTTGCTCTTGAGACGAGGGCTCCTGGTGGCAAGCTGGTGGCGAGGGACTCTGCCTCCGGTGGACTTGCGGGCAGTGGACTTGGTACGGGCCATCTGTAGCAAAGGTACAAGAGGGAGTTTGTAAGAACCAATTTTTATACTCAGATAATTAAGCAACAATTTTTAACTTGCGAGGAAAGTAGTGAAATGAATGACATGATGACATAATATGATGCATGCACGTAAAGTACGTCCTCACATAGAAAAGTAGAGGAGTAAGATATCGTACTAGGTGGTGGCATACATCGTTCCCTCATATATACGTAACTATACACACTAATCGAAAGCGCTGTTATGTACCTGCAGAAAATTCATTTCAGCACATCCCTCACAGTATGAATAAATGCATTGTGGAATGTAAACCCAGTGCTCCCATATATACACTCCCAAGTATGCATATGAAGCACCTGTAGCCAGTTCTTCGTCCTATTGACGACATCGTCATCACAGACGACACTCCCACACAAGGATACCTTCTCATGAACGTGTGTAAATGCGATCATGGTCCAACATCATATAAGCATTCCCCTAGTATCAGCAGTGTATCCGACCATGCTCTCACAACTCTCACTTACCAAGGCGTGCGGTATTCTGATCCATACATTACCACTCAAGTGAATGTGCCCCATACAATTTCAACCTGTATGGACAAGTAAATAGAAATATGATGTATTACCCCCAAGTCAGTACTTATATAAGCCACCTGATCCTATTCGGCGTAAGATACACGACTACTGACACACTCTTAGTTTAGTGAAAATATTTATTTTTCAATACCCATATGAACAGTAACCGTTGAACCAAGGCTTTGATGCTAGCTGTAACAGAATCGCCCAAATTACAAAAACTTAAGTCCAAAAACCCACCGCCAGTGCGATAAATTTTCATCCTTAGGCTTTCATAACCCCGGTAGTCCGTGAAACCACAATAGATTTCATACCTTGCTCAACCTTAGCCGAGAATCGCTTTAGTTCAACAGACCATCCATACGTTATATAAAGTTCAAATACGAATATATCAGAGTATGAATTTTAAAAGTTATTATATAACCAAATCTCTTGCAGCGGAAATAATTTTGAAACCAACTCACACACACTTAGTTCATTACAGTACCAGTAATAAGTCGTTTCTCACAAAAGCATAGATGAGACTTCAGAAGTGACCATCGCCCATGGTCCTAGTTGTCGCCCATAGCGGGGTAGAGACAGTTGATGCAGTACCCATAGTACATCTGTCCATCTACAACAACATTGGGAACAGAGCCCTGAGTACTCGAGTGTACTCAGCTAGACTTACCCGTCTTAAACTAAAATAAAGACACCAAGGATAATGCAGGCTTTTGTGGTGGTACAAGGTCAAACTCTCTTTTGTGGAAAAGCATCTACTACTGAGTACTTAATAATAAAGCCATATTTTATAAAGATTACCTGTCTTCTAAATTAGCACCTGTACTAAACAATACACTTGATTAAACAGAGAATGACCAATTTGCCCTTCTAGTCTCATCATACCATTCCATCGGAACCATTTAAGTATTTAATTGTTCCCACGCCAGTGTAGCAATTGTCAAGTTCTCACTAATGGGGAGAGACCGCAATTCGAATCGAATTCCTATCCAGCTGGAGGTTTTATTCCTCACCCAAACTTCGCAGACCTTGAACGGGAGCGCAGCAGTCGCCTATTCTACCTTTCAAACCAAGATCGATTCAGAATCATAGGCAACAAGCCCGAGGACCACCCGGCACCCCGTACATCCAGCCTAGGGATCAGCTAGCTGGCCTCGGCCTTACACTCCGCGTCCTCGCCAACCCGCACCGGCTTGCGATTTGCTTCGTCCTTGGTTTGGCGAGTAGGTAGGTTTCGCGGCTCGAACGAGTTATCTTGCCAGCTAAGGGTTGAGGCATGCGTTCAACATGACAAGAGGGACACCACCCGATCGGCCCGCCAAAAAGGCAGACACGTACGCAAAATACCGGCCTAGGGCTCCCAGCTCAGCTAGATGTTGCCGGTATCAGACATACGGACAATTTACCAACCTTCCCGGTTGCCTTTCCATTTCATGATACCTTTCATACCCTCGGCTTCGCCACGTAGAGCAATACATGACTTGTGTTACCGAAGGAGTCATATTTAATTAGCAGGACTAAGCATCTATCTTTACTATGCTAACAGGTGAACAAGGGTACAAGGATATCAAAAGCAAGGAAGGTAATATGCAACAATTAGGTTCACCCAACTCCTATACTTAATGCAATAACATAGTGTAACATAGTAAGTTAATATCATAAGATATGGTTAAAATGCACCGGGGCTTGCCTTTCTCGAATGAGCTAGGCTAGTGATTGGGACACTCCTGGAGTTCCTCTTCTGGTTCCTCGTTCACGTGCCCTTCGTTGGCTCCTTGCTGACTGGCTTCTTCCTACTCCTGGGGAAGGTCGTACTATGCTTCCTCCTACGATCCTGTATGATGCGTATATGCAAATGATATAAGACAAGGTATATTATTACTTATGCAAGATGATGGATATGCTAAGATGTGACATGCTCATGATGTTCCTTTCTTTAGTGTTTTCCGAGTAGGTGCAAATTTCTTCGCTTGTAATTCTTTATTATAATTGTAATTAAGAAAAATCAACTTCTCACACAAGAGACTAATACTAGCAGCAGGGTTCAATTTCAGGTTACTAGCCTAACTGATTGATTAGTGCTTCAAAGATACACCAAAGCTTAATTAACTATCTAACCTTTCTTAGGAGCAAGCTAGTTAACTAGAAAATTAAAATAGAACTACACACACTACGAAAACAGTTCATAAAATTTTACAAAAATTATAGTACTTAAGCAGGAGCAAGCTAGCATACTCAATTTTTTCCAAGTTAAAAGGGATAGTACTTTATTCTGTACAAAATTAACAAGTTTAAAGCTAAATAATAGTTAAAAATACTTAGTACAGAGAAAGTGATGAACTAACCAGATTAGAATTTTTCCTAGTTACTATTCCTTACTGGAAAGCTACACAAAAATTTACAACTTCATTTAACCAGAACCCTCTTTACTAAAAATGTTACAAGTTAACAGCCAAAACACATTTTAATTGCTAGTTATTTATTTTTCCACAGAAACTAATCAGGATATAATTTTCCTAGCTTTAAGCATCCATTTTAGATCTACTGGAACAGGAATTACATTTTTAGCACAAGCCTAAAGTAGCTTAATTGATTTATATAGTTTAATCAGTTTTAGGATTTAATTAATCCTACACAGAAAAGTACTACCAAATACACATGCAATATTTTCTAGGGTAGATCTTCTTGTAACAAGTACTCACAAATATTTTCATGATTTTTAGATCATTATTCAATGAGATATGAATTTTACAAATCGTTTCACATTTTCTGAAAAATCAAAAAATAAAAGGGTTTAGGCCTTCCGGCCCAACAGGCCGAGCAGGCCCAAACGGCAGAGGCGGCCCACTCCCTGCGGGAGCCGGCGCCTGACAGCAGGGGCCCGCGTGAGCGGTACCCCACGTGTCGGTAACACAGGGCGGAGGCGAAGCTTTCGCCGGCGATATCTCGCCGACGGTGAGGTCTCCGGCGATGCGGTTTGGCCCTACAGACGTGGCTACGCGAGACGGACCCAGCGCAACCCAAATCGAGTGGAATGGTGGCCGGAGTGAAGCTTGTCGGCGTCCATGGCGGAGCGGCGGTGCGGTCACTCAACGGCAAGCCGAGATAGGCCACGGCGGCTTCGATTAAGCGGGAGTAGGGTTTCACGGTGCTATGGCGAGCACGGGGCTCGCGCTATCGCGTGACAACGGCGGCCAGAGGGGTGCGGTCCACGGTGTGGTGCATGGCGGAGCCGGCGCAGAGCTCGGGCTCATGCGGTAGGACGAGGAGGGGTCTTACCGAGGCTCACCGGTCGTCGTTGCAGGCTCAGGGAGGCGAGGCATAGCTGCGTTGGAGATGGAGAGGACGGCGGTGATGCCGCTCGGCGGCGCTGCGTCTACGCGCTCTGGCGCGCACGAGAACGAGGCGAGGCGAGAGCAGAGAGAGAGGAGGAGGGCGTTCAGCAGGGGACAGAATGGAGGGGGGAGGACCGGGGCGCGTCCGCTTCGGACATAGGCGCGGCTCGGCCAGAGCTCGGCGGCCACGCGGGCGTCGTCGGCGGGCATGGCGGCCACGCGGCGGGGGCGTCTGCGCGCGGTCGGGCGCACATGAGGCGCGGTGGGAACCGGTGCGGCGCGCGCGGGGCAGGCCGGGCTGGCTTGCGCTGCGGGGCCGCTTCGTCGGCGTCGGCCAAGTAAGGTAAGGAAATTCCTTTTTCTTTTTCTTTTCTAAATTCATTTCTTGTTTTGATTTGTTTCTTTTTCAAATAGGTTTAAAAATTCAAAACCAAGCTTTGGTGTGAATACCAAAGTTGTTCAAAAGATTTTAAACTATCTTTTTGCTTGAGAGGTCAAGGTCAAATTCTCTATAGTTTTTGAATTAGAATTTAAAATCAAATGTGAAGCCTTTCTTTAAATAAGTCATAATAATTCCAAAATGGCTTTTAAATTTTATTTCTCATATTAACCTAGGGTTTTAAAAGCAAGATTAATTAAGTTCATTGTTTTCAAGACTTGATTCAAATACAATCAATTCTATGAATCCATCTTACTTCATCATTCTAAGAAAGGTTAACTTGACTTGATTTTTAAAGTTAAATGCCATGATGCTTCAGGATGATGCTTATGCAATGAATGATTTGCAATTATCATGTGGAATATTTAATGCTTAACACTAGGGTGTTACATTGGCTCCCATGTCCAGGATGATGAAGTGGGTGGGGATGTACTCATCTTGGATGTTCACCAAGATATCCCTTGTAAGTCCCTCGGGAAACCGCATCGTTTCATCTGCCATGTGCAAATGAACACATGTAGAGAACAAGGGTCCCCCTAATAGATTATCATAAGTTACCTTGGACATGATGTTGACACCCGATCCAAGGTCACAGAAGGCATTGTGGAAGGTTTGTTGTCTGATTGAGCACTTGATCATTGGATGGCTTGGATCTTCCTTCTTCATGATGAAGGGAGGATCGAGAAGATAGGCCCAGTCAGAGTGAAGTGGAGGATTACTGAACCTCGTTGTGACCATATTAACATGCTCAATTGGATCCTCTGGTTTCCTAGGAATCTTACCCTGTTATAGAGATGGAATAGCTGCAGCTAATTGAGCTAGTTGTGTTTCTAACATTTTGTTAAAATTCAATTGATTTTTCATGGCAGTGGCAAAGCTATCCATTTTCTCACCAAGATTTTCAAGAACTTTATCATTGGCAATCATCTTTTGGTTAATACCATCATTAATTTTAGATTGACTAAGAACAAGATCTTTCAATGAAGGCTGGTTATTGTAAGAATTGTAATTATTGTAATTGCTATTACCTCCATTACCTTGGTTGAAGGGGCGTGAATTCCAACTTCCTTGTTGTTGGGGTCGATACCCATTGTTTGTTGTTGTTGTTGTTGTTTTATTGATGAAGTTCACGTCCTCCTTCGATGTCTCGGGGCAGTTATTGCCTGTTGACGGTAATTTCACCATGTTTTTACACCTTCAAAACCGTCAACAGAACATCGTTTAGAGAACTAACAAGCAAGTGTAGAGTAACTTGTGTGCAAATAACATGGTTCCACATGTACATGTCATTATTTGTATGCAAGAATGTAAACCAGGCAAAATAGAGTGCTAAAGGCCCCACCGACCTGCATATGGACCCAAGAGGCCCAGTACCTACACCACTATACTCTACACCTGTCTAGGAGGTCCCACAAGAAAGGCAGGAGCCAATGGCCCCAAACACAGGTCGACCGACCTGGGTTTGGAGGCTTCCTGGCTTGCCACATCACCACAATCCAAGAGAGAGAGTGGTCCAAGCCAATTCCAACCCTTGGATCAAGTGGTGATCAAGATCTATGCTCCAGGAGCTTAGCACATGGATCCCTAGACCCACACCAGCGGATAAACATCACAGAAGTGACCAACAAGCTCTATGACACATGAGCCAGCCTTCTAGAAGGCCGAGGCAGCTCAGAGGAGTCATAGGGGGGTCGGCCGACACCCCTATGGGGGCCACTTCCTCCCACAAGGTCCCTGACCAATGGGGCACCCTCTAGGAGTGGTAGGGACCATAGGTCATAGGGTGATCGGCTGATCCCCTATAGGTGCTCCTGAGCATCTATGAAGCCCCCACCGCCTTCCTGCATGTCTCCATGCATCAACTTCATCTCCACCATTGATCTAAGGCAGTGGAAAGGTCTGTTTGATCCTACAGAGAATCATGGAGATGGCGCAGATCGCTGACGTTGCACCGGAGTAACCCCTACTCCACCTCCTGCTATAAATACCCCCCTAGGCCTTCACTCTGACTCATGACTCATTGGAGAAAACCACTATCTAGTAGCTTTAGCAAAGCTCTGCAATAGTGTTATGCTAGTTGGAAGAGAGTGAGGAGAGTCTCGAGGAGAGCCGAGCCTGTCTAGCGTCTTCTCCAAGCTGTACCTCAGCGGATGCGGTCCTCTTGTAAGTTCAACACTTGTAAGTGATACATCCGAGTTCTTTATAGCATTTGATATTCTAATTCTAGCATAGCTATTATTTATCTTTTCACGCTTGTTCATCGCTTTACTTTAAGTAGAGTGCTTTAGCCTTTAGCGAGGGTTAAAGTAGTAAGAATAGTGTAGATGTGGTGTCTAGACTAGATCTTGCCTTTGTAAACCGCTTATGGAACGGATTGTTTGTGGTAGCTAGTAGGTGGTGACAGTCCTATCTAGTCTTTGTATTCCACCACATGTGTAACATAAGTTATTAAAAGGTAGGGCCTCAATACAACATGATGGCGTGGTTGAGAGATCTCTAGTGTTTTGGTTAATTGATGAAACCTAAGGTACTAACCTAGCTCTAAGTGATTGAGTAGGTTATGTACATCTATGGAAGATGGTGACAAGTGGTGGAGCAAGCAAGGAAGCTAAATGGTGCAAGAGCTCACACATGGAGAAGAAGGAAAGTGGAAAGACCCTAAGCAAATCAAGGCAAAGGTATAAGCTAGGGCCTTTCTTTTAGTGGTCAAGACACCAAGTGGGTGTGATAACATTTAGGATAGACAACCATACTATTAAGAGGGAAATGCAAAAGTGATTGCAGTTTGTCAAGTGCCACTAGGTGTTATCTATATTGCATGTGCATTTAGGACCTAGTGACTTACACCCTACCTAATTGACAAGTAAAACATGCCAAGACATGCACACTAAAGGGGATACTTAGTGCTTGGCGCATTGGAGCAAGGGTGGAAAAATCAGAGACAAGCTTTTGATCAAGAAAAGGGCGACAGACGCTGAAGACCAGGCGACGGACACTGTCCGTCACGTCGGACGATGTCCGTCGCGTCAGACGTTGTCCTATCGCGTCGGACGGTCCCGATCTTCATGACGTAGGATCTTGATCTTGATAACTAGCCAAAGATTGGGTGATAACTTGCTGCAAGTAGTGATAACTAGTGCAACCTCATGAAACGCACAAGGAGCCAGCCACGGTCTCTATACGGCAGCCTGAACCAAGGATTCGCCCAACCACACTCTCAAAGAAACCAACCTACACAACCTGAACTCGAGGACCAGGAGCATAGATTGGGTGCCGATGACGTGGCCGCTTCTGTAATCTCCGCGAAGGAAAACACAAGAGCAAAGTGGTAGAGAATCTCTCTCTGGGGATTGTTAGCACACAACTGAACAATGGTTTGATATTTCGATTATCAAAAGTCTGAGTTTGCTAGGATGCAATGGGGTATATATACTAGCAACAACCCTGCTAGATAGGTGTAAACACGAGATGGAAATGAAAAGACTAAGAATGTGAAAAGGCCTCCACGAAATGGTGCTTTGAAGTGGATTCGCGAGGCTGTTGGACTTCTGCGCAGTCTTCAGTAAATTGGCAATAACTCCATATTGGGAAGTCCAAATGATGAACCGTTTCTTGGGTGTGAAAGTAGACTTAACAACCTTTCCATCCATGTATACCATGCAGCACAATTCATTATTTAATGGTACAGTTTCGCATGGAAAGTTGTATCAGCATTATGTCCTGTAAAATTGTTGACCTTCTAAGTAGTGTTCACTAATCTGTTCGTATTTCAATATTGGCACGTCCAAAAGTTGTGAGGTTTGTTGCATTGGAAAGTAGACTTGATATGATTTCCAAAATGTCCTCATGAGCCTCAAAAGCTTCTCGGAGCAGAGAGATATGATCATTTCTTTAACTGGTCCGAACTAGTCCGTTTTGGACTGGACTGGTCCGAACTGGTCCGTTCTTGGTCTATAGCTTTTCTTCATGTAGAGGAACATCTTTCTCTTGATGTGTATACCTAAGTACAACCAAAGTAGAACATTTAGGTAGTATAACATTCTTAGAATAAGCAAGATTAATATCAAAAAGGAATGAATTCACCTGCTCTTGGAGTTTCTTAGCGCAACTTCTTGTAAGTGGACCTTGAATTGTATCATTTATGTTTGATGATGGCTGCTTAGTACTTGAAGTAGCATGCATGGTTGAGATGTCCTCATCATTCAGCCCAACGGCTAGTTTGTTTGAGGGAGGTCTATAAATATGTGTTGTCCGGATTGGGGTTGTCTCTCTTGCACATTTGATCAACTTGAGACCCTCTAATGCTGAGCACTCTCCCTCCCACTCATCTCCATGCTTGGTTAGTGATAATCCAAAAGAGATTGAGTGATCCAAGTGCATTTAGCATATAGCTTGCATCTAGTGGCACTTGGGAGGCGTTTTCGCTGCGGATTTCTTGTTACTCTTGGTGATTGCCATCACCTAGACGGTTTGGAACAGCGGAGGTGGTTCGAGAAGTTTGGTGCTTGTTTTTTGTCGACCACAAGTGAATTGTAAGGGGTTCTTGTTCCCTCCCCGCAGGAGTACGCAATTGGCAACTCTAGTGGATTGTGCGTGGCTTGTGTGAGCCTCATCTTGTGTTGATTGTGCGGCACCCGATGACGGGTTTGACATGTGATGTCAATTAGCTCCTGAACCTCCAAGTGAGTGACTCGCCACAACGGGGACTAGCTAGTTGGCAAACTAGTGAACCTCAAAAAAAATCTTGTGTCAAGCATTGTCTCCGGTGATTGATTGATTGGTATTCTTGATCATCTCATTGTTTGGTTCACTTCCTCTACACGGTGGTATACTCACCCGACTTCATCTCTTTATCTTTTTCCTTCTTGCAAAGTAGAACTAGTAGGTTGTGGAAGTTGCTCTAGCTTGTAGCTTGTGTAGGCATTGAGTTTCTTAGAGCTATATTAGGATACAATTGCTTGATAGGTGGCTTCGCACCCAAGTAGGCTAGCGCAACATTCGTTTCGCTTCCTAAGTTTCTAACTTGCTGTTGAGTTTCCTTGTAGAATTTTGAATTAGGCTATTCACCCCCTCTAGCCATCACATAGGACCTTTCAGCGGTCCGGTAGGAGTTTTATCCTCCTACTGATCTATCCCATCACCTCCTACAAGAGAAGGGCTGATAAAGCCAGTATAACCATCTTTGCCTAGTTAGATATCTTTGCTATAGTGAACCTCTCAACCCAACATCATAGTCTCCCTTGTCTCATCATAGGACATAACCTTAATCACTAGTTAATTCACTTGTCGTTCCCTGTGGAAAATACGATAAATGGAATACTCCCGGTGAAAGCTACACATGACAACCATAAGCTTGCGGTCTTTTACCCGTTTGCCACTTCTGGTGTCAACAAGCTTTCTAGCGACGTTGCCGGGGAACGGTAGCTATTTTAACTAGAAACTAGTGGTCCTATTTATCCTTGTTTTATCTTTCTTTTCATTTTATCCTTTTCACACCATGAATCAATCATCCATCTCTCATCTTGCGTCTCCAAAGGTCCATAGTTTGGAGCCACCACCATCATCACAACCCATCCTTTCACCTAGCTACGAGCTTCGCCCTAGCTTCATAGCCAAAGTTTAGGAACAATCTTTTTCTGGGATGAAGATGAAAATCCTTACACTCACCTACGTGACATTGAACAATTGTGTTCATGTGTCCACATCTAAGGGATGAGGCGAAGTACCCTTAAGTGGAAATTATTTCCGTTCTCTTTGACGGGAATAGCCAAACGATGGTACTTTCCCCACGTAGATAGTGTAAACAGAGAATGGGAAAAGTTACAATCCAAATTCTGCCTAACTTTCTTCCCTATTTCTCGTTTTTTTCATCTTTGAATAGAGGTATTATCCTTTGAACAAAAGGAAAAGGAGTCTCTAGGTGCGGTATTGGCCCGTCTTTTAGATCTAGCATCATCTGGCCCTAATCTTGCTATAACCGAGCCAACATTGTTACAACACTTTTATCATGGCCTTAGCAAAGATTCCGCACAACTTCTTGACATGACTTCTAGGGAAGCCTTCCTGTGTTAACCCATTAGTGAAGGAAAGAGTCTTCTCATGAAGATTCTTGAAAACACTCCCTACACTAACGTTTAAAATGAAGGACCCATAGAAGAAGAAAATCAGTACCCAGAAAAGAAACCTCGATAGCTGAATCACCACCACTCCCATCCAAAGATTCTACCATTGATCCTGAACCACAAATACTACAAATCTCGAAGGAAGAAGAAACTAGACACCTAAACCATTCCTTTGAGTTCGAGGCCAACCTCCAATCTGATCTTGCTGGTTTTGGGAATGCCCAAAATTATCCTTTCCAAAAGAAACCTCACCTTCCTAGACCTCTCATGAAGGGATCTCTTCGAAAACCTCCCAAAGCAACATCATCTTGCACCTCGACTTCCCACATGGCACATTAGGAGAAGCCTGGGATACCTGATAAAGAAACGTCGAGTGAGCTTATAGAACGAGAACTAAAGTGTTTAGAAGCCAAATCTATCCTCTCCTTCTCTATGCCCACATCTAACTTATCTTATGAACCCATCCTTGATCCTGATGATCCCCCATGTGTTCCTTCATTCAATTCTTATGATGACCCACTTAATGACTTTGGGAATCCATTAAGACAACTGAGGCATGGAAGCCATGAGGGCCATAAATCTGACCAAGAGGAGCATAGTCAATGGTTAAAGCCTTTATCTACCGTTGTAAGCCAAGAATGGTTTGATGAGGCCGAGTCTTCGAAAGAAATTGCTAAAATGACCACACATGTAAGGAGAATATCATGTCAAGTGTTAGGCATTGATGGCAAAATTTGCTATGATCCTAGCCTCGGGATCAACATCCTTCCTCATTTCCATGATCCAACATCATCAAGGGATCATCTATCCCAATCATAAAAGCGCCTTAGACTCCCCAATGGTCAAATCCTTAATTGTTTAGGAGTCCTCCATGATGCCCTTGTGGTCATTGATGATCTCAAGATCTTCTTAGATTTCCATATCTTTGACCTTCCTGGACTTTCCTTTCATCTCACCTTTATCAGAAGGCCAATCATGAGAATCTTAGAGAGCACTTTAGGAAATGAGAAGCTTGGTCATAGAATAGGTGAAGATTATCTACCCGTTTGGTCTTCCCAACCTCTCATCAAAGGGTTAGAATCCAAACTTGTTCTTGATCCAAGGGTTGAGCTTATGACAATCTCGCTAACAACCATGACCCATTCAAGTCGGGAGTATGACTTGAAAGGTCATAAGAATGAAAGTGCTCACCCATTCCTGCAAACGGAAGATTCTACCAATGAGCATGGAAGCTATTCCCCGATCTTCCTATCAAATCCACGCTCAAGTGAGAAATCTCCCAAATCAATCCTTCCCTCTACCATCACTACAGTCACGATCTACAACCCCTTCATTTTTCTTGTTTCTAAAATCTTCGCAAGGTTGGTTGTAGATGTGTTTGTCTACCATAAATTTTGCAAATATTGTAGTGGTTTTGGTCTTGAGGATAGGTCCACAAATGTTGGAGTTGAAGGGGAAACCACTTCACCAACATGAGATGCAACATGAAGGTTTCCCAAAGACAAGCTTGTGTCTTAAAAATAAGCACTTTCGGGAGATAACCCGAGCCTTTTTATTTTCTATTAAAGTTTGATTGTTAAAAAAATATATAAAACAAAAATAAAAATATTTTTAGTTTCCCAAAATTTTGAAATAAATAAAATAATTTTGTAAAATGAGATTAAGGGAATATTTGTGAAATTGTTCCTTCGGGTATTTTTGTCACTAACCATTTTAGGTTTGAACAAAAAGAATGATTGAGCAAAACACAAGGTATGTCCAACCAAACATTTTTTAATAATGAAGCACATTAAAAAGAAAATTCCACATCCTAGACTTAGATTTGCTCGTTATCAAATGTTGCAAAATCCAAGTATGGGGGAGTGTATTTCTCTAAGAAATTCATGTCATGCTTGATTGTTTAATTTTATCTAGTTGTCTCTACCTTTCTTTCTCTCTATACCTTGCTCATCTTGCTAAGTCACATAAATAATAAAAACTAAAAAAAATTGCTCATCTAGTTCACCATCCATGCTCTTGTCTCTTCTTAAATGACTCTCTTTGTTCTTTAATGCTTCCTGGTTCAATTATGAGTATGCTTTGGTTTGGGAGTAGTGTACATACTCCTATAAGCTTTTGAAATTAAGCATGGTGCTTAGGTTAAATAGCCTGCCTTAATCAAATTACACATGGTGTCAAGTTTGATTATTGAACCAAAAACTAGTTGCATAGAATTTGGTTGTACTCTTAGACTAACCCATTGTTGGTATTTCTTATGACTATTGGATATATCCGCAAGCGCACAGATTATACCGTTGTAGCACTTCACCTAGGAGTATTCCAAGGTATTGTAATTTATAATTTCCCAAGGGAAAGCTGAGCTAGAAATGATAATTAGAGAGAGATCCTAGAGAGCACCTCAACTTAGTACCAACTAGTATGGGGGGTAAACGATAAATTGATAGGAAGGCTAATGAATGAAAAAGCCAAGGTAAAAGATAACTTAGATGTAACTAGTGAGTATAGCTAGGTGGGAGGACAACGAGAGAGTATAGGGACTCCTATGTAATTCACTCTACTTCAATATGCTTAGCCAATTAATTAGACTAAACACTATAGTTTGTCTCCTCAATACAAGTATATTAGGCGAGAGGATAGCTCAGTAGGAGGGCAAAACTCCTACCAGACCGCGCTCTCTTTTTATGGGGGCATTACCTTTTAAGAACTTTCCTAAGAACACGTGGTGGAGTACAAAGACTAGACAAGGTTGTCACTCTCTTGCTAGCTACCACAAACAATCCGTGCAACAAGCGGTAACCAAGGATAAGATGATGTATAAGCACCACGCTTACACACAACTTAGTACTTTGACTATGATCTATAACCACAACACCCTAGGATAGGCAATGATCGCATACGGGAAAGGCCACAAGGATCACAGACTATTGATGTAAAGGCTAGTAATAAGCAAAAGCATATAACAAGACTATAACAAGTATAGTAGTGCTCAAAGTAAATACTAAGTAAAGTAGAGGAAAAGTAATATATTGAATAAAGTAAAGTCTTACAAAGAAGGAAAGATACAAGAGCTATACCAGACTTTCCAGAAGACGACTCCGGAAATCCCGAGCGTAGCTCGACTCAACTCTAACTCCCACTCTAGACTAACTACTAGAACAATCTAAGGAATAAAGCTTGTAGGCTTCTTCACCATGAATGCAGAGGGAGGGGGTGAGCCTCTATTTATAGTGGGAGGTGGAGTAGGGGCTACTCCACCGCCACATCATCGATCCAGGAGGCTTCAGTTCTCCACCCTTGGATCTAGTGCCTCTAAATCGACTTAGAGTGGATGTTCTTGATCTTCAACATGTGTCAAATGAGTGGGGGGTCACCAAGCGCAGCACCCACCTAGGGGGTATCGGTCGACCCCCCCTATGGTGGGTGGGCCCTGCCCCCGAGATTCTAGAACATGCCCCACTAGTTAGGGACCAAGTGGGGGGTGCTGCCCCAGGGTAGGGTATCGGCTAACCCCCTATAGGGTCTAGGGCCCACCTTAGTCTTCCATAAGGTCTCCCCATTTGTCATGTGTCTTGGTTGGTTCTTCTGAGTTGTTTGTCACGTTGATCTCTTTGATGTGGGCCCATGGATCCATGTGAGGTGCATTTGAACTATTGGGAGGAAGCACAAGTTGATCCAAGGGCTGAGGATCACTTGGGAGTGCTTCCCCTGGATCATGGACAGTGTGAGGGGCCTGGTGGGCCTAGCATGAGGTTAGTCGACCCACAATATGGGTCCCACTGGCTCTCCTTGCTCCATTTCATCTAATTTTGCATCAAACACTTCATGGACATGTGAAACTTGTTGTTTATAAAAGTATGCTGATGATATGATTGTTTATCCTTGATCCTGAGGTTGTTGACACTATTTTGGTTATCTAAAAGTGTGTCATTCTTGGTGTCAACAAGATCCCCCAAGATTAATCTTTGCTCGTCCCGAGCAAACAATCAAACTTAGCCTCGGTGGATCAGGAGTTGCTACTATGCTTCATATTTCAAGAGTACTAAATCTACAAAAAGCATACTTCTCTTTTGAATGGAAATATTAGCAATAAATACTCACCCGTATTACCTTAGTCCTCCATGGGGCTTATGGCTTTATCCCTTTTCTTGGGTGGTTGAGAGATAGAACAACTTGACTTGAGCACTAGTTTTCTTATTCTTTGACAAGTTTTATATCAGATGTTTTGTAAAGTTTTGAAAAAGAAAGACTTAGTGTTCCCCAAATGGTACTCTCAAGTCGCTCATAAGGTGTATGATTCCTCACCAAGGCACATATTTGAAGTTTTCCTTGTTTCCATCCTATCTAAAGGCTTATGTGGAGCTAAAGGGTAGGATAAAAATGTAGCAAACTTACTTTGCATATGTTGTAAAGTCAAATTCCGGATCCAAGGAGAGAAATAGCATAATCTTAGATCAAGATGTGCAAGTGTGTGGAACATGGCAAATGATCAATACTCCTCTATTTGATATGATCTCTCTTTCTAAGTTATAATTTTGAGACATAGCTATCTTTTTTTTCTTTCGATGAGCTTTAATTTTGCTCATCATTTTTTTCTAAAACTTGGGACCTTCATGTGCCCCTATATTTTTTCATAATTTTGCATAGTCTATGTATCATTTACTAGCAACATACTAGAGAGAGAATTTCTATTAGAACATGGAGCATGAACTATGTGGAAAATGAAAGACATGTTTCTGCGTACTTCCAGTGTAGAAGCAGTGTAATTATGTGGCGTGTACGTGATCTTGATCTTGGGAGCATGATAAATCTCTCAACAAGGGTCACAAAACTTGACAAAACTCAACACAAAGCAAGTATCTTATGTAGAAAACTTCTATCATGAAAGAGCATATATGGCTTTGGTAGGGATTTTCACCATTGAGGAATAAGAAGTGTTTTTATCATTTTATCAAATAAAACTCCGATAGTCATTCTTGTTTAGAACAATATTATAGCAGCTCTTGTATTGTTATATCATGTGTCACAACAACTTAGACTTAGTTATAGCAATTGCAACCCACAAAAGTTTTACGTTCATGATGGTTTGTTTTAAGCCAAGTAATCCATAGTTAGAGAAATATCAAGTTGTAGACTAAGTACTAGAGAAACATTTAGTAGAGCAACTATTCATCATTTCCATAAGAAATATTAATATTCATGGAACATGTGAGAGTAGAGAGAAGTCTTTTTGTTCTTTTTATCATTTTCAGATTTTTTTAGATGCAAACAAAGAAAAGCAAGAAAATGCATAGATGTAAATGCTGGAATTAAAAACTTACCTTAGTTGGGGAGGGAACCTCCCCCAAGCTTATCCTTTGCTCAATATGGTGGTGGCTGATATGGATGATGTTGCCACACCATTCTCCACCGCTGGATTTCTTCTTCTTGATAGGCTTGGATTTGTTCGGCAGTTTGCTGGACTATGCCTGTTGTCACACCATGCTCAACGCGAAGCTCGCCTAAAGCAGTGGTGAGCTGATCCATTTGTTGCTGCTGGTCCCGATGCTACCTATCTCGTGGGGACGAGAAGGATGCTCTTGGTCCTTGCGGATGTGGTGGCCAAGGAGGCATGCCACTGGAAGTGTCCATGGCATCGAAAGTTGCATCATTTTCCTCCTCGCCAACAACTCCGTGGGAAGGACCACCTTGCTCAAGGTGAACAAAGTATAGCCCTTCCTGAGCTCTCCTGTCTGAACCTGCAAAACCTCTTTGCTCATTTCCTTGATCTAAATCAAGGATTAGCTTACGGGTCCTATACAACTGACGTTGCCTATTTGGAATAGGAACTTCAGTTGTATGGCCACTATAGATCATTTTGAGTCCACCCCTGGGACCTCTTTTTAGAATTTGAGCATGTGTAAGATATTCTTTCGAAATTACTGCTCTGGGTGAAGAGATGTATTCAAAAGGGTAGGTTCCATTTAACAAGTTCATGGATTCGGCAAGACGAGTGATTAAGGATGTGAATTGTATGGGTTCATTACTTTCAATCGATCTTTGCCAAAATGCTACTAAACATTTTACAGGAGAGATTTGAATTTTATTGACCATGGCATATAGCAATTTTAATTCTATGGTGCTTAGCATGCTAGCATTGTTTTCAGGGAACAAAGTCATGCTCATCCAAAGATGAATAAAACGAAGGGTTGGATTATTGATTTCCTCAGATTTGGGGTTTGAGCAATCATTCAAGGCAGAGATAGACAACCAAAATTTTCTTTTGTTGAATCTACTCATGGCAAGATCTAAGTCAAGCAAGCATGAATCATCAAAATCAAGAGCAACATTTAGATGACCCCAAGTGAGGCTAATGCTTTGATTAAACATGTGGAAAGATATTTCATCATTAGAGACTTGTAAAGAGCACAAGAACTCTATGGTGAGCAATTTGATTCCAAGATCATCTACTTGCCAAAAACCGGACCAACCAATGGTAGAAAAGATAGTATCAAATTCGGTGTTCATACCTGCGTTGGAGAGAAGAGTTGGATTCAATATCCTTGTATGCTCGAAGGATCGATCCCGAAGAGAGAGATACTTCTGGTACTCTAGTTGATCAAACCATAGGCCACTTTGTTGATCATACGTCCTCATCGGGGGTACCATGAATGCACCAATATGAAGCACCTCCGTTGGTGATTCTTCCTCCTCCTGAGGTTGTCCTTCGGGTTGGATGTTCTCCCACATATATCGGGCAGAACCACCCATTCTCCTTTCTTGAGAAGTGTCTTCGGATTGGTGGGAGCATCGAGATGATCTCCCACTTAGGACTTGCTTCACTTTCTTGAGTGCGGACCTCAAAGGGTTCTTCATCTTCTAGGGAGGAAGAGAGACACAAGAACGAGACTAGGACAAGGCTTAGTGAGCTTCCTAGTTTTTCTTGTGGGGAGAGGCTTGAGCTAAGATAAGCTTGATGAGGACAAGGTATTTTTGTGGACTTGAGAGAGAGAGTAGCACTACTTGTTCAATGAGCTAATAGCTTCACTTCAAGGAAGTGAGGAGAGAACAAGGCAAAGGCAAGGAAGAATGGGCTTGAACTGAATTCTGGTTGGAGTGTGAGGATTTGAGCTCTCCTGGCATGGCCTTTTATAGGGGGAGAATATGGCACCAAGGGGGCACCAAGGGGGGATCGGCCGACCCCCTATGGGCATGCCCTTGGGTGCCATGAGCACTAGCTTTAAGAGATGCCTTACACAAAGCAAAAGGGAAAGGTGGGGGTGATAATAGGGTGTCGGCCGACCCCCTATGAGAGCTCCAAAGTGGAGATTCCACTCACACCTTTCCTAGTGCTTGGTGAAAGGTAAAGCATGCTATGTGATGTGATCAAAAGCCGAGCTAAAGTGTTCAAGAATCTCCTCTTTAAACAAAGAGTAGTGGGGGACAAAAGTATGTCATGCTTTAACCAAAGGTGATTGATGTGTTTTCTTGGTAAAGCATGACAAAGAAAAAGTGAAAGTGTTCATGATTCCCCACTTTGAACAAGGAGTAGTGGGAGACAAGAGTGTGTCAGGATTTAACCAAAAGGTGATTGATGTGTTTTCTTTTTAAAGCATGACAAAGTTAAAGGGATGTCTCCTAAAGCAAATTCTTAATTTTGAACTTCACACTACTCAAATCATGAGATTCTTAGACAAAATAAGATGGGGAAGAGAGAGAGGTGACCAAGGGACCCCTAGGGGTATCGGCCGACCCCTACAGGTCTCCTTTTCTTTTTTCTTTTTCTTCCACTAAGGCCATATTGTGTTCCCTATTTAAGAAAGCAAGGTTAGGGTTCATAGGGGTGTCGGCCGACCCCCCTAAGGACCTATCCTTGGTCAGGTTTTAGTGCTAAACTAATCTCAAGGTTTTATTTAATCTAAACTTTATTTTTCTAAGTTTTAAGCATGATGAAAATTAAAGAATTGAGATAAATAATAAAATATAACTACTGACTTACCTTTCGGCGAAGGCTCCTTGATTTTAAGTCCTTGGAGCAGGACTCTCCTTCTTACTCATTCTTCGGGTGCACTTGATGGCTCCGGACACAGAGACCAAGGAGTGTGCACCTCCTTCGCTTTCCAAACCTGCCTTGGATTGGCAGGTTCATCCTCCTTGAGTTCATTGATCTCGGCCTTTGAGTATTGCTTCTTTTGGCGTGGGGCTCGAACTCTTCTTCTTGGTGGATGTGCCTTAACCTTTTTGTTAAGTTTATAACCATTGAAAGCACACTTTACCTTGTGACTTGGGAACTGGAAGTGGATTTGTCCTGATCCCACGTAGATGACCGCATTGGTGGTGTTGAGGAATGGCCTTCCCAAGATGACGGGAACGTCCACATTGGCTCCCATGTCTAGGATGATAAAGTCGGTAGGGATGTACTCATCTTGGAAGTCCATCGGGAAACCACATCGTCTGATCTTCCATCTGCAAACGAACACCTGTAGGGAACAAAGGTCCCCCTAGTAGATTATTGTATGTTACCTTGGATATGATGTTGACTCCTGATCCAAGGTCGCAGAAGGCGTTGTGGAAGGTTTGTTGTCCAATGGAGCACTTGATCGTCGGGTGGCCTGGATCTTCCTTCTTCATGATGAAGGGAGGATCGAAAAGATAGCGCCAATTGGAGCGAAGTGGAGGCTTACTGAACATCGTTCTGACCATATTAACATGCTCAATTGGATCGTCTGGTTTCCCAGGAATCTTACCTTGTTCTATAGATGGCATAACTACTGCTAATTGAGCTAATTGTGTTTATAACATCTTATTAAAACTCAATTGATTTTTCATGGCAGTGGCAAAGCTATCCATTTTTTTCACTAAGAGTTTCAAGAACTTTATCATTGGCAATCATCTTTTTGTTAATACCATCATTAATTTTAGATTGACTAATAATAAGATCTTTCAATGAAGGCTGATTATTATAAGAATTGTAATTATTGTAATTGTTATTACCTCCATTACCTTGGTGGAAGGGGCGCGAATTCCAATTTCTTTGTTGTTGGGGTCGATACCCGTTGTTGTTGTTGTTGATGAAGTTCACATCCTCCTTCGATGTCTCGGGACAGTTGTTGCCCAAGTGATCATTTCTTCCGCACACCTCGCACCATGGATCAGCTTCAATAGCTCGTGCAGTGGAAGTGGGGTAGACGGCCTCTTGTTCCTTTTTGGAACCTTCTTCTATCTTCTTCATTAAGAGGTCCATCTTGGCAGAGAGCATGTCCACCTCATTGACGGTGTGCATACCTCTCTTCTTCGGCTGGAGACGTTCCTCACCCCATCCTTGGTTGAGTACCATCTTTTCGATGAGGTTCTTGGCATTTCTCACTGTGTGTTGGAGAAATGACCCTATAGCGGCAGCATCAAGGTGACTACAGGCCATGCTAGACAGCCCGTGATAGAATCCTTGAATCAGGATCCAGTCTTCTATCCCATGATGAGGACTGGCACGAATGTACTCCTGGAGATGTTCCCATGCTTCGGGAATCGTCTCATCAGATTGTTGTTGGAAGCTCGAAATCTTTCCACCAAGGGCATTGGTTTTGCCCATCGGGAAGAACTTCTTGAGGAATGCATTAGCACACCTCTCCCATGTGATGGTCGCAAAACCATTGTTTTGCCTTCCCCAATAACGAGAATGGGAAGAGGCGAAGACGAATAGCATCAGGCTTCACTCGTTTGATTGTAAATGTGCCACACACTTCCATGAAGTGCTAGAGATGAGCATTGGCATCCTCATGGGGCTTCCCGCAAAATAGGATGGCTTGCACCATGTGGATCAAGGCGGGCTTTAGCTCAAAAGTGGCATCCCCGATCTTGACCTCGGGACCCTGAGCTACGTGGGTAGCGGACGGAGCCGAGAAGTCAGAGATCGCCTTCTAGGCCATAGCATCCTTGAGTGGTGGTGTAGATCCTCCTTCCTCGAACGGATTTAGGGTCGAGATGAACCTCTGAGGGGGAACTTGACGACGTCTAGTCCTCCTCAACAACTGCTCGGGATCTGCTAGATAATTTCCCGATAGTTGGAAACCACTCATACACTGTCTGGCTTCACAAGAAAGGAAGACACAGACATGGGTAAGCCCCTATAACTAATAGATAACTAAGCTAACGAGAATCTCTGGATTCAATCTAATTAAAATTTATAGGCTATGCTTTCCCGGCAACGGCGCCAGAAATGCTTGTTGGTATTTCTTATGACTATTGGATAAATTCGCAAGCGCACAGATTATACCGTTGTAGCACTTCACCTTGGAGTATTCTAAGGTGTCGTAATTTATATTTTCCCAAGGGAAAGCTGAGCTAGAAATGATAATTAGAGAGAGATCCTAGAGAGCACCTCAACTTAGCACCAACTAGTATAAGGGGGTAATCGAATAAAGTGATAGGAAGGGTGATGAATGAATAAGTCAAGGTAAAAGATAACTTAAAGATAACTAGTGAGTATAGCTAGGTGGGAGGACAACGAGAGAGATTAGGACTCCTATGTAATTCACTATACTTCAATATACTTGGCCAATTAATTAGTCTAAACACTATAGTTTGTCTCCTCAATACAAGTATGCTAGGCGAGAGGATAGATTAGTAGAAGGGCAAAACTCCTACCCGACCGCGCTCTCTTTTTATGGGGGCCTTACCTTTCAAGAACGTGCCTAAGAACACGTGGTGGAATACAAAGACTAGATATGGCTGTCACTCTCTTGCTAGCTACCACAAACAATCCATGCAACAAGCGGTAACCAAGGATAAGATGATGTATAAGCACCGCGCTTACACACAACTTACTACTTTGACTATGATCTGTAACCAAAGCACCCTATGACAAGCAATGATCGCATACGGGAAAGGCCACAAGGATCACAGACTATTGATATAAAGGCTAGTAATAAGCAAAAGCATATAACAAGACTATAACAAGTATAGTAATGCTAAAAGTAAATACTAAGTAAAGTAGAGGGAAAGTAATATATTGAATAAGATAAAGTCTTACAAAGAAGGAAAGATACAAGAGCTATACCAGACTTTCTAGAAGACGACTCTGTAAATCCCGAGCGCAGCTCGACTCTACTCTAACTCCCACTCTAGACTAATGACTAGAACAATCTAAGGAATAGAGCTTGTAGGCTTCTTCACCATGTATGAAGAAGGGTTATGAGCCTCTATTTATAGTGGAAGGTGGAGTAGGGGCTACTCCTTCGCCACGTCATCAATCCAGGAAGCTTCAAATCTCCACCCTTGGATCCACCGCCTCTAAACCGACTTAGAGTGAGTGGTCTTGATCTTCAACATGTGTTAATTGAGTGTGGTGGTTACCAAGTGTTGCACCGACCAAGGGAGAGATCGGCCGACCCCCCCTTTGGCCAGTGGGCCCTGCCTTGGCCTTCTAGAGCATGCCCCACTGGTCAGATACCAAGTGGGGGGTGGTGCCCCTAGAAAGGGATCGGCCTACCCCCTATAGGGGTCTAGGGCCCACCTCGGCCTTCCAGATGGTGTCCCCACTTGTCATGTCTCTTGTTTTGGTCTTCTGAGTTGTTTGCCACGTTGATCTCTTTTGATGTGGGCCCATGGATCCATGTGAGGTGCATTTGAACCATTGGGAGGAAGCACAAGTTGATCCAAGGGCTGAGGATCACTTAGGAGTGATTCCCCTGGATCATGGCCAGTGTGAGGGGCCTGGTGGGCCCAGCATGGGGTCGGCCAACCCACTATGTGGGTCCCACTGGCTCTCCTTGCTCCATTTCTTCTAATTCTGCATCAAACAAACATGTGGAACTTGTTATTTATAAAAGTATGCTCATGATATGATTGTTTATCCTTGATCATGAGGTTGTTGACACTATTTTGGTTATCTAAAAGTGTGCCATTCTTGGTGTCAACACCCATTCGGGATAACTTCCAAATTTTGGTGGGTAAGTCATGAGATCGTTCATATGAGATCGTTCATAAGACACTATTTCCACGATAGCAAATATAGCCAACCGTGACCAGCAACCTATCTTTGTGGGGGATGGTAGACCACCTATGCTACCGGTCTAAGCATGGCTAAGCAGAGGTTTCGATCCTAGGCCTACAAGATTCTTTTTAGTGGACAAGGAGATATAATGTTGCAAAGGGTTTCATCTCAACTCCTATTAACTTAATGCACAAACAAGTGGTTGTATTGTAAGTAAAATACTTTAAATAGAATCATGGAGGTGAATAATGCTCCGGGGCTTGCCTTTCACGAAGGTAGAGGGAAGGTGGTTTGGGCACTCAGGAAGGTCAGATCCCTGCTCTCCTTCTTCTGGAGCTTCTAGAGCTTGTATCTCCGGTGGAACTCCTCCTTCTATCTCCCCAAATTCCAGCAAAGTCACTCCCTCCGGCGATCCTGGATGCATGTATACATGTATGATGATCCAATATATATGACAAATCATAATATTAGAAATGAGACATGCCTAATGCACATGAATGGATGCTCATGATGAATGTTATTGTGCATCATTTATTTCGTTCACCGAGGAGATGCAAATCTCTTCGGTTGTAGAGAGACTAACACTTACCCTTAGCTAACAACCTGTAGTAGAGCTTTTCCTCCTCGGTCAGCTCTCTAACACCTGCAACTAAACATGTTTTAACCTTAAGCTATAGGGTTAAACAACACTCAAGGCATACATTACTTATAACACTCACAACATAGCATTCAACACTTAAAACAGCAGCTGAAAGAAAACTGTGTAGCTAGAGCTACACACAACCAAAAATTACAAACTAATACATTCTGGAAAGATTATGAAATTATCTACAAAACATTCCATAAACTCCCCAGCTAAATACATCATTTAAAAGTTCTAACAGATACATTAAGCAAAGCTATTTAAAAGGAAACAGGAAAACACAGATTTGAAGTTAAACTTGTAAAATATACCCAGGTTAAACTAAATAGGTTATGGCTGTGAAAATTTAACACCAGATAGTTTAACATGTTATCTACAACAAAGTCTATTATAGCTACTGCTGAAACTACACATAAGTAACTCAAACAAATCTAGCAAGAAAACATGTTTAAGCTGTTTTAACAGATTCTAGAAAGCAATTAGAACAGTAAAACTCTTTTAACCAGCATTCCAAAAATTATAATAAAATTAGAAAAGCTAGGTTACATAATTAGATATCACTTTGGTATTCATACCAACAACAGAAAACACATATAAAATAGGGTTAAAATTACTTCTTTGCTGGTGATAAGAAAACAAACATACTTTAAGTATTAAATACTTAAACAAATTGAAAGGTGTGAAACAAGAGATTTCATATTTTTTCTTAGCTTATACTAAGCAAGTAACACATGTACAAAAATTAACAAGCAAAGCAAACACATTTAACGTAGCTTAGCAGTTTGAACAATGTTGCATTCAATTAAACAAGCATTTAATCAAAAGAACTATAACATACAAATAAATTACAGGTTACTGATACTTTAACATTTTTCATGGGAAGTGCATGCTAAGACAAGCTCAACACAACAAGATCCATGATTTTAGCACCTACCAAACTCCAGTTATGAATTAAACAAGGTAAACTAAGCATATAAAGCCTTCTCTTCATTTTTATTAAAACAACATAGAAGAACAGTAGTAACAGGATACTTAACATTTTTTATGCATAGAGAAAAACATAGCAAAGCTATCAGAACTGGTTTCACATTTTTAGCATTTTTTTGGAATTAGTTATGAATTTCCAACGTTAGCAAACAGAACTGAAAAAAGACAAAACAGAGAAACACTTTAGAGCCTATGACACGCGGGACCCACTGGTTAGCTCCTTCACTCACAGAGCCGACGCACCAAAGGTGCTCGACCGTCGGCCCTTCGCCGGCAGTGAGGTCTCCGGCCAAACCAACCCCACGGTAGTGCTCTCCTTCGCAACCCGCATCGAACCATGTAGCTGGTTGTACCCCATTCGCACCAGAGCATGCTCGACGGCGTTCATGACGGCATGGCGGCGCTGCAGTTCTTGCGCTGGCCGGCGTAAGGCTCTACTGACCAAACTGGCGGCGGCTACACCTACACGGAACCCTAGCAGTCCGATCTAGCCCGGATTGGGGCCAGGCAAACCTTCCGATGAGCTCGGCCACATGCACAGTGGCATGGTGGCGAGTTCACGGCGGCGCGACACTGCTGTTCCGGCGATGGCGAGGCACGGTTGCTTCAACCAACTCCGACTATCTAACCATGAACAAAACAGCTAACCCTAACGTGACTCAGACGAACTCAAGCGACACTTAGAAGCCCAGCGTAAACCTCACCGGCGTTGCGGGTGCCGTGCGCATGCACTCGGCGGAGTTCCCGTTCCAGTGAACCCTAACCCTAATCGCTTCAACCGACTCCTCGCCGAGCATCTACAACCTCTAGGCTACCGCGTGTAACACCCTAACATTTGCTTTCTTAGAAATAGTAATAAAATGAGTTATTTATTAATTTTTGGTGCTCATGAAACTCTAGGCAATAAAAATTTTCATCAAATTAAAATTTCTTAGGGTTAGATACATGGTTGTGCACTCATGCCTTTTTGCATATGATTTAATGTATGTGTGTGGTTTTGTTAAAATTTTAAAAAAGTTCAAAATGATTCAAAAACCCCCTTTTCAAAATTCAATGGGAGAATGTTTTTGCAAAATCAATTTGGAAAAGAAAAATAAAAGAAAGAAAAACAAATCAAAAGAAAAAGAGATTTCAAAATGGATATATGAAAATGTTTTGAAAAAGATTTTTGAAATGAGAAATTGGAAATAGGTTTTGAAAAGGTTTTGCAATAAAAGAAAAAGCTTTCTTTTATCTCTCTTTTTCTCTACCTCTCTTCTGGCCCAACAGAGGAGCCGGCCCACAGCTCCTCCTCTCCCTTCCCGCACTCTTTCTTTCCCCGGGCCCAGCACCTCACCCCTCGGCTCAGCCAGCTTGGCCCAGTCCCGCGCAGCAGCCAGCCCAGCGCGAGTAGCCCAGCTCTCCATCGCCTCTCCCCCACTTTCACTGCCTCGCGGGCCCGGAATGTTGGCGCCCAAGAGAGCCTCTGCACCCTCCCTTTCTCTCTCACTGACCCGCGGACCCCGCCGATCATCCTGTCCTCCCCTTTCTTCCTCATTGCGCCGAGGATGCCACCGGCATTACTCCTATCCCTCTTCACTCCTCCGCTTGATGGCAGTTAAGGCTGGGCCATCAAGGGAGCCATCAAGCCTCGCCTTGATGCCACGGTTGGCTCCGCAACCGCCCTCCCTCACCCTATAAATCCCCCCGTGATCTCTCCCCCTCTCCCTTGTTTTGCTCTCAGCCTCCGCATCCACTGCCACACTCGATTACGCCGTTCAGAGCTCGGTTCATCGCAATTGAGCACTCATAGAGCTTTGCCTTGATCTCCAAAACCTGTAATGCCCCTTGTCGAACGTTCTCATCCCGTGCAACGCCCTACCCGCGCTCACCGTGCACTCTCTCCCTTCGTAGATCGCCGCCGATCGTCAACGGGCCTCGTGGAACCACTCTGGACCCCGTGAACCACTCCAACGTCTTCGCGGTATACCCCTCTTCCTTCCTGTACTCTTGGAATCTTCAATATGGCACCGTAGCCGTGTAATCGATGCACACAGTGACCAGCAGCCATGGCGCCACCGCGGTCGTCCCACACCGGCGCGTTACCGCCTCACCCGAGCACTTCACCGCACTCGCACGAGCACGCTACACCTCCCCGTCCCCTCAATTTCGCTTCTAGCACCCCATACCGATGAGTTCCGCACGCACAGAGCACGCCGGCAATGGCGCCGCCGTGGACACCCCGCTCCGGCCGGCCAAAGCCTCACCCGAACCCTCCCCTGCACTCGCACGGTCACGCCGGTCCTCCCTGTGTGCTTGGTTGAAGCCGAGGCGATCAGGAGCGCTGTCCCCGCGTTCGCCGGCGAGCTTCGGTCGCCGGAGTCCGTGGCGCCGCCGTGGGCACTCTGTGCTGCAGCGACGGGAACCTCCCCCTTTGATCTCCATCGTTCGATCAAATCCGTGCGGTTAGGATTAGATACCCCTTCGGGTTAAGTGGTCGGTCCACCGTGGACCCGTGGACCGCAGGCCACTCGCGCATGTCAGCGCGTCTGTATCCGCGTGGTGCACCGCACCAACCCGCACTGGCCACGTGGCGCCCGCGTCAGCCCTGCATCAGCGTTGACGCGGTCAAACCGACTGGACCGGACACTTTTGCGCAAAAGTCCCTCTGTTTCTCTGTAATCAACCCGCAGTCTATCCCTTTTCATAATCATTCTTTTTCAGTCCTGTTTTCTTCTATTAAGGCCCCTGATCTTTTGCAAAATAGAACCCGCCATCCAGGCCCCGTTTAATTTCAGTTTTTAATTGTTTTAATTCATAAATACTTTGAATTAGTTACAGAAATGCCATCAGTTTTCAAATGCTTATAAAAGATGTGTGTTAACTTCGTTTTCATCTAAACAAATTGCGTTAGACTCGTAGCAATATAATCTACATGATAAAACCATAAAACTTTCTGTTTTGCAAATTTGAAAATAATTAATTGTTTAATGGCTTTAAACTTGTGTTTTAATTCCTAAAACTTGTTTTAATCATATCTTCTCCGTTTTAGATCCAAATCGACTCGTTCAAGTTGTGTTGGTTTCATAATAACATGATCTACGCAGCAGTGTCCTTTTATACCATGTTAATAGATCTGTAAATTCTTGGTTAACTATTAACTTGATTAAAGACTATGCAATTTGCTTTATAAATAAAATATGAATAGCCTTTTACTTTAGTTTCAATTTAGTTTTCAAATCCAAATATAAGTTTGACTTAATCCAACTTAGGTATTTCTCTGAAGTTCCTGATCTACCCTCTTACAAAACTAAAACTAATGAAGCTTGGAGTTCTCTTTTTAAAATCTAATCTACCGTTAGTCTATCTTGATCACCATAGTTCGTTTAGCGTGCTCCTCGCGACTTTGTGATCGTAGCAACGCGTAGTTTATCTTTAAATCCTTTTTCATTGATTGGTGTATTGTTCTAAATATATATATGTATGTATGCTATGCATGTTTGATCAGGTGTTTGAGTGGTGTTGTGATCTTGTCCAATCGGTGAGTGTTACGTTGGTGATCAAGAAGAAGTTGATCTTGAGAATCAGTTGAAGAAGGATCTATGTTTAAGGCAAGTATAGCATGGGATCCTCCTTGTTGTCCTATTCACCTTAAATACTAATACATATGCATGTGTCTACCTTGTTACCCTCAGGATTACCAAGAATTGATATCTTGTACCTTGTCACATTTTGAGTTGCATTGGGTAGATCAAAGCTAGTGCTCTTAAAGAATAACCATGATCTTGTAACTTGACTAATGCTATATGCAGTAACGATAAAATAAGACTTTTTAGCAACGTGAACTATAGGTGGAACATCAGGAACTCACACCTGTGTTCTCACTCATAGGGATATTTTTGTAATCTGATAACCCGGGAAAACAGTGCTACCATAAGCCAATGGGCTCTGGCTTAACTCAGTATTAGGCTTCTACTAGTTTGTGGCAGCTTACCCGAAAGGGCATAGGAAGGGCTCTGGGGATATGGGACTTGCTCTGCCGCGGAGGTGCATAGTTTTTGGATGTGACCTACGAGAGGGGAGTTGCTATATCACAATGAGGAAACTTGAAGCGGGTTGCTACCTATTAGTGGGACCTATGAAATGTCTCGTAGTGAACCCTGCCGACCTACCTTATTAGTGGGTTAAGAGGCTGATCACCTCGGGCGAAAGGGCAATTCACGACTTGTGGGTAAAGATGTACGACCTCTGCAGAGTGTAAAACTGTCATGATAGCCGTGCTCACGGTTATGAGTGGCTTGGGCTCATTACAATGTGATGTTCTTATGTCATAGTTCATTAGTTGTTATTCTTGTAATTTATTATTGTTATTTGTTCATATAAGCATTATATCTTGTTCACTTGATCATGTGGTTATTTGGGCTTATGTTGAACTTGATGCTACTCAATTGCTAGAATTATGACTTACTAAAAGCTAATGCAGTTAAACCCGTGTCTATCCTTTTTGAGCCTCATAAACCCCATGTTATATTTGCTGAGCATGGTGAGCTGATGCTTGTTGTCATCACCTTTAAAAATCTCGGATGGGTACCAAATCACAAGAGTTAGAAGATAGGTTTGTGGTCAACAGTCAGTTGGTTCATGTGGAGTTGGAGTCTTCACCCGAAGATCAGAGTGATCGTACCATTATTTGCTGCTTTAAGGTTATCCTTTGACCCTATATGTTATATATATTTAGGTATTGTCTTTTGATATTACCTTGTTCTGTGACTATATGTGAGAATTGACTTCCTGGACTCACATATAGTGTATATCTGGTTTTGTTCATAAAACCGGGTGTTACACCTCGGCATATCCCCAGGGACCTTATGGGCCTGCCGACCGGAAGACGGCCCAGCTCGCGAGGCCCTGTGGCACGCGACCAGCCCGTCGTGCTCGCCAGGAACTCCGCGGAACTCTTGCTCGCCAAGGAAGATTCTAGAAGATAGACTCGGATCCCTTGCCTTGGGGGACCGATCGTAATCTGTTAGGATATGGAAACTGTAACCCTGCTCCCCAGCTATATAAGGCGAGTAGGGACCCCCTCTAGAACTCTCTCTCAGACCTCATCTACACCCCGTGTAACCTAATACTCAGATCAATCCAGCCACCAAAACACAGGACGTATGGTATTACGGCGATTTGTCGGCCTGAACCTGTATAAATTGTCGTGTCTACGCTCTTTGTGTTACGCTTGATCGTCGTCGCCACACCTCCGCCTACAATCTACTACCGTAGGGTACCCCCTAGGTAGACTGCGACGCATATTTCGTCGACAGTTGGCGCGCCAGGTAGGGGGTGTGTGCATCGACTTCATGGCTCATCGAGCGGTGACCTTCCCAGATTCGATGGTCCTCCCGGTGGCCAGCACCGTGATCCAGATCGGATCTATGTCTTGGACCATCGGATCTACGTCATGCGAGGCAGACGTGTTGTCACCCCCATGTCGCCTCACCACGCCAAAGACCCACCCGCGAAAGAACGTCAGCATCGACGATCTGGTCGACGCAATCGATCGCTCCATCGCCGGCATCATGGACTACATTGACCTCGTGCAGATGGTACGACGCCGACTCTCCGGCCACCATGGTCGCCGACCGCGCCGCCACCGAGCCCCAGCAAAGACGACGGCTATGATGACCAGGGGAACTAGGCCTCCCTCGACCACGCCTCATGAGTTCAACGACCAGCCAGTGATCTTCCAACACCAGATGCTTCGATCCATCTCCGACTAGATCCATGCGGCACCTGTCGTGAACACCGTCATCATCTCCACAATCCCTAGCAATTCCGAGCAGGCGGTGTCCTTCGATGGCATGATCTCATCGGGCTCGGCCGCCACCATGAGGCTTGAAACTGCCAACTGTTGACACCGTTTTTCAACACGTGTCAAATGGACTGAGGCTTGACTGGTCAGTGGCCGTTCTCCATCGGCATCGGGAAAGTTTTGAGCCGATATTGCCGATGGGAGAGTGTTGCGGGAAGACCAAGTGCGTTGCCGATGGAGGCTGGATGATCTTTGCCGACAAAGGTTAATTGGTGAAGTCTTGCTGAAGCTGATTGCCAATGAAGAGTCATTGTCGATGCCCGGTGAAGAGTCGTTGCCGATGGCCGATGAAGAGTCATTATCGATTGCCGATGAGATCATTGCCGATTGTCGATGAGGAGTCATTGCCGATTGCCGATGAAGGGTGGTTGCCGATTGCCGATAGGGGATGATTGGTGAAGACAGTTACCCGCACGAGGTCGCTAATCGGAAATGTTGCCGATTGCCGATCGGGAAAGTGTTGCCGATGCTGATGGGCGTAACTTAGTGCTTGGCGGCAGCAGAAGGTTACCGGTGGTCAAAAGAAGGAAGGTGCGGATTAAAGGGATCTACCGATGGAAAGTTTTCATCGAGGAGGAGAATAAGGAAACTGGTGTTTTGTACCAGTATTATTATAGTAGTTTGAGTCCGACTCTTGCATGAATCGTTTATTTTCCTTTAAAATAGGTGTGTTTGTTTAGGAAATAAATATTGTTATCCGGCTCCTGCGCGAGTCAGTTTCCTTTAAAGTAGGAGTTTGTTTTAGGAAGGATATATGTCGTGTATTTGTACAACTCTCCATGCGGGAGTATAAATATGTGCCCGAGGGCTATGGAATAAACAATCAATCCAATTCAAAACAAATCAATTTTATCTTATTCTACCTTTTATCGCAATTTACCCTTTTACTGCATTAGCTGTAGTTTTCAACGAGTTCTTCAAGCTTTCGACGGGTTACATCATCCTGATCTCCGTCAAATCCTTGCTAGTTCCGCGTGGGAGTACCTCTGAGCTTTGGCAATCCGGGCGCATCGTTGTTTGCCTCGTTCAGCTCTGCTCTAGTTATCCTTGATCAATCTGAGCCTTGACGTCCGGGCGCATCGCTGTCGTCTCGTTCAGTTTGTTCTAGTTATCATCCTTGTCGATTGATTGGTCAAATCGACTGGCACGCCTCCGGAATACCGAGCTTTGGGTAATAGCCCGAGGTGTTCACAGATCTGACGCTTTTTGTGTCAACACCTCTTTTGGCATGCCCAGTGGGACCCGATTATACAGATCTACACATTCGGCATGGGTGATCACGCCGATGTCAACTAGAGGAATGTCATTGAAGTTTCTGAGGCCGATCTGAAAGATGATCAGAAGCAGGCCATGGAGCGGGCTATGGAGGAATACAAGCAGCTGTATCTCAAATTCTTCAGCCTCAGCAGGAGTGGCGAAGCAATTCAGAAGCAAGATCCGCCGTTGCCACGGCAGGTCACGTACGACGCCAACCCTGGTAAGCTACAAGAGATGGTTAATGCCACTGTAAGTCAAGCTTTGATTAACCACTCCAGCGTGCTGTCCAATACTGTCTACAATGCCGTCGCGCAAACATTCAAAGAAGGGCATGCACCGCGATATGTCGGTCCAGCGTACCATCAACCCAGATTGGCATCTACGAGCCCATCGGCAGCCCCAATGGCGTCTTCCACCCCTATGGAACCATCTGCCGATGTGGCTACATCACCAAGGTCGAACGCTGGCGACATCACCAAGCTCAACCCAGATCCAGCCGCGTCGGCGACTTCGGGACCGACCCCTGCTAACTGGTGGGGATACGGTATGCCTCTGAATCTATATGCTGGTTCTAATCTGGTGCAGGGAGATAGTTCAGCCTGGAGGAACTCTACGGCGTCGGCAATGCAGTCACAGCCGATGGCCCATATGATGCACAACTCTGTGCCTGCTCCAACCATACAAGTGCCATCAGATGATCTCCAAGTAATCCCCAAGATACCTCTGATGCCACCATCGGCAAGCTCTGTGCCGATGCAACACATTATAAACTACCGGCAGTCAATCTCTGGTGGCAAATTCTCAAGCTGGAGTGCCGGTCCCCCAGGGTAATCTGGTGATTAATTGCTCTAGAATTCAAGAGCCGCATCCTCCGGTCAGCTATCAGCCATCGGTAAGTCATATGCCGGTGCTTTATAATCCTGGATGGGTCAACCAGCCGCCAGCTCAGCAGCCTGGCGTGTCAATGTATCATTATGAAGGCCCAACTTACACTCAGAGCGGACCATCGGTACAGCAACCGATGAATGTGACAGTTCAGCCAAATCCACCAACTATGCAGAACTATCCATCGGTAAGTCAACCGATGCATGTGTTCAGATGACTGGTGCTGCGCCTGCAACTACTACACATCTTCAAGAGGCGCGTCAGCCGAATCCACCAGTCAACAACCAGCCAATGAGTCGGCAGGAGTAGGATGCATATTGGGTCGGTAAGATTGCCGAAGTCATGAAAGAGCAATTCGGCATCAAACCCAAGGTCAACACGTATTCTTATCGGACTCCATATCCTCCTGCATATGATTTGATTCCTCTTCCAAATCGGTACAAGGTGCCTGATTTCACTAAGTTCTCTGGCCAAGACGACACGTCAACAATGGAGCACATCAACCGCTTCATTATCCAGTGAGGAGAAGCTACCAGCAGGGAGGAATTGAGGGTGAGATTGTTCTCTTCATCGTTGTTTGGATCGGCATTCACATGGTTCATATCGTTGCCTCCAAATTCTATCATTACATGGGCCGACCTGGAGAGGCAATTTCACAAGTACTTCTTTGCTGGCATACATGAGAAAAAGCTTACCGATTTGGTCAAGATGAGGCAACGCAACGACGAATCGGTAGAGAGCTTTGTGCAAAGGCTACGGGACGTGAAGAACAAGTGCTACAGCCTAGTGCTTGACGATCGGCAACTGGTAGATTTAGCCTTCCAAGGATTGCTGCCGCACATCAAGGACAAGTATGCATCCCAAGAGTTTGACAGTCTAAGTCACCTGGTACAGAGGATTGCCAATCAAGATGTCAAAGCCTTTGAGCCCAGGAAGACTTGGAACAAGAAGGTGACCTTCATCGGGAAAGAAGAAGACTCTGGGTCAGATGAAGAGCTGAATGTTGATGCGGCCGAATGGGTCAAGGATAAGAAGCCTGTGTCTTGTCCGTTCGGCCAAAAGGAGACCGAAAGGTTCACCTTCGATATCACCAAGGCCGATAGGATGTTTGACTTATTATTGCAAGAAGGGCGAATCAAGCTGGCGCCCAATCAAGTAATTCCATCGGCCAAAGAGCTCAAGAAGATTAGGTACTGCAAGTGGCATAATGCAACCTCACACAGTACCAATGACTGCAAAGTATTCAGGCAGCAGTTGCAGTCTAAGATCGAGTCTGGGCGTATCAAGTTTGAAAACTCTAAAGTCCAGAAACTGATGAAGATAGATCAGCACCCGTTCCCAAACAATATGGTGGAGATCAGTGAAAAAACCAGAGTGCTGACATCGGAAGCTGCCAGAAGGAACTCATCGGTAGACCCTAACTACCAAGTGCCTGAGCACGACGCAAGGAGGTTTGCCGATGACAGAAAAGGTAAGAAGGTTGCCGATGAGGGTAACAGTGCCAACAGGGCTCCTGGGGTGGTGATCACTCACAAACAGCCAAGGCGAGATCATCGGCAATCACGTGAAGAACGGTATCGGCAAGAAGAAGAAGAGCATCGGGAATGGCTTCGACATAAGGACCACTGGAGGTGTCCCTTCTTCGTTCATTGCTGGGAGGAAGGCATCAAGCTGCCCACTGCCGATAACTATCTAGAGTGCAATGGGTACTACACTGCCGATCGGTCAGGTAAGAGACCTTGTTTTGATGATCAGGCACCCAGGTACGCCAGGCCGCTCAGAGAGAACAGATCGGCACATGACCGACTGGGGGGCAAGCTCAGTGCCCATGATCGGCTTGGCAGGCGTGTTGACAAGGGGGAGCTGGAGGAGATGGCCAATGCTAGAGTGCCTGACGAAGAGATATTCTCCAGAGATCCCAACATCGGAAGAAGTGCCGATGTAAGCAGGAGGGAACAGCACCAACCTGTCTGGAAGACCAAGCTTCCTCCATGGTGCCCTAAGGGTTTGACTAAGACCCAGAAGAGGAGGATTCAGCGCCAGCGCCGCGACGACCTGTATGACAGTGCAGAACCCTCGGGAGAGAAGCAATGGAGGCCGAAGCGTAAGGACAGGGACCCATCGGCAAATATAAACATGGTTGTCATGTTGCCGATGGAGTTCATGGCGCCCGTCAGCGATGATGAAGAGACTGCCGATATGGCACAATTGGTGCTAGATCCGATGACGACCATCTTTGAAAGGCCTGCCGATGATGAGAGGCAGCACTTAAGGGCTCTGTTTGTCAAGGGCAAAGTGGATGGTCAGCCGATGACCAAGATGCTGGTGGATGGTGGCGCGTCGATCAATATAATGCCCTATGTCGTGTTCAGGAAACTTGGCAAAGGTGACCAGGACTTAGTCGAGACCAACATGAAGCTCAAAGATTTCGAAGGAAATGTGTCAACCGCCATGGGAGCCGTATGTGTTGACTTAACCATCGGCAGTAAGACTTTGCCGACAACGTTCTTTGTAATCAGCGGCAAAGGAACTTACAACTTGCTCCTTGGAAGGGATTGGATCCATGCTAATTGTTGTATCCCTTCTACTATGCATCAGAGCCTGGTACAGTGGATCGGGGACAGGATTGAGGTCATCCGTGGTGAAGCCCCATCTACTGTTGCATCGGCAGAGTTGGAAACTTATGAGCAGACCAGGTGTATATCTGGCGAAGCCTGGGATAAAGAGTTCCTCAAAGTTGCCGATTACCGCATCAAGTTGATCCAAGCAGTCGGTCCTGAGGAGTCTTAATGGATCAGTTCATCGATGACGGAAAATTGGGGCAGGGCTTTACATATGCTGATGACTTGCTCGAGATCGACATCGGCGATGGCAGTAAACCTAGGCCTACTTTTATTAGCGCTAAGTTAGATTCCCAATGTAAGAAACAGTTAACCGATTTATTGAAAGAGAATAAAGATTGTTTTGCTTGGGATTATACAGAGATGCCTGGTTTAGACCGATCGATAGTTGAACATCGGTTACCCATCAAGGCTGGTTTCCAGCCACATCGGCAACCGGCCCGCCGATGCAATCCTACTATCTTACCCGATATTAAGGCTGAGATTACTAAGTTAATCGAAGCTGGATTTATTCAGCAATGCCGATATGCCGATTGGATCTCTAATGTGGTTCCTGTGTATAAAAAGAATGGAAAACTTCGTGTTTGCATTGATTTCAGGAATCTGAACAAGGCTACGCCGATGGATGGTTACCCGATGCCCGTTGCCGATTTGTTGATCGATGCTGCCGCTGGACATCAAGTTATTAGCTTCATGGATGGTAATGTTGGGTATAATCAAATATTCATGGCTGAAGAAGACATATCCAAGACTGCTTTCCGATGTCCAGGTCACATTGGCTTGTTTGAATGGGTAGTCATGACTTTTGGTTTGAAAAATGCCGGTGCTACTTATCAGAGGGCAATGAATTTTATCTTTCATAAGTATATCAGCACAATAGTTGAAATCTACATTGATGACGTGGTGGTTAAGTCTGGAGACTTCAAAAAGCATCTTGCCGATTTGCAGAAGATATTAGAGTGCACAAGGGAGCATGTGTTAAAGATGAATCCTAACAAGTGTGCATTTGGCATATCGGTAGGGCAGTTTCTAGGTTTCATGGTGCATCAGAGAGGCATTGAAATCGGCAGAAAGTCTATTGATGCAATTAACAAGGTAGTTGCTCCTACAAACAAAACTGAGTTGCAGTCCTTGATCGGCAAGATTAATTTCATCAGGAGGTTTATATCTAATCTATCTGGTAAGATCAAATCCTTTAGCCCTCTGTTAAAATTGAAAGCCGATCAAGAGTTTACATGGAAAGAAGAGCAGCAATCAGCCTTAGAAGAGATTAAGAGATACTTGGTAAATCCTCCGTTCTTAGTTCCACCTCAACACGGAAAGCCTTTCAGGTTATATTTGTCTGCCGATGACGGTGTTATCGGATTAGCCTTAATTCAAGAGTTTGAAGGGAAGGAACGTGTAATATATTACCTGAGCAGAAGATTGGTGGATGCTGAAACCAGATATTCGGCCATAGAAAGGTTGTGCTTATGCATATATTTCTCTTGCATTAAATTAAGACATTATTTACTGTCGACCGAATGCACTGTTGTCTGCAAAGATGATGTGATCAAGTATATGCTGTCAATGCCAATTTTGAGTGGACGAATCGGTAAGTGGATTTTGGCACTGTCAGAGTTTGACCTAAGGTATGAATCGGCTAAGGCTGTTAAGGGTCAGGTGATGGCCGATTTTGTTACTTAGCACTGCAATATGGTGAGCTTTGTTGAGATTGCTCCTTGGGCTTTATTCTTTGATGGGTCTACGTGCAAGGATGGAGCAGGTATCGGCATTCTCTTGATTTCACCCCGAGGACAGAAGTATGAAATCTCGCTGCCGATTGTTGCTACTTCGACAAACAATCAGGCTAAGTACCAAGCTTTGCTTAAGGGGTTAGAACTACTCAAGGAGGTGCGTGCCGATGCTGTTGAAGTCTTCGGTGATTCCATGTTGGTGATTAATCAATTGACCGGGACATATGAATGCCGAAGTGAGGTGTTAATTGCAGCCCATGAGCGGTGTTTGCAGTTGTTGAAAGAGTTCAGAGAATACCGCCTTGAGCATATTCCAAGATTGCATAATGAAGAAGCCAATCGGTTAGCACAGAATGCCTCAGGATATCAGCCGATTCAAGAAGTCACGACATCGGTAACAGTTGACGATGACTGGAAAAAGGAGATTGCCGATTACTTGAGGGATCCATCCAGGAAAGTTGAAAGGCGTCTAAGGTTCCAAGCTACTAAGTATGTGCTCCTCGATAGTGAGTTTTATTATCGGACAATTGATGGAGTTTTACTTAGATGTCTCGGCAAAGAGGAATCGAAAGAGTTGATGGGTGAGATCCATGAAGGCGCATGTGGAGCACATCAATCGGCATTCAAGATGAAGTAGATGATTAGGCGGAATAGATATTATTGGCCGACAATCCTTGAAGATTGCTTCAATTATTTCAAAGGGTGCCAGGACTGTCAGAAGTTTGGTAATGTGCAAAGGGCACCCGCATCGGCAATGAATCCTATAATCAAGCCTTGGCCGTTCAGAGGATGGGCTATTGATCTCATCGGCCAAATTTATCCGCCGTCGAGCAAGGGGCACAAGTTCATACTTGTTGCTACCGATTACTTCACCAAATGGGTTGAGGCAATCCCCTTGAAAAAGGTGACATTGGCAAACATGGTGGATTTCGTTAAAGAGCACATCGTTCACCGATTCGGTATTCCTCAGACTATTACTACCGATCAAGGGACTATGTTCACATCGGGAGAGTTTGATGATTTTGCTGCTAGCATGGGTTTCAAGGTGTTAAATTCTTCTCCTTATTATGCTCAAGCTAATGGTCAAGCTGAAGCGACTAATAAGGGAGTCATTAAGCTTATAAAACGTAAGATTGAGGAAAACCCTAGAAGGTGGCATGTGGTATTAAACGAAGCTTTGTGGTCATATCGGATGGCTTGTCATGGTGCAACCAAGGTCTCGCCGTATCAGTTGGTTTATGGACACGATGCTGTCCTACCTTGGGAAATCAAAACTGGTTCTAGGCGATTATCTTTTCAGGATCAATTGACGACCGATGATTATATTACTCTGATGAAACATGAGTTAGAAGATTTGGTAGGTCATCGGTTGAGGGCATTAATTAGTATTGAAGAGAACAAGAAGAGGGTTGCCAGATGGTATGACAAGAAAGTAAAGGTAAAAGAGTTTGCCGATGGCGATCTGGTTTGGAAGTTGATTTTACCGATTGGGACTAAGAGCTCTAAATTTGGAAAGTGGTCCCCTAATTGGGAGGGTCCTTATCGGATAAAACAGTCTGCTCCTGGTAATGCGTACATTTTGGAAACTCTCGAAGGAGTGGCGTTCTCTAGAGCGATTAACGGCAAATACTTAAAGAGGTACTACCCTAGTATATGGGTGGACGCGTAGTGCTCAGTTGAGTGCCGATGAACGAAAAAATATATAAGCTTCGGTAAAAACAAACTGGCCTTATATTACAAGTCAAGATCAAGTATCAAGTTACAATTCTTGCCGATACAACAGACATTACAGTAAGGAGTGGATGACTGATATCGCACGCAGGCGAATTTGCTCTATTTCGTCCATCTCCTTGGCGTCGGCATCGGCAGAGCCCTCGACCGGCTTGATTTTCTTCTTCCATAGTATAGCTTGTCGTGCATTTTGGTCCCTTTCTTGCCGCAGGACTTTGATGGAGTCAGATAGTTGGGTTTTCTGCTGGTTGGCTGTAGTCAAATCCCCCTCAACCTTCTGTAACTCCGCAAGTAGCTCCTCCTTCTTTGCAGACAGTCGGGAGATTTCTTGATCAAGGTTGCCGATGGAGACTTCTGCTTGACCGATGCCTTTGTGCTTCTCATCGGCAATGTGTTTGAATTTGAGCTTCTCTTCCTCGCTCTTGGCTTGAGCGGCCCTATCGGCAATACGACGGGTAAGCTTCTGGTACTGGATCTGCTTAATGTCGAGGAAGGTTGCCTGGAGAAGGACTTCTGCTACGTCGGCGGAAAGATGGCTTTGGATGTCCTTGAATGCAATCCTTGCTGCCGATGAATCCTGGATGAGTTGAGACGTGTCTTGTAGCAGCAAGGAAAGCAACGCTTCCAGCTTAGATTTGATCTCTGCCGACAAGGTTGGGACGGAGCTCTCCTCTTCATCATCATCGGGGACGTCGACTGCAAAGGAAAATAGGCTGTCCGCTTGAATGCGGCCTTGACGTTCATCCTCGCCCTGAGGGTTCAGGCTGTAGGAGAAGAGGCTGTCGGGAGAATCTTGAGCCTGAAAACAGAGGTTAGAGTTTGCCGATCGGAAAATTGTACTGTGAGTCTTAGGATGATTAACTTACCGTCTTGAAGCGGATCTCCTGCCTGGGACTTGGTATGCTGGATGGTCCAGCTTCATCATGGACATCGGCCGCAGATGCCGATGATTGGGCCGGAGAAGCAGTCAGTGCCATCGGTGCTGGTGGTGTTATTATCAGCGCTGCTTCTGACGTGGCGGCTGGTTCACATGGTGGCGATGCTATTCTCTCATTGGGAACCTCAGCTGACGGTGTCGATGCCGATGCTACCTCTGCTACTACGGCGGGTGTTGTCTCTTCATTGAGCCCAGCCGGTACCGATGCCGATGCCGCTTCGGTTATCGCAGCAGCTGCTGTCTCCTGGTTAGGGACGTCGCCCATCGGTTGATCAGGCACAGAAGCCGATAGAGGTTCTGCCGATGACCCGCCGGCGGGTGGTGCGACTGGGACCGGAGGCAGTCCTGCTGGTGGCGCATCGGCAGTTGATGGCGCGGTTGGAGCCGATGGCGAGGGAGAAGCCAGCCTCAGACGCCTCTTCTTCGTCGGTGCAGCAGCAGGGGAGCCGACCCGCTTTGACGAAGACCGGGGGGCATCGGCAGCCGGGCTGGAAGGTGTTTGCCTGCTGGAAGCAGATGCCGATGACCATAGTGCCTGAAAATACAAAGCAAGTTATACAAGATAAATGTTGCCGATAAAACAGTATGTAATCGGTACGGGTAAAAGCGAGTTTACTGCATAAACCCGTGTCAGGGCAACAGCAGCGGCCGATGTAGCCTGGGCTTTTGTGGGTGTCGGCGTAGGTACCTGTTGAGGCGTGAAGGCGGCCAGCGTCGGAGCTTTGTTGTCGATGATCGATATGGGGCCCATTATCCAAAGATTAAAGGGCCTACCACTGTTACTCGTTGTGGGGACTGGATCATCGGCCTGTCAGGCGCAAAGGAGTTAGGCGCTGATACCGATGACAAAAAATAAAGTAATAAAATACATCAGATAGCAGACTTACTGCGTCATCAGGGATGATGTAATCGGCGTCAATCAAGTGCCGATAGTAATGCGAAGACTTGGCGAGTAGCTGGCACTTCCACTCTTGCCACCAAGACTTGAACTCGTTGGTAATGAAGGAGGTTGGCGACCAGGAAGACAAGTCAAGGTCTAACATATCGGCATCGGCAGGAAGGTTGATGACTTTGTTCCAGTCTAGATTACTGGAGATTATCTGCCTAGGTCTTACTACCTTAGAGTAGCAGAGTTTGATTGGCAGTTGGCCAAATGCCAGTTGTCTCGCTGCTGCCGATGGGTAGTAGAACTCGTAGGATGGTGGGGCATTCTTCCCAGATCCAAAGATATTTACTGGAATAGATCGGGGAGTAATGCTGGCCCTCATGATTGCTTGGTTCTCGGGCAGGCTCACATCGGTCAAATTGAACAGGAGCGGGAACTGATTGTGTTCATCAATATATGGCCACCAGGTCCGTTCCGAGGAGGGAAGTCCATTGTAAAACTTCTAGAAATAATAGCCGAAGTGCTCTACATCAGCATCGGTACCTGGCAGCACTATGATAGCCTCTCCAAAATTAAGCGGAGGGCGAGTTGCCGATTCATCGTCCCCGTATCGGTAATCTTCTGATATGTCCCTTGGGAACTGTTGGGCAAATAAATCAAACTGGAGGGCCTTGTGCATGTGTGCATTCAACCACAGATTGACAAACCACCAGGGGCCTCCGAGATTACCAATGGGTTCTCCTAGCAGTAGCTTCTGGGACACTTGATGCAGCAATCGGTATACTGATCCCAGAAGGTACCTGCCTAGAGGAAGCCTTGTTCCATCGGCAAGTAGTTCAGCCGCTGGAAGGTGCATGGTGGTCGGACCGATGGTTTTGCCATAGAAGACGAACTTTTCCAACCACATGTTTAAGAAAATGGTGTGCTCCCATTGGGTTACCGATCCGGTCTTCTGGTTCTCTTTGATGTAGCCTGTCCAACCGCCGATATTCCGGGTGTTCACCTTGTACTCGGATTTTCTGTTGAAAAGGCTAAACGTATCGGCAGAGGTGATGTCCAAGCCGGTCAGCATGTAGACATCGGCAAGGGTTGGGGTAGCTGGTCCATGCCTGAAGAGGAAAGCGTTCATGCTATCGGACCAGAAGTATGAGGCTGCCATCATTAAGTTTTCGTTCTTCTCCATGTCGGCAATTGAAAGCCTAACACACTGATCCACGTTACGTTCTTGCCAGTACACTTGCTGTGATCTGACTACTCTCAGGTACCAATTCTTCCATCCCTTAGTAGGCTTGGGCCATGAGCGGAATGTGTCCTTCCACAGTCCTAGATCAAAACGCTCAGATCTGAACGGTACCCGGTTGGTTTCTGCATTGATGATGAAGGTGGGGTCTGGATTTCCCATTGGGCCTAGGCAGCTGAGGTTGGAACCGGCGAGTGGAATCACTACCTTATTGTACAGTTCCTAGGGTTCGAGGAAAAAGGGATGAATCAGAAAAAGAATGAAGATAAATCTAGATTTTTGCGAGGAAGAAGGACCGTACAGGAGGTTGGATTAGGCGGGGAATAAGTCTTACCTTTGGAATGTCGACTTAGATCGCCATTAGAGTCAGAGGGATGCTTGCAGTTCGTCCTTGGATTACGGAGGAGTACTGTTGCTCGAGCTTGTGTTCTTCAGAGTGACTGGAGGTTGAAGACGAAGGCAGGAGGGTAAAAGTAAAAATGGACTCGGGTAAAAAGGCGGTGTGGATCCCGGTAACTTTTATATGCCTTCTCAGGGGCATTTTGGGGTTCTGTTTCACACTGTGCAGGAATGTGGAGAGGCCCGCGGTAGATACGCGCGGTGATCGAGGTGGTCTGCAACTGTTTGTGCTACAATCGAGGGATTTTATTATTAAATTGCAGTTCCACACGCGGGGATCGAGGAAACCGTATATCTATCTAAGAGCTAACGGCTACAGCAACGGCTACAGTGGAGAGAATTTCGGCACGTAAAGTATTATACGCTCCGAAACTGGGGGGCATGTGTTGACACCGTTTTTCAACACGTGTCAAATGGACTGAGGCTTGACTGGTCAGTGGCCGTTCTCCATCGGCATCGGGAAAGTTTTGAGCCGATATTGCCGATGGGAGAGTGTTGCGGGAAGACCAAGTGCGTTGCCGATGGAGGCTGGATGATCTTTGCCGACAAAGGTTAATTGGTGAAGTCTTGCTGAAGCTGATTGCCAATGAAGAGTCATTGTCGATGCCCGGTGAAGAGTCGTTGCAGATGGCCGATGAAGAGTCATTGCCGATTGCCGATGAGATCATTGTCGATTGCCGATGAGGAGTCATTGCCGATTGCCGATGAAGGGTGGTTGCCGATTGCCGATAGGGGATGATTGGTGAAGACAGTTACCCGCACGAGGTCGCTAATCGGAAATGTTGCCGATTGCCGATCGGGAAAGTGTTGCCGATGCTGATGGGCGTAACTTAGTGCTTGGCGGCAGCAGAAGGTTACCGGTGGTCAAAAGAAGGAAGGCGCGGATTAAAGGGATCTGCCGATGGAAAGTTTTCATCGAGGAGGAGAATAAGGAAACTGGTGTTTTGTACCAGTATTATTATAGTAGTTTGAGTCCGACTCTTGCATGAGTCGTTTATTTTCCTTTAAAATAGGTGTGTTTGTTTAGGAAATAAATATTGTTATCCGGCTCCTGCGCAAGTCAGTTTCCTTTAAAGTAGAAGTTTGTTTTAGGAAGGATATATGTCGTGTCTTTGTACAACTCTCCATGTGGGAGTATAAATATGTGCCCGAGGGCTATGGAATAAACAATCAATCCAATTCAAAACAAACCAATTTTATCTTATTCTACCTTTTATCGCAATTTACCCTTTTACTGCATTAGCTGTAGTTTTCAACGAGTTCTTCAAGCTTTCGACGGGCTGCATCATCCTGATCTCCGTCAAATCCTTGCTAGTTCCGTGTGGGAGTACCTCTGAGCTTTGGCAATCCGGGCGCATCGTTGTTTGCCTCGTTCAGCTCTGCTCTAGTTATCCTTGATCAATCTGAGCCTTGACGTCCGGGCGCATCGCTGTCGTCTCGTTCAGTTTGTTCTAGTTATCATCCTTGTCGATTGATTGGTCAAATCGACTGGCACGCCTCCGGAATACCGAGCTTTGGGTAATAGCCCGAGGTGTTCACAGATCTGACGCTTTTTGTGTCAACACCAACTCCTCCGAATTGACTAGTGACCTCCAGGAGTTTCCCCCAGGTTTCGGAGGGGTGATTTTCAAGTCTCCGTGGATAGCGCTCCCCACGACAACGAGACGGACGCCGAGCACGTCGCTAGAGAACAGCACAATGCCGAACGTGCGTAGAGGCACGATCTGGAATGCCGCCATCAAGAGAGGCGCAGCGTAGAGCGTCGCGAGCAGGAACGCATCACAGAGGAGCAGCGCTAGTAGGAGCAGAGGAATCGCGATCACCTACCACGACGCAACCTCCAGCATGAGTTCGACTAGATGGGTGACTTTCCGGTGTTCTCGACGCCCAGCGCCAATCTGGCGGTAGCCGCCTGCGAGTTGTCCAAGCTCCCCGGCACGCCCGCGATCAAGAAGATAGAGGGCCACATCATGGCACCCGCAGTCCAGGTCAACAAGGTGGTTCCCCCCGTGAATTCTCCGGTCAATCCTACAGTAGGAACCACCCCCGAAGCCCTCTGAAAGAGCACCGACGAAGATCCCCTCGACGCGACGACGAAGAACCCAACAGAGCCCGGCGTGATCAGACGTCAGCGCCAGCATGCCGAAGCCCTCCGAGGGAGCACCGACGATGATCCCCGTGGTACGACGACAATGAGCATGGTAATCCCCGATGCGATCCAACACCGGCACCGGCGCCCCAGCCATAGGGGGACTTCGCCCCTTCTCCGCTCGTCTACGTGCCATCAGGTGGCCCCAGAATTTCAGAGTGACGTCGGTGGAGAAATACGACGGCAAGGCAAACCTAGAACAATGGGCGTCCACGTACGAGATCGCCGTATACGCCGCCGGAGGGAATCAAGACGTGATGGCCAATTATCTCCCAGTGATGCTATCGACCTCCACCAACAACTGGCTCCAGAAGATCCCAGAAGGCACCATCGACACCTGGGAGAAACTCAAGGAAATCTTCATCAAGACGTACAAGGCTACGTGTGTCTAGCCAGGGACGTGCTATGACCTAGAGAACGTCTACCAGAGGAGCAATGAAAGCCTCCGAGAGTACATCAGATGATTCTCCGACAGGCGGTTGAGCATCACAGAGATCTCCGACCCGGAGGCCATCGCCATCTTCTCCAACGGCCTGCGGACTGACAACCTCGGAAACAAGTTGGCGCGGAAGAGCATAACAACCATAGAAGAGCTCATGACGATCGCGAATCCTTACGCCAACCAAGACGACACCACCCGCAGCAGGGAGAACAGGTGGCGCCACTCTCGCTCCTCGGAATGCGCAAGGGACGGCGACCGCCAACCAAATTACCGCGGCGAAGGAAGGCCCGGCGACCACAGGGAGTACCGGTCGGGAAACTCTGAGCGCTATCCACAGAGGTACGACTACAGGAGAGACAACCGCTACGTCGCCAACACGAATGCCCACTCGAGGAGGAATTACGACGTTAGCTACGAGAAGATCCTCGACGGCCCGTGCCCTATACACAAAAACTCCAAGCACTCCATGCGCGAGTGTGATCTCCTTGAGTCAGCAATGCGGGGAAGAGGTGACAAGAGACCGAAGAAGGATGACGCCGACAAACGCAAAGATCAAGAACCACCAGCGCCAGAGTTCCGACCAGCTTCAACGACATACTCCATCTTCGGGGGTAGCGTGGTTGTCGAAGGAGAAAGGCGGCGCCGCCAAGTTCGCAAAGATGTATACTCAGTCGCAGCAACAGGATATGATTCGGCCAACGCTTGCTACCTCGACTGGTCGGAGCAATCAGCTTCTCCAGAGAAGATGAGTGGATGGACTACAGATACCCCGACTGTTTCCCACTCATCGTTGATCCAACCATCGCTACATGCCGCTTCAGGAAGGTGTTGGTCGACGGCGGAAGCGCCCTCAACATTATCTTCGCCGACGCATTCCGCCAACTCGACTACTCAAAGAAAGACCTCCTCCCAACAAACTTCTCATTCTGGGGGATCATCCCAAATAAGGCATCCACACCAGTGGACCAGATCACCCTCCCCGTGCAGTTTGGTGACTAGGACCAGTTCAGGGTAGAGAACATCAACTTCATCATCGCCGACTTCGATACAGCCTACCATGCGATACTCGGTCGACCGGCACTCACTAACCTCATGGCAGTTCCGCATTACACCTAGATGGTGATGAAAATCCTGACGACACAAGGCATCCTCAGCCTTCGCACCAATCTGAAGATCACATACGAATGCGAGCAGCAGACAATCAACACCGTCGAGAAACCCCTTATGTAGGACACGTACAACTCCAACACCAGTGACAACCCCGCCGCAAAGAAGCAGAAGGAAGCAGAACCAGCAGTGACTATCGCCGACCTCTCCTGCGAATAAACATGGAGATCGTCAGCCCTCAGCGATGCGAGAACATGTCCTAGTATAAACATAGTTCGATAAATTTTGTACTATGTACCTCTCCATTAATAAATAAAGGTGCCTCGTTTCTCTTATATTTCATTTAACCAAACCTATTTAACACACAAACGCCCACAGCATACGACGACCACTGCAAAACACCCACAGCGTACGACGACCACTGCAAAATGCCCACGGCATACGACGACCACTACAAAAGACCCACGGCGTCCGGCGACCTCTTCAAAACACTCTCATAGTGTTCGACAACCTCTCCACAACGCAATAAGGCGTTTTCTCCAAACAGCCTGGCCATAACCAGAAAGCACCCAAAGCTGGTCTGCCGATGAACCATAGCGAGTAGAAGTAGCTACCCTAAACGCTATGACTCCATCGACAGACCTCCCAAGCGGCATTTCCCTAGAAGTCGGGTGATGTCACTTGGGTCGGGAGCCATGAGGCTATGTGCCCAGAATCTGTATACGACCTCGGTACGGTCGACGACTCTACAAGCAGCATGGCTTTTCACCCAGCGTCTACAGGAACGGTCTCCACAGGCCCTAGTCATGCCATGATCGAGCCTCTCAGAAAAAGGCCATGTCCCTGGCATCTCCCTAAGCGTGTATGAGATGTTCGCCCTCTGCGCCACGGGTTGTCAGCAGCGTGCCCCCTTGGGAGTCCTTATGTATCCTACGCGTGAAGTGGCGCTAGCCCTACGATATGGAACATTTGAGACCCAAGGCCGAACGATTCATCGCTACGGCTCACGACTTAGCAAGCACGTCAGGACATACAAGTGAAACAAAAGCTCACCGCCTCTGATATATTACAGCTTTGTAGTTTTCACTGACACATCCGAATACTTGTATCTGAGATACAAATTACCGTTGTCCCGCAGCAAAATAAATCATGACAATAAAGTTGCAACATCAAAAGAGAAGGGCCACACTACGTATCGATCATTTCAACAATTACAACTTCATCCTACCAATACGATACATGACCGTCTCACTAATGTTCCTAGTCCAGAGCTCGAATTCATGTCGAATTCGACACAGCGGGTACAATACATGATGATCCTAGGGATATTGTTGTCTTGAGGCCCAAAACGTCGGCATTCATTCCAGGCGCAAACATGAGGACCGCCGGTAACCAATTCCGGCACATCTTCTGGCGAACGAATCCTCCACCGACGCCAAATGACATGAAGATCATCACGAGATCGCGAGTGAGGACGACTTAAGCCATGCTTGCCCCACCGTCCCGTTGCCAACGCGCCGCCGCTCAATCGATGGATGATGACAAGAGCCTCTGGATTCGCCGGATCCGAATAATACAACATCATGGCCCTGAAGTACATGGTCACATCGTCTCTAGCCGCCACCGCCCGGCCAATAAGCACTTGCCCATCCGGATTCCACCCCCACAACATCAACCTCTCCACACCATGAAAGCACAACGCCTCGGGATGATCGGCCTCAAGAAAGCGACGCTCAAAATAAGACTCCAAAGCACGACGATAGGGACGACAAAAGTCCTGAATCCGCCGAAGCGATAGGCGTCGAACCATCGTAGCATCATCACAAATCCTCCGAAAGACACGGCAGACATGGCGAAGATTCGCATAATCAGAGATGCTATCACCATTGTTGATGACGCGAAGCAAGATCCGGAAGAGGAAGTCCTCCGGCAGGGTCAGCAGGAACCCAGGCACCATGGCAAGGTGTACAAGATCAGCATCCATATCTTCAACAACGCAGACGCACCCACTAAACTATACTGGCAACGATGAAGCTCTCTCACTTTTCCCTAACCCGCGTGGCTGGTAAACGTGAAGAAACTAGACAAGGTGGCTCAACAATCCTTCGGTTCATCATAATATATAGCACAGAATCACCGACTCTTCGTATCCCAGGCGTACTCGGGAAGGCGAAGAAACGCGACCTTTCCCGTTCCGCCAACGATCGAAGTGGCCCTTTATACCAAGCGGCGCGGTGCTTCGCCTTCTAGGGTTTTTGGGAAACCGCAACGACCAAATACGGGACCGCCACACCACCCACCTCTTGCGCCTCAAACATGGGCCGATAACCGCGGGGCTAATTCAGCCCATTTACTCCTTTGTCATTCTCACTTCATATTTAACTTCCTCAAATTACGATTAATGATTTCCAAATACCACTAACACTACAGTCTCGGGGACTTGACGTGCAACCTTGTTATGATCTCTTTTCTACAGCAACAACGACTCAGCTGCCTGGTCACATACCCGACCAGTCTCAGGGACTTCATCCAAATTACACCGGGCAAGGCTCGGGGACTGCGGCCACGGCGTAGAAAGGCAGTGAGAAGCAACACAACACCCGGGGACTGAAACTCGGGGACTGCAAACAAGACAATATGATCCTGATACAAGAACCTCCTAGCTTCTTACATCAGGCTCGGGGACTACGGTCTTCAATATTTGATGATCCCGATGCAAGAACCTCCTAGCTTCTTACATCAGGCTCGGGGACTACGGGTATTTGCAGTCGTTTCTTACTAAACTTATGCTTCAGTCTTTAGTTACATACCTTATGCATCTTTTTATAAAGCGTGGCACCACGTGCATACTACACCTGCTACCACGCTCGGGGACTAAGTGGGTACACTTCACCTAGCGGTGAATGTACTAATTTTCTTCTTGACAAAGCTCTGCTGTTGTTTCATTGTTTTTGCAGAGCCTAAGTGGGTACACTTCACCAGGGAAGGACTTTTCAAAAGTTTTTTCTTCTTCAGCACGTCACATCCTTCTGACAAGCACCCATAGCATCCGACAAGGCGACCTGCTCGTGCATCAAGCTATGATGTTTCCAACCAGTCCGACCTGGTTGGGAGGCCTCTCCAAGCAGCGCCTTGACCGGCCTACCTGGTCGGAGCTCTGCAACAATGACTTTGCATGATGGCGACCAGATGAACGCCCCCAAGGACAACACTGCGGCCTCGCCAGAAAGAATATAATGTGCTCGGGGACTTGTTGGGGATATTACCTCGGCATATCCTCATGGACCTTATGGGCCTACTGACCGGAAGACGGCCCAGCTCGCGAGGCCCTGCGACACGCGACCAGCCCATCGTGCTCGCCAGGGACTCCGCAGAACTCTTGCTCGCCAAGGAAGATCCTAGAAGATAGACTTGGATCCCTTGCCTTGGGGGACCGATCGTAATCTGTTAGGATATGGAAACTGTAACCCTGCTCCCCGGCTATATAAGCCGAGCAGGGACCCCCTCCAGAACTCTCTCTCAGACCTCATCTACACCCCGTGTAACCTAATACTCAGATCAATACAGCCACCAAAACACAGGACGTAGGGTATTACAGCGATTTGCCGGCCTGAACCTGTATAAATCATCGTGTCTACGCTCTTTGTGTTACGCTTGATCGTCGTCGCCACACCTCTGCCTACAATCTACTACCGTAGGGTACCCCCGATAGACTGCAACGCATATTTCGTCGACACCTCTCAACCCAACATCACAGTCTCCCTTGTCTCATCATAGGACATAACCTTAATCACTAGTTAATTCACTTCTCGTTCCCTATGGAAAATACAATACCTAGAATACTCCCGGTGAAAACTACACTTGACAATCGTATGCTTGCGGTCTTTTACCCGTTTGCCACTTCTGGTGTTAACATTGCCCGAGTGATCATTTCCCCCGCACACCTCGCACCATGGATCGGCTTCGATAGCTTGTGCGCCAGCAATGGGTAGATGGTCTCTCGTTCCTTTTTGGAACCTTCATCTATCTTCTTCATCAAGAGGTCCATCTTGGCAGAGAGCATGTCCACCTCATTGATGGTGTGCATATGTCTCTTCTTTGGCTGGAGACGTTCCTCACCCCATCCTTGGTTGAGTACCATATTTTCGATGAGTTCATTGGCATTCCTCACAGTGTGTTGGAGAAATGCCCCTTCAGTGGCAGCATCAAGGTGACTACGGGCCATGCTAGACAGTCTGTGGTAGAATCCTTGAATCAGGAGCCAGTCTTCTATCCCATGATGAGGACATGCACGAATGTACTCCTAGAGACGTTCCCATGCTTCGGGAATCGTCTCATTAGATTGTTGTTGGAAGCTCGAAATCTTTCCACGAAGGGCATTGGTTTTGCCCCTCGGAAAGAACTTCATGAGGAATGCATTGGCACACCTCACCCAGGTGGTGGCTTCTTCTTTGTGGCCGTAGAACCATTTCTTCGCCTTCCCCAATAATGAGAATGGGAAGAGGCGAAGACGAGTAGCGTCAGGCGTCACTCCTTTGATAGTGAATGTTCCACACACCTCCATGAAGTGCTGGAGATGAGCATTGGCATCCTCATGGGGCTTCCCGCAAAATGGATTGGCTTGCACCATGTGCATCAAGCCGGCCTTCAGCTTAAAGGTGGCATCCCCGATGTTGACCTCGGGACCCTGAGCTACGTGGGTAGCGAACGGAGCCGAGAAGTCAGAGATCGCCTTCTGGGCCATAGCTTCCTTGAGTGGTGGTGTAGAGCCTCCTTCCTCGAACGGATTCAGGGTCGAGATGAACCTCTGAGGGGGAACTTGACGACGTCTAGTCCTCCTCCACAGCTGCTTGATATCTTCTAGATAATTTCCCGGTAGTTGGAAACCGCTCATACACTGTCTGGCTTCACAAGAAAGAAAGACATAGACAGGGGTAAGCCCCTATAACTAATAGATAACTAAGTTAACGAGAATCTCTGGATTCAATCTAATTAAAATTTCTAGGCTATGCTTTCCCCGACAACGGTGCCAAAAATGTTTGTTGGTATTTCTTATGACTATTGGATAAATCCGCAAGCGCACAGATTATACCATTGTAGTACTTCAACTAGGAGTATTCCAAGGTATCGCAATTTATATTTTCCTAAAGGAAAGCTGAGCTAGAAATGATAATTAGAGAGAGATCCTATAGAACACCTCAACTTAGTACCAACTAGTATAGGGGGTAATCGAATAAAGTGATAGGAAGGGTGATGAATGTATAAGCCAAGCTAAAAGATAACTTAATGATAACTAGTGAGTATAGCTACGTGGGCGGACAACGAGAGAGATTAAGACTCCTATGTAATTCACTCTACTTCAATATACTTAGTCAATTAATTAGTCTAAACACTATAGTTTGTCTCCTCAATACAAGTATGCTAGGCGAGAGGATAGATCAGTAAGAGGGCAAAACTCCTACCGGACCGCGTTCTCTTTTTATGGGGGCCTTACCTTTTAAGAACTTGTCTAAGAAGACGTGGTGGAATACAAAGACTAGACAAGACTATCACTCTCTTGCTAGCTACCACAAACAATTATTCAAACAAGCAGTAACCAAAGGATTAGATGATGTATAAGCACCATGCTTACACACAACTTACAACTTGACTATGATCTATAATCAAAGCACCCTATGACAGGCAATGATCGCATATGGGAAAGACCACAAGGATCATAAACTATTGATCTAAAGGCTATTAATAAGCAAAAGCATATAACAAGACTATAACAATTATAGTAAGCTCAAAGTAAATACTAAGTAAAGTAGAGGAAAAGTAATATATTGAATAAAGTAAAGTCTTACAAAGAAGGAAAGATACAAGAGCTATACCAGACTTTCCAGAAGACAATCTAAGGAATAGAGCTTGTAGGCTTCTTCACCATGAATGAAGAGGGGGTGTGAGCCTCTATTTATAGTGGGAGGTGGAGTAGGGGCTACTCCACTGCCACGTCATTGATCCAGGAGGCTTCAATTCTCCACCCTTGGATCCACCGCCTCTAAACCGACTTAGAGTGGATGGTCTTGATCTTGAACATGTGTCAAATGAGTGGGGATCACCAGGCGCAGCACCGACCTAGGGGGGTATCGGCCGACCCCCACTACTACAGAAATCTTAACCGAGGCGGTCGTTTTTTATTTTCCGCGGTGGGCAAACACGTCCGCTTCGGTTGGGAGGACACGGTTAATAGACGTCCGCTGCGGTTAATGGATTAACGGAAGCGGGCGATATAAAGTGCCCGCTTCGGTAAAAGCATTTACTGCAGCGGGCATTGTAAGGTGTCCGCTGCGGTTAATACATTTACTGTGGCGGGCTTTGTCATATGCCCGCCTCGGTAATTTGAAAAAAATAAAAATAAATAAAAACAGGATCCAGCAGTTTCAGTATTCAAAATCAAATTCAAAATCAATCCACATTTCATAGATATATACACAAGTCATCCACATATATATACATAAGACATCCACATATATACATACACAAGACATCCATTCATTCACTTAGTTGTTCATACACATGAAACCGGCGAAATTCTCACAAGACATACTTAGTAGTTGTTCATTTGATCACTTCGTTCTCACAAATACACATACATATATACAAAGGTTCTCACAAACACCATTAGCTACGTACTAGTTCAGTGTAAAATCCATGTCGAAAGAGTAATCCGTTAGATTTAGCATGGTAGGCCACTTCCTAAGCTTTTCTTACTTCGGCTCCTGCCCTAACGAACTATCGGTGTTGAAGAACAGTTCCCCTTCGTATACGCATTTGTCTAATACAAACTTACATAAGTCCATCCTTGTTTGCTTGAAGGAGTGTTGTTTGCTTTGCACATTCATCCACCAGTCCATTCCTTTCTTGAGTTGTCACCAACTGTTGTTGTAGCCCTTGCACCTCCTTAGGTACTCGCAAGTATAGAAGCCACAAGGCACTGAATTGTCCGGTTGTTTGGCGCACTACACAAGATCACAATCGTTAAAACACATGTATATACATGCAGAGATATAAAATGCTAGGTGCATGAAAACCACAACTGAACCTTTAAAGTACGTACCGGGAATTCACGCCTAATTTTGATTTTATCAATCGCATGCCTTTTCTTAAACTTTTCTGATCTTCGATCATAAAATCCAGGTGTCTTGACGTAGTCCTTATAAGCTCTGTATGAAATACACTAGTGTTAGTAACAATTTGAATACGTACTACAATACTTGACGAATATATATATATATATATATGTGTGTGTGTGTGTAGTAAGTTTGGGCGCTTACACTTTAATACAATCTTCAAAGTGCTTATATGCTTTCTTATTGGTTGTCCGTAATGAATCAAAGATGCAGGCCCTGCCGTCCTGAGGATAGATGAGAAATGTAACCCAGTGGTCTGTGAGGCCCGCGCTGCACCATTCAAATAAAATACATATTACGATGAGAATGGATGATCGTACACACTAATAGTCTTTACATGCAATTTTTGGACTTACCCAAAGTGGTAGGCAGCAAGGATACACTGGTTTGATCCCTCTGCTTTGATCTCCCTCATTGCTCCTAGTATGTACTGGGACATGGCCAACTTTTGTTCATCGATCTTTTTCTTCCGTTTTTGCTCTCTCTGTCGAACGGTCAAATCAATCATCTCTAGATGGTCGTCCGGTAGTGGGTAACCAACGATCACTCGCTCAGCAATATGCATCAAAGAGAGATAGATGATCTTTAGCACAAGTTCCTTGCTTACATAGGCCATCATCCTGCGAGGACAAGTTAGGATGACATAAGTAGGCATTCCTTGCTTACGACCGTTTAGGGAATCTGTGGAATTCAAAAAATACTTCACTACACCACAACACCAGAATTGGCATCAGACAAACTGACGCTAAAAGCGGATACACCGTCAGACAATCTGACGCTAAAAACTTATACCGTCAGACATCTGCAGACGCTGTAAGTCCTGACGCTAAAAACATATAGCATCAAACCAGACTTTTAGCATCAGATAGTATGTTGCCGTGAATATTTTGTGTCAGATAATCCATTAACAATGTTTAGCGTCAGATACTATGATGTCGGGCAGACCAGACTTTTAGCATCAGATAGTCTGTTGCCGTGAATATTTTTAGTGTCAGATAATCCATTAACAATGTTTAGCGTCAGATACTATGATGTCACACATATACCCTCAGATCATCCAATGATCTTCCTATTTATAGCGTCAGATTGTTCAACGGAACAATATAGATACGGAAAAAGAATAAATTACAAAACATGTAGCACAGTTAATATCCAGAATCAAGCTTAAGATCCATCACATAAGATACATACATACATACATCACATGAAGGTCAATAATATATAACATACAATCTTGTCTTGCCCACCATTTGAATCATCCAATAAAGTCCCAAAAGATTATAGATGCACATCTCTAGCAATTTGAGATATTAAGGTTTCTGATTACAATCATTTCTAGGAACTCAAAAACCAAAAGCAATGGTTATATCAACACTAGACCACATTCATCAGGTTGTGTGTTTTCCATCAACTCAAGCCTAAGACTAGTGCCCAGCACTTCCTGAAAACATAACATGTAGTTAGGCAAGTGCAGAAAAAATGTAGAATTGATGTACAGTCAAGCAATCTAGGTTAGAAATTCTATATTCTAATAAAAAATTTCTATAAATGCAATATAAATAGAAAACTTATAAAAGGCTGCAACTATAAATGGTATAGTCAAGCAATCCAATTAGAAATTCTATATTCTAATCTTGATCTATTGTGGTTAACATGGATATAAGCCATATGTAAGGTTATTCTCTTAGTTTCTGTCATTCCAGGTGACATGCAAACCATTTCTTCACACTGAGCCTGGCAGCCTCTACTCAGTTAACTGAGTAACATCATTTGTCCCTAACACTCTTAGTAACCTCTAACGATCAATTCATAGACAAATCTAGCACAAATTTGTAGTGTTAAATTTTTACCAAATAAATTACTTCATTTTACTATGACTAGTTCAACCTCATTTCATTCTCAATGAATATACTGTACAGTTGACAATTGCAAGTTTCAATGACAGCCTATGTGTTTGAATGACTGTACAGTAGCAGCAACAATACAATATCAACTTGCAAGTGTTTGAATGACTAAGCCTATGTGCTTCTTTTCGAATGTAAATTTAGGGACATACCTGCAGTTCCCTTGTGAGGTACAGATGCCTTCGTACATTCCTTCTTCATGCATTCCTTTACCTATCACAATAGGTTTAATTAGGAACATTGGTCATGCATCACAGAGTAAACCAAAATGGAAACTATGTCAGCTCTAGTTCATTTGTAAAGCAAGGGCAAACATTTGTTGGTGTTGTAAGGTCCATAGCTGATCAGGCTACAACATGCCTATGGGGCAGCAAGTTCAATAAGAAAGGAATGAGGAGCCCAAAAATTTCCCAAAATGGTTTCAGACTTACAGTAAGAACAAGTATATTCTCTTATTTGCATATGGTCATACAGAAAACTGCTACAAACATGGTCCAAATATCCACCAGCGACACATAGTATCTTATCTGTGGACAGTACGGCCTATATCTATGTTCATGCAATGCAAAGCTAAAAAATATTACTATCAGCAACTAATAAAAGCAAAGCTGCTTGCTGCCAGGTAGCACACATCAAGAGCACAAAAGCCACAAGCCCAATGGAAAAAGGGGGCTGCCAAGAAATGTACGTGTCAATTTTGATACTTGTACCCATCATGAAAGCAAAGCATAAAAAGATGATGATCCCTCAGCACAACTTGATAACCACACAAGATGAATGCTGGTTGTGTGTAAGCAACTAGTTAGCAGGAAAAAAGGAGGAGTTTTGGAACCAAAAGCTCAGTAACAAAAAAAACATAGTATATACTTCAGCACACACACTATATATGTGTATTTTGGTTTGCTGATTTACTTTCAGATACTCCTCTCAAGGCATCTCATGATTAAAAGGAATGACTTCACCAAACTTCTAATATGCTGCTTTTCTTTGCAAACTGAAAATGAACTGGTACACAACTATGGCCCGCAACATACAAATCCTCAACAAACTGAAGGATGGATAGCTCAGGAAAAAAATGATCTCAGTTTCAGTACTTGGGAGAGTTTGTAGATTAACAAATCTAATTTGCTTGCTATCTTAATTCAGTCTTTAGAGCTGATACTTGTATGTTAAGATTTCATCAGTCAGGCAAACAAAAGTTGGACTAGGTCCCATCCTTCACTATTTAATTTGCTTGCTGCATTACAGTCAACAACACAAAGAGAGAGGAGCTGGCTTATCTTGCTGCTATGGATGGAGTAGCCTCCTCTTCTGATTATATAGAATAAGACCTGAAAAGGAGAGTCTTTTCAAAAAAAAAAAGACCTGAAAAGGAGAGAAAAAATTATCACTTACTGCTGCTGCTGGACTACAATTATTTTTTTGGAATCTTGCTGCTGCTCTATGATACATTGGTATGACCATAATGAAGGATGTCAGGCTTTTTGATAATCCTATAGCTGATCTTGCCAAGGGTGGCTCCTCTCCATAAATATTTGCATTGGTCAGAAGCAACATTAGCTGATAATCCCATAGACATGGTATACAACCAGGATTCAACATTCAAGAATACATATATGTCAACAGAATAGTATTATTTTTTTCAATCCAAAGTAGTGTTCTATTATCCTCAAGTCAACAATCAGTCCATCATATGTTGCTGTGGTGGTGCATAGAAATAAGTCAATTCATTACAATAAGTTTTAGAATGGTTCAGAGATATTGGAAAACAAGAAAGTTAATAAAAAATATTCAGAAAGATTGACAGTAATTATTCCTAGACCAATTTAATGCCATATTTTAAACTCTAATTCTCATGAGAATGTGGGTGGCAACTATAGCTAAACATTTCATCACAAAGCTGAGAGGCACCGAAGCAAATAGGGAAGACCATTACCAATCACCAGGCTTTGGTTTACTGTTAAACTAGACCTAGAGGTCAGATGCGTACTGTAGCAGGTGGCTATCAAAAAACTAATAGGAGAACCATGAACTGCATAATACTACTTCTCAGATAGAATTTGAGTTCGTGTTCAATGCCTCAATCTGCACAGCGAACTGAATGATACTTTTATTTCAAATTGTATGATACTTATATTTAAAACTGAATCACAAATAATCAGGAAATAATGTAGATGGCTTAAAGGAACACCGTATCTGCGTAACCAGAATATATTTCATGGAGACAAAAAAAAGGTAAATTGATAGTAGTTGTTTGGTCATCTACATCTCTATAGCAAAAGACAAGGTTGCAATAAGGATTAACATATCCCATGTACAGGATTGTAGCCACTTTAATCTACAAATTAACAGATTGTGTGCACAGAAATTAACACGCGCCCGCACACACACACACATTTGATTTGAGAAAATCATTTGGATGATGTTCTGCTTCTGAAATCATCATTGCCAGAGATCATTAGTGTTCATAAATATTTAATAATCTAGATGTACAAATAGAGACATAAAAATAGGTGTTTCGTCCTAGTATATGTTCCTCTCCTGCAGCAGCCAAAAAGTTGTGTAAGAAGCTACGCCATCAGCACAAGAAAAGAAAGTTCAGTTCATAAATCAATAGCTTATAGGCAATGGCCAATCGGCTAAGCTTGACATCGTGATAGAAAGGATCAAATGTCATAGCGGAGCAAGTAACAACCTATATAGCTATATATAATAAACCCCCATCCCTGAGCCTTACGCACACTGCATCAGGCCACCACCATAACCCATCCAGCATTGGTCAATATGAAACCACCAAATCACTCCATACAAATACCACTACTGTCGGACACTGTCGGACACTGTAGGTCTGTTTCCCAGACAAAACAAACGAAGCACAAGGCAGGATTCCGCCAATCCGCAGACGCCGCTAGTAGATCAACAGAATGATGGCAGCCGATTGTACACTCGGATCTCATGACGATGTACGCACAATTACAGGTTGACTAGCCTAGCAAGCAAAGCAGAGCGAGGGACGGATCTTGTCCAAGATCCAGGTCCAGCCGGTCTACTGTACCGTACCTGATCCGACGCATGCCACCGCGTGATCCGGCGGGGCGTCCTTGCCGGCGCCCGCGGCGGTTTGCTTCCTGGCCTCCCCGTCCTGCTACGCCGCCGCCGACCCGAAGCAGACGAAGCAGCTGATCAGCGACACTAACGCCTCCGCGGGAGAGAGAGACCGGCCGGCGGCGGGGAAGCGGCCGAGGCGGGAGCAGGGAGCTCCTCCCCCGATCTGCAGGCCGAGATGGGAGCGAGGCCTCTTCCCCGACCGACGCCGCAACTGGAAGTGAGGAGCGGAGGAGAGGGGAGGGACGCATGGTGCCGTGGAGGGATTCGGGAGAGGGAGATGAGGGAGCGGGCAACGGCGGCGGCCACCAAGTCACGATTTAGGGTTGGGGAAGAAATATGTGGGCTGGGCTAAAATCACGAGTTGGGCTTACATGGGATCATTTTTCAGCGTTAGATCGCATTACGATACAAGGAGAGTTAGCGTCAGACCGCATAATGATAAATATACCTAACTATAACGTCAGACAATTGATCGCTAAAAGAGAAATTAGCGTCAGATAATCTATCAATTACATTTAGCGTCAAATCGTCCATCCATAAATATAATCTTTAGCGTCAGATGTTTGACGGTGAATTGGTGTTGTGGTGTAGTGCTTACAGAGAAAACAAGGTGACTTTCGCCACGTCCAGGTCATCTCCCCGCAGTAGTCTATACATGTCGTGGAATTCCACGATGAGTTCAGCATCTGTTGGCAAGTGGAAGTACTTTGCTGAAATCTTAACGCTAAAAGATGACATGCCAAGTTTTGATGCTTCCATATATCATAGATGGAACCTCCGTACCTCCCACTTCTCCTCGTGGACGAGTTGGGCTCTAGTTAGCATGAACTTGTCATTCTCAAAGTGGCCAGGGCATTCATCCGAAGGGGGTTTGAAATTGATCGGTGTTTTCGGCCTGGATCAATGTGATAGAAACGTTAGTGTTTGTAAAGGAGTACCAGATATATGAATGAAAACAAGTACCATGCATGTATACCTGTCAAATGCAGTCGAGTAGGGGAGCTCGGGTACGGCTGATGTCTCATTGTCAGCCTTTTTTGGCGCGTTAGGGCACGTGTGTGGGCTTGGTTGCCTTGCAGCAGACGATGTCTTCTCCCCTGGTGCTTCATCTATAGAGCTCGGTCCTTCACTTGGCCCAGTATGCGGACTGCTTGGGTGTGGAGGAGAGCTCATCCTCGCCTGTAGACGGTGCCTTGTCCCCCGGTGCTTCCTCTGACCCTTTCGGTCCTTCGCTTGGGCCCGTAGGCGTCGCCTTGTCCCTAGGGACTTCCTCTGAACCTACGGCCACATCAGTCGGTGCCTTCTCCCCTGGTGCTTCCTCTGAACCTCTCGGTCCTTCGCTTGGGCCAGTAGGCGTCGCCTTGTCCCCCAGTGCTTCCTCTGAACCTACTGCCGCATCAGTCGGTTCTGGAGACTGACTTTTTCGAGGAGGAGGCGGGCTCGTGCCTCGGGGTGACTTCTTGGCCTTGTCGTCGTCTTCATCATCGTCATCCCCTCCATCGCCCGGGTCTGGGGGAGAAGATCCGACACATGAGGGCGGTTGTGATCGCGGAGTCGTCGTTGTTGTCGGTGGCAGGATCTCAACGTCATCCCTATTCCAAAGGATTTCTTCACCGGTCGAGGCTCCAAGAAACTTGACTCCATGAGCAGATGGATAATCCAACTCATATTCTTCATAATCAACATGATTCCATGTAAGAACCACGACAATGTAGTTGGGAGGTATCTGCTCTTTGGTGTAACCTTGGACTTCGTTGATTGGAAACACACATCCCTCGACCACTGTTAGTTTCTTAACCCTGGCGAACGGCACCAAGAGCTGGACGGACGTGGGCTCTTTGATGTCGACTTCTCATTGCCTTGGGCTGTCCTCGATCATCGACACGCCAGCCTGTCGAAACATCTGGTTCCTTAGCGCTACCATGTGCGGGTCAAGACTCGTGAAGGCATCCTTTATCCCCTAGCTGATCATCTGAGATACCCATTCTTGGACGCCTTTGTGAAAGATGTCATCCTTATACCTCTGCCTCGACTTGTACTTAGCACTGTCGGATTTCCATGACTCCACTACGTCCTAGTCCATCTTTGATGACATGCCACGGACGCGACCTTGGTGCTCGGGGTTTCCTAGCACCTCGGTCAGCAAGTCGTGGCCCCTGATGACCTCAGAGCTCCCGTTGTTCTTCTTGGACGCAGCTGCGGCGATGAGAGCCTTCTCCACCTCCTCGAAATGAGGCTCGTTGTACTTGGTTTTGCCATCCTTCAGCTTTTTCGGCTAGCGGGCATATATGTAGTCCCGTCCCCTTTCCGGGAGCTCGGCTAACGGGCTGGGCGTACTAGCCGCAGCTAAGACCGCTTCTTCCGCCCGCCACTTGAGCTTATGCCCGGCAAACCCAATCATGCCCAGGTGGTGGGGGTGCTCGTTCCTCTTTGTGAGCACACTGTACTTCTTGCTCTTTGCCTTTGCTTCATCGGTCGTTCTCTGTCTGACGAAAGTTTCCTAGTGATGTGGCTTCACATTAGTGTATTTATCACATGGTGACTTCCCTTTCTTCAGGTAATCCCTGGTCAGAAAGCTCTTGAAGTTTTGCAGTGCTCTTCTCGCCACGTGCATGACCCACCCCCTACACTTAGCCAAATTTGCATCTTCAGGATAAGTGAACCGCCGAAGGATCTCTCTCCAGACATGTTCCTTATAGTCTTCTGGTACAGAGTGCCAGTCCTCCCAAGTGATCTCCACCTTCTCCTTCACCAGACATGCGCACTGGTTGCTGAACTTGGCGAGGACCGATTGTGGGCTCAACGGTTGTCCCTCGTCCTCTTTATGCACCTGGTGCCTCCCGTGTTCCCCTCGCTTCCGTTTTGAGGTGCTAGATTTGTTCGACGAGGTCGCCGTCGAGGGAGCGGGTGGTTCTACGTCCCTTTCTAGTTGTTGCTCCTCGAACTCCAACTACCGAGGAACCAGGGGTAACTCGTCGTCCTAATTCGGCCCTGATCCTTCTTGTTCTGGCTGGTAGGTCGAGTCATCGTCCTCTGTACGTTGTTTCTTTGGCCTCTCGGGGGTCACAAACACGTTGGAGCATAAGCTAGTTGAAGACGAACTGGGCGTAGGGTCACGCCATTGGCTAGCTGGTTGTTCTTCAGCCATTGGAAAGCTACAAAGAATAGACCTTTCAGTAGGGTACAATAGTAAGGTAGTAGTAGTAAAGCAGTAGTAAAGTAGCCTCAAGGAAGACAAGTAACAAGGAATGTAAGAATAAGAAGATATAGTAGTAGTACGCACAAACAACAAAAGTAGTAAGCACAGCTAGGTAGTAAAGAAGTAGGTAGTAGTAAACAAGTCTATTACTACTATTATTAATCAAGTAACAAGGTAAGTAAGGATAAGAAGATATAGTTGGCTCAGATTTGCCCTATTGTCATCACATCACCTCTAAACTGGTTGCCTGATAAGCCATCCTAGTTTAATAGGTTGTTTGACAAGCCATCCTAGTTTAGCAAGTTACAATTATTTGGACATGTTTATCATCATAACCACTGCCTAGATAGCAGTAGTAAGCACAAGAGGTAGTAAACAAGTCTAGGTAGTGGTAGTAGGAAGCACAAACTAGCAAGGCAGTAGTCACAATGTAGTAAAGAGTATAGCAATAGTTATGCAGTAGTAAAGCACAAGAGGTAGTAAAGCAGTAAGAGAGTAGTATAACAGTAGTTAGACAATAGTTTGGCAGTAGTATAGCAGTAGTCAGTTAGGTAGTATAGCACTAGTATAGTAGTAAGAGAGTAGTATAGCAGTAGTCAGGCAGTAGTCACTATGCCAGAAAACGTTATCAGTGACGCGTGTAGAGGGCCATCGGTGACACATAAAATACGCGTCACTAATTTTGCGTCTGTGGCAAGGGCATATTAGTGACGCGTTTTACACGTCATTGATAACAATCTATCAGTGACATGTGTAGGTAATACGCGTCACCAATAATCATCTATTAGCGACGCGTGCAGGTAATACGCGTCACTGATAACTATCTATCAGTGACACGTGTAGCCAATACGCGTCACTGATAACCATCTATCAGCGACACGTGTATCCAATACGTGTCACCGATAACCATATATCAATGACACATGTAGCCAATACGCATCACTGATAATCATCTATCAGTGACTCATGTAGCCAATACGCGTCACTGATAAGAATTTACGAAAACAAAAAAAAAAGAAAAATATCTAGTCCTTTTTAGATTCCACATTTTATCCATTACAATAATCAAATTCTTTACAGGTTTCATTGCCATTAACAAATGACAATATGTACAAGCAAGATCTTAGTTTTCCATTCCGGTTGTTGATCCGCACAATCCTGACTATGCTTAAAACACTACACATTGACTTGATTCTAGGCTAGCTGATAGCAACAAACTTACAATGATAGCCTCACAAGGCAGTAGCAAACAAAAAGAGGGCCTAAAAACTGCAGCAACAAACTTACAATGATCACCTCATAAGGCAGTAGCAAATAAAAAGAGGGCCTAGAAACTGCAACTCAGGCACTACAGCTTCAACACAATCTTCTTGGTGGTATTGGCCTCAAAATCACAAGATTTGTCATCCCAAACTATGCAACCAACAGACATTTAGAATCTGCAATCATTAAGATTGTGCACAGCCATACAGGCAAATATAATAACTAGTATGTAAACTGGTGCGTGAATATTTATGGGAACAAATTAGACATGATTTTTGCAAACCCTTGCCATTTCATATATTTTACCATAAACTGAAGGTGTTTAAGAGGACCTGCACTGTTATCTAACAGATATGGAAGATTTTGAACTTGGCTGAGTTGCATAATTATATTTCTCTCCCATGTGTATTTGCATATTTCATATACTATCCTTAAAACTTGTAATAAATTGGATGGCAACTGTAACAGATATGGAAGATTTTGATGTGTAATAAACTTGCATAATTATATTTCTCTCCCATGTGTATTTATAGATAGCGAAGACTCTTCCAATTATTCAAACTAGTTGTAACCCAAATATACAGTAGCAGTATAGTTTCTACTAAGAAGACTATCATATTTTATTTTTAAAATATTTTATGGAGCCAACCGTGTAAAAAATAAGGAAACATAGAGCGGGGCCAAAAAATAATGGAGTGAAAAGGTTAGTGTAAAGTTCATTTATTTCCATTATAAGTGTTAAATATGTTAAAAGTACACATAGAGTAGAAAAACTTAACATGACTTGGTGGAATGTGCATTCCACCCAGGAGATCAAGCAAGACAGTGCCAAAACTCTATACACTTGCCACATATAACTTAATCAGATCATTGGTAAGAAAATGTATCATATAAGTACCAAATGAAACTAAAATATGTTCTCTAAAGTAACAAACTCTCAGAAGCAATCTGATCTCTGACTTAACTAGAGTACAGTGCTGAAACAAAAATGATATTTCATTATCAGTGAAGAACTTCTGTAAGTGAGCATTTTTCAAGAGTTCAGAAAGAACAAATTCAGATTTGAGCTTGACAACTAAACTAGCACAAGAGATAGGATTCACACACATTTAGTTAGTAGGAATATTTAGTGAGAAGGCATCAGGATTAAAGGATCTAAGCCTATTGCATGTTGAATTTAACAATACAATTCAGTTAGTAGGAATATTCAGTGAGAAGGCTATTCAGATTCCAGGCTTGAAACCCTACACATGTTTACTACACATAAATCTGAATAAACATCTCACGAGAAAATAGCTATTATTCTGAATATTTCTACACATAACTCTGAATATAGAAAGTGCAGGTAGGTTGGTATCTTATAATGGCACAACTTTTAATTGAATAACAAAGTTTCCAATTGAAAGATCAGTGATGTTGCTAATTGGTCAGATTCTCCTGTAAGTAACAAAAATAGAGATGCCTACATGAAAAAAGAGATGTTCACCCACTTATGTAGGTCCAGTCCAAATCTGTATGATCCAATGTGTGCATATCTGTAAAAAACAATAGTTAACAAAGAGTTAGATCATACTATTTATATACTCACAGACTACTCAATCACTGCACATGAAGCACCACTTATATACTCACAGACTAGTAGTAAGGGTCCATGTGGTCTGTAGAAAAATGTCACCGTTTATAGTAAGGGTCCATGTGGTCTGAATGCTTAACTTCAGTCACTGCTAGTAAGAAGTTAATATGTACATGCTGCTTGTACCAAGTTAATAGTCAGGTCCTAGTCTGATTATAAACTAAGTAGAGATAATATGTCCCTGCTACTTGTAAGAAGTTGCTGCGTTCTTTCCACTACACATAAATCTGAATAAATATCCACGTGCCTATGTAAATAGAGAAAAGAGAGATGGACAGCTGTGCCTATGTAAATCAAAGTTTTCATGGCCCATCCTCATACAGAAAAAGAGACATGTGGCCCTGTGGGATTGCCGAAGATGATTCCAAGCTATGACAGACAAAATAGGGGTTATGCTATATATGATAATGAATTTAATGTTGTAACCTTAATTTATATAGCTTGGTTAAACACTTTCAATTAATCTGGAAGGCAGTAATGCATATATGAATATGTCATTCACGTACTTATCATCCACCACGTAGAAATAATGTCGAGCATCCTACGACTATTACCTAAAAGGAGAAAAAGTGTCAGTAAACTCCAGAGTTTGGATCTCCTTTCATTGTAACCATGGAGCACATATTCAGTCACAACTGTACATGGTGAACCTGAAATGATGAATTCGAGGCTGTAAAAACTCACATCATTCTGTAAGGCCGAATGGCCGACGATTGGTGGTTTCTCCAAGCTTTCCTCGCTGCTCTGGTTCTGCATTCATGTAGTTAAATTTGGGAAAAAAACATGTTAGTCTGTAGTACCTAGGTGCAGCCTGCAGAGCAGCGGAGTCACACAAGAGCTTGGTTGGAGAGATGACACCCATCTGCATCCACAGAATCCATCCATGGGTCACACAAGAGCAAGGAATCCATGGATCACAGAAGAAAAAGGGATTTTAGAAATCTCAGCACTACTAGTAGTACTACAGCATTAGCAGATTTTTAAAGTGGTCAAAGATGGAGTTACCGAGGTATTGGAGGGAAATCTCAGCACTACTAGCAGATTTTAGAAATCTCAGCACTACAGTACAGTACCAGAAATAAAGGTGTTCATTTGACCCAACCCAACCCGATGGACCTCACCAAAAAAGATAACGAAGAAGAGGGAGAGAGCAATGTCATCAGGCCATGAGCAAAACTTCAGCGATGGAAGGCAGGGAAGAAAAACTAAAATATTACAATGACGAGTACCAGAATGAAATAAAAAAGTATAAAATAGATAGTAAAGGATGAGTGTTCAAAAGATCACTGACTCTAGGATTCCTCTGTGACTACTTTAAGTCTGTTTGCCAAGTGAATTAGCTTACTGGAGTTAAGCATATTTGTGGCTTACAAATTGTTCCTGGAGACAGAACTACAAATAGTAATTTATAATTCCAGTTACCTGCAAGAAGTGAAAATAGACACTGATCACTAGCAAGCAGTCATCAATCAAGAATTGTGTATTGGCAGAAGTGAAAATATACACTGATCACTACTGGAATGTATATAATTGATATCAGTATTGTAAACACTCATCCTGGCTGAGCCAAAAAAAATCATCAGTTGCTCCACTATTTAATATTGACCCTTTCTCCGACTTTAATTATCTCTATGTTTTCATTGAATTATTAGTCCAATATAATGCATTATTCAAGAGATTTTGACATTTATAAATTCCAATAGGATGTGATCTAGGTGTGATCACCAGGATGAGGACAAAGGATGCAAAGTACCACAAAAGCAGCAGCAGTCCCAGGATTTGCAAGTGGAGTGATTGATGGCGACTTTTTAAGTAGGTGCCATGGATGATACATTCACAGCTGGACAGCGCGCAGACCCCGCCCATTGTCAGGCGGATCCCTGATGTCGCCATTGCTGGGCACTATGTGATCCAACCGCGGGCGGCGGGCTGCTGCTGCAAGGAGTCTATAGCAAATACATAACAATGCAGAGGAAAAATCAAACTTTGGATCTTCTCTAGAGGCTGTAAGAAAATTACAAAGTCACCAGTGTGGTGGTTCATAAATATAAATGGCAGCGAAACAGCAAGGTCCTCTATTTGAATTCCATTCCGAACTATTGAGAGTCGACTGAATTCAATTTTGTTTTGAACCCTGACAAGCAACAATTAAATGTCGTTTTCATGTTTGAAACACAGAGAGGAAACTCTTATGAATAATTTAAAAGAAAACTTTAGAGCAACCCTTGGACCTAGGAACTATTAGAATGTTGGGTATGAATTTTGTTTACAAGAGTATCCTTTCGAAGTGTTTGATTTCTACCTTGAACTGTGTAAGTTTTTTCTCTCTGTCCAGTCTAAGTAATCATAAGAAGTGAGTATTGTAAGTTTCAGGTAGGGTATCATCAATACTCTCTTGAATACCTATGAAAAAATATGTTCCATTACATATTCAGAGGTGTACTATGCCAAGAAATTCTACTTAACATCCACAAGTACCACTTTGCTTCTGACATTATTTTGTTCTCCCATATGGCATCTGCAAACATCACGTCATCTACATAAAAAATATTTTAACTACTAAGATGCACCAGGGCACAACACATGGGAAAGACCTGTGATGCCTACACATACCCCATACTGTTCAGGGTACAGGATACCTACATGATAATCAATTTCTCATGTAAAATTGAAAAGAAATTGTTCTACTACATATCCACAAGTACAGTGTGCTTAGAGCAATTCAACTAGCAGTAGTTGCAAAAAAAATTCTACCTACCATTCAACACAAGTGGAACAGATGTGCTAGAGGGCAACCAGTATCTAGATCTTCTTTCTTGTTTGATCAGGATAAGAATTTCAACCTCAATACTACGTCAGGTGTCATCTAGACATAAAGACAAAAAAACAGCAAAACATTAATCAAAAATAAAATAGCAGAAAAGTAAAAATAACATGTGTTATACATTGAGTAAATTTAAATAAATGGTCACCCATTACTTGAATGGACAGGAGTTTACTCACAGAAAAACTAGAGAAGCAAGGTTGCTTTACTGGCACGGTTGTTTCTAACCAAGCACCAGTTCAGAGAAAAAACATTACTCTGAGTTTGTGGTTTTGTAATAATTGATCCAAGGATCACGACTTCTCTATTTAAGTTTGATTCCCTGGGACTACCAAACTATAAGCTTCTATACTGAAAATCACACATCCAGCCTTTTTCATTGTAAATTTTATTGGAAAACAAAGTCAAACAAGTAAAAAAAACTAGATGGCATGTACTCATTACATCATACTGAAGCTAGAGACAGAAAAGCCCTGCTAGTTTAATTTAGAAAGACTACTGCAGCAGCATCTTGTATTTTACTACTGTCTGTTGTATTCACGTCATTCCTAAATCATGTTGAGCATGTGCACCGTGCTACAACTAGTAATGTCAGACTAAATAAGAGGGGCCAGCATGCCGATCACACAGGAAAACATCACAGGAACAATAATGTCAACCAACAACGATTCACAAGCGATGGAAAAAAAAAATACTATCCACAGATCCACGATGTATCATTTACTCTAGCCAAACAATCACATCCCTAATCGGAAATTGGGAAGCAATCAAGCAAAGCTCAAAATTGGAGAACTGGAAATTCGATTTAACACACGGATTCACCGGTCACCACTACAGCAGCCAGCAGGATGGATCGATTGGCCAATTGGGGTTTTGATTTGAGTTGAGACAGGAGATGAAGAGCAAGGCAACCGTACATACTCGGGATGGATGGGAAGGGAGCAGCAGACAGGGATGGAGGAGAAGAGAACGAGTGCCTGATCTATTCGAGCTCGTGCCCAGCAATTGGACGACGGCTGCGACGATGGGGGTGGGGACGACGGCTGTGGCTGCGAGTAAGGCGACACCGACGAGCGCGCAGCAGCAGATGGCGGCCTAGATGGCGGCCGCGACGCTGAGGATGGTGGCCGCGACGCTAGGGTTGGCGGTTGCGGCGATGGGGTTGGCGGCCGCGATGACGAGGACGGCGGCCGCGATGACGAGGACGGCAGCCGTGCTGTGTTGGTGGCCGCGACGGCGAGGACGGCCGCCGCGGAAGGGAAGGCCCCTCGCGAGCCCGTGCGCCGCCAGCGGCGCCGTGACGAGATGCGACGCTGGTGTTTGAGTGTTTCGGCTGCTGGGATGGAGATAGGTTTTTGATGACCCTCTGGCCGGTGGGCCGTATTCAGTTCATTGCACGCAAGTGGGCTGGGCTGAGCGTGCCAAATTGAAAGGTCGTAGTATGATTATTCACATATGGAAACCAATAATTTCGTGTGATATGTGACGTGGGTTAAGAAAGTGAGTCACTGATATCTGCACGTATCAGTGACGCATATATAAAACACGAGTCACATTTCTTATATGTGACTCATATTGTTAACCCGCGTCACTAATAAGGCTATCTATCAGTGACACATTGGAGCAACACGCGTCACATTTTTTATCAGTGACGTGGGTTCCGTTCAAGGGTCACTGATACATTGTTATTTGTGACACGTCTTAGTCCCGGGGCATGGGCAACAGCTAATCAGTGACGCGTCTCAAGAACCCGTGTCACTGATAGCTTATCTGTGACGCGTTTTGTTTCTAAGTCACTAATCCAGGTGTCACTGATAAGCTTTTTTGGCATATTGAGTTAGGCAGTAGTATAACAGTAAGAGAGTAGTAAGGAAGTAGTATAGGAGCAGTAAAGTACTATAGCAGTAGTTAGACAGTAGGATAGCATTATAGAGTAGTAAGGAAGTAGTATAGGAGTAGTAAAGTAGTATAGCCGCAGTATACTACTTCTTCACCTACGAGACAGGAGAGTGCGAGACAGGGGAGGAGGTCCTCGACGGCGGTGCTCGCGCGGGAGGAGGGGTGACGGCGGGAGGAGGTCCTCGATGGCATGATCCCCTGGCCCGCAGGGGAGGAGATCGGGGCGAGGGCGAGGGCCCACGGGTGGTGGCACCGAAGTAGGACGTCCGCGCAGGCCGCCAAGTCCACGGAGAAGGCCGCGCCAGCGTTGGTGATGGAGAAGGCCGCACCGGAGAAGCACTGTGTCGGCGAGTGCGGGGCGATGACGCGACACCGGAGGAGCAGTGCGGGGGATGAGGAAGAGGAGGAGGTCCGCAGGGGCGGGGCCAGCTTGGAGACGTACCGGAGGAAGAGGCGGCGTTGAGGAGGCGAGAGCAACGGCGACGACGATGGCGGCGGCAGCGGCGTTGGTTTTGGACAGCCCTTCGGGGTCAAAATCAAAACCACAAAGGACTTGGTGGTGGCTGCTTTCGAAGGAGCCTTTATAGGGTTTCATTTACCGGGGCGAGCAACTTAACATGCCCACTTCGGTAAATGATTTACCGTGGCGGGCGCTTAAGAGGCCCGCCTCGGTAAATGATTTACGGAAGCGGGCATGGTAGGTTGCCCACTACGGTAAATGTGTTCTGATAGTAGTAGTCTGTATTCTGATAGTAGTAGTCTGATTTAGTTTCAGTTTTAGTTTCAATTTCAGTTTCAGTTTCAGAAGGTGGTAGTAGTAAGGTATAGGTAGTAGTAGTAAAGCAAAGTAGTAAGGTAGTAAAAGTAGCAAAGTAGTAAGGTACTAGTAGTAGTAAGGTATAGGTAGTAGTAGTAAAGCAAAGTAGTAAGGTAGCATGTCTTGGCAACACAATCTTGCATATGTATCAACATGAATCACTTAAAGTTTACAAACCATGTCTTGCATATGGAGTTCATTACAATTACATAATTGTTTGGCAACACAATCATTTTTGTGCAGGTGCTTTCACGGTATGCTTCTCACCATCAGGGAGGGCCCAGGGCATCATCTTGGTCTTGTTGAATTTGTCCTCGACGACCTTGATCTTCTTTGGATGATCGGTAAAAAGTTGGAGCTCTGCGTAGTTGTTGTATTGTTCGGGACTCTGAACCCCATCAGCTCCCATGATCCGTTGCTTGCCTGACACAACCACGTGCCTTGTAGTGTCCTCTGGATAGACATAGTATGCCACTTGCGCGACATCAGTTGCTACTACCCATTGATCATCTTTGTAACCGATACTTTTGAGGTCCACGGTGGTTAGCCCAAAATTGTCAACCGCGACCGCTTTAGGCTTGACCCACTCACATTTAAAGACGATTATGCTCAGGTCTCCGCCATAATCAAGTTCCCAGATTTCTTCAATTTGTCCATAGAATTGCCTCCTCTGGCTTGTGGACTTGTCTATACCCTCGTATCGAACACCACAGTTCTGAGTTGCACTTTTCTTGTCCTTCTCTTTTGTGTGGAACCTGTACCCGTTGATGTCGTACCCCTGCCACGTGGTGACCTAGCTGGATGGACGTGACACAAGCCTCTTCACGGTCTCTGTATCTTCATCAGGGCATCCATCAAGTGGTACGTGTTGCTCTTTGAGCCAATCTACGAAAGTTCTTTTGTGATGGTTCTTAACCCATTCCTCTGTTTGTTGCCCGTCATGAGCAGCGCGGATCTCTTCTAGGTGCTTTTCGACGTATTTCTCCATGCTCACTAGCTGATGGAGGATGTTATAATGAGCTTCTTCCACAATTTCATATGGTACATCAGTTCGTACTTTCGGGCCCATGCACCCCATACCCGAGGTTCTGCCTTCGTGCTGATGGAGTGGTAGCCCAATTGCTCTCGCATCTCTTATATATCTTATACAGCAGTTCACGGACTCCTCGGTCGTGTACGCCTCGATCATAGAGCCCTCTGGACGAGCACGGTTATGGACGTATCTGTTGAGGGTGGACATGAACCGCTCGTACGTCCACATCTGGTGCAGATACACGGGGCCAAGTTGTTCGATCTGATCGACCATATGCATCATCAGGTGCAGCATAATATCAAAGAAAGACGGAGGTAAGCACATCTCGAGCTGGCAGAGGGTCTCCGCGATGAACACTTTCAGGGTAGGCAGTTCAGCTGCATCGATGACCTTCTGGGTGATGCGATTGAAGAAGTATGACATTCGTGTGATCACCATCTGCACATACTCTGGATGGATAGCTCTGATCACAATAGGAAGGAACACCGTAAGCATAACGTGGTAGTCGTGTGAGTTGTAGCCGGTCATTGTGAGGTATTTCATGGATACCAAGCTCTTGATGTTGGAAGAGAAACCAGTCAGCACCTTGATGCCCCTAATTAACTTGCAAATATTCATCCTCTCCTCTTTCGTTAGGTTCTACGCCGCACCTGGGATGTTAACTTTAGCGTTTTGAGGTGGTTCTAGGTGAAGATCATGCCAGATGCCCTGGTTGATAAGATCTGTCCGTGACTTGAGACCATCTTTCGTCTTGCCCGGGATGTCTAGCAGGACACCAATCACACTTTCAAAGACATTCTTCTCGAGGTGCATGCAGTTGATGGCATGTGGTGTATTTAGTGTTTTCCAGTACGATAAGTACTTGAAGAAAATTGACTTCTTTTTAAAAGGAACGACAAGGGGCACATCAGGCGTTGCTTCACCATCCGCGCGCTTTCGCTTCCTAGTTGTTTTCTTCTGTGTTCCATCTTTATCTAGCTTCTTCTTTCCAAACTCGATCTGATCCATGTTCTTGACCATTTCATACACCTTTGGCCCCCATGCATTCCGCGTCGATTCTTCAAGCTGCGGTTCGTGCGCATTGTCAAAGTACTTATTCATGACACTTGAGGTAGGTGTAGCATGTGCCATCGATGCAAACCACACACCCGGTCTTGCCTTTGATTTGCCCTGACAGTGAGAAAAGCCCGGGGTAATTGGTGATGGTGACAAAAATAATGGCTCTTAGGGTGAACTTCTCCTCGCGGGACGCATCCACCATAATAACCCCAACATCAAATAGTGTCTCATCTCCTCCATCAACGGCTCTGGAAACACGTCTATATCGTTGTCTGGTTGTGCCGATCCAGAAATGAGCATAGTCAGCATAAGGTACCGGTGCTTCTGACATAGAGTGGAGGTAGGTTGTACATGGTGAGGACGACTGGCCAAGTGCTGTGGGAGCTACTAAGCTCACCAAATGGATACATCCCGTCGGTACTAAGCGCGAACCTAATGTTCCTAGACTCCTTGCCAAATTCCGAGTGTTCGTTATCGAAATCCTTCCACTGCTTCCCATCAGAGGGGTGCCGTAGCTTGCCATCATCCTTCAGACGTTCAGCTGATGCATGCTACGACATTAACTTGGCATCCTATGGATTCCCAAATAGCTCACGCAAGCGATCGATCACTGGCAGGTACCACACCGATAGCGCTGGACTTTTCCTCATCGTGTAGCTCTCTTATTCCTCATCCTGTAGAGCCGAGATCCTCTTCTTAGCCGCAGTGCTCTTCTTTGCCCCCTTCTTCTTCTTCGGCCCACCTCGCGATGCTACCTCTTCGTCGTCCGCATCCACACGACAACCGGCATTCCTTTTGTATCAACTCGCGCCACAGTGCGGACAACTCGTCGAATTCTCGTCATTGCCCCGATATAGGATGCAGTGGTTAGGGCATGCATCGAACTTTACAAGTCTCATCGCCAATGGCCGGATCATCTTCGCCCGATACGTATTGGCAGCCACATTGTTAGCCGTTGGGTACGTGTTACCAAGGATACTTAACAACTCGTTGAAGACAGTGTCAGACCAACCATGCAGAGCCTTCAACATTAACAGTTGGAGGTTAAAACGGAGGGTCGTGCACTCCTTCGGACAATTTCCACCGTCTTTATAGAGAGGATCAACTGCCGCCTGCTTCATCTCCTTGAAATTGTCCAACCACTTCGAGTTGCCGAACATAAGGTCATCTTTGTCGATCTGGTGGAGCAAGCCCTCAAAGAAATTTACATCCTCAGGTTCATTCAAAAGAGTCTCATCGTGACCATCCCCACCATTCTTGTCGTCGTCATCATTGTCCTGAATTATATCCTCCACCGTTATGTTGTCGACTGGCGGTGCTGAATATGAGACAGGTGCTCCGAAATGTCTAGATCCACCGTTATCCTCCACCATTGACGACGAGCTTAGTCCTGATGCACCGCCACTCGCATCTCTTTCACCGTGAAATGTCCAGACGGTGTAATCCTTGACAAAACCATACATAATCAAATGAGTTTGCACCGTGCTATCTACGTAGCCTTTCAGATTCCGACAGTGCGAACATGGACATATGGTTGTCGTCCGCTTCAACCTCTCATGGTGAGCTTTCGCCAAGGCAATAAATTTCTTCAATCCATCCAAGTATTGTGGATCACTAACTCTGTTCACCCGGTACATCCATTCGGACCTATCGATTGACTTGAGTGCCTGCAAATCGCCATGAACTCAAGGAGGACGAACCCGTCAATCCAAGGCAGGTTTGGAAAGAAAAGGAGGTGCACACACCACGGTCTCCATCTCCGGAGCCATCAAGTGCACCCGAAGAATGAACAAGAAGGAGAGTCCTACTCCAAAGACTTAAAATCAAGGAGCCTTCGCCGAAAGGTAAGTCGGTAGTTATCTTTTATTTTCCTTCTTACATTTAGATCAATTCTTTAATTTCTTTCATGCTTAAAAATTCAGAAAACTAAAGTTAGATTAAATAAAACTTGAGAAGTAGTTTAGCACTAAAAAAAATTGACAAAAGGTAGGGCCATAGATTGGTCGGCCGACCACACTATGTACCCTATCTTGGCTTGTTTAATTAAGGAACATTTAGGGGTCTTTACAAAAAGAAAAAGAAAAAAAATGGAGGACTAGGGGGGTCGACCGACCACCCTAGGTACTCCATGTTCATCCCTCTTTCTTCCCCATCATCCTTTGTCCAACAATCTCATGATTTATCTTTTGGTAGACATCTCTTTTGTCTTGTCATGCTTTAAAGTACATCAATCACCTTTGATCAAAGCATGACACACCTTTGTCTCCCACTACTCTTTGTTTAAAGAGGAGAATCTTGACCACTTTAACTCAGCTTTTGATCACATCACATAGCATCCTTCGCCTTTCACCAAGAACTAGAAAACCATGAGTGGAATCCCCACTTTAGGGGGTCGACCGACCACCTTTGGTCACCTCCCTCTCTCTCTTTTGCTTTGTGTAAGGCATCCACTAAAGATACTGATCATGGCACCCAAGGGCATGCCCATGGGGTGGTCGGCCGACCACCCCATGGTGCCCCCTTGGTGTCCTTCTCTTCTCCTATAAAACCCCATGCAAGGAGAGCTCAATCCCTCACACCTCAACCAGAATCCAGTTCTAGCTCTAGCCTCTCCTTGCCTTGTTCTCTCCTCTCTTCGTTCAAGAGAAGTTCTTAGCTTCCAAGAGAAGTAGTGCTGCTCTCACTAGTCCACAAAAAGATATCTTGTCTTCACTAAGCTTCTCTTAGCTCACACGTCTCCCCACAAGGCAAACTAGAAATCCACTTCGCACACATCTCTTCCTAGTCTTGCCCTTGTGTCCTTCTCCCTCTCTAGAAGATGAAGAACCCAATGACATCCGCATTCAAGAAGATGAAGCAAGCTATAAGTGGGAGCTCATCCCGACGCTCCCACCAATCCAAGGATACTTCCCAAGGAAGAAGAAGGGGAGGTTCTTCCGATACACTTGGGAGAACGTCCAAACTGAAGAATACCCTCAGGAGGAGGAAGAAGTGCCGACGGAGGTACCTCATATCGGGGCATTCATGGTGCCCCCAATGAGGACCTATGATCAACAGAGCGGTCTCTGGTTCGACCAACTAGGGTACCAAAGGTATCTCTCTCTTCGGGATCGATCTTTCGAGCACACAAGGATATTGGATCTGAGTCTTCTCTCCAACGCAGGTATGACCACCGAGTTTGACACTATCTTTTCCACTATTGGTTGGTCCGGCTTTTGGCAAATAGAAGAGTTTGGAATTGAGTTGCTCACCATAGAATTCTTATGCTCTCTCCAAGTCTCTAATGTTGGAATATCTTTTCACATGTTTAATCAAAGTCATAGTCTAACTTGGAGTCATCTAAATACTGCTCTTGGCTTTGAAAATTCATGCTTGATAAATTTAGACCTTGCCATGCGTAGGTTTAACAAGAGGAAATTTTGGTTCTCTATCTCTGCTCTTAATGATTGCTCAAATCCTAAACTTGAGGAAATTCATAATCCAACCCTTTGCTTCATACATCTTTGGATGAAAATGACTTTGTTTCCTGGAAGTAATGCTAGCTTGATAAGTGACATGGAATTAAAATTTCTTTATGCCATGGTAAACAAAATTCAAATCTCTCCTGTAAAATGTTTAGTGGAATTTTGGCAAAGTTCAATTGAGAGTAATGAATCTTTTCAATTCACATCTTTTATTACTCGTATTGCTGAATCCATGAACCTACTAAATGGCACTCAACCCTTTGTCTACATCTCTGCTCCTATAGCTGTAATCTCAGAAGAATATCTTACATCTATTCAAATGTTAAAAAGAGATGCCAATGGTGATCTTAAAATGATCTACAATGGCCATACAATTGAGGTGCCTCTTCCAAATAGGCAACTTCAGTTGTATAGGACCTGTAAGCTGACCCTTGATTTAGATCAAGGAATTGGACAAAGAGGTTTTGCAGGTTCAGACAGGAGAACTCAGAAAGGGCTTTACTTTGTTCATCTTGAGCATGGTAGTCCTTCTCAAGGAGCTATTGGCGAGGAGGAAGACGATGCATCTTCCGATCCCATGTACACTTCTAGTGGCATGCCTCCTCGACCATCACGTCCGCAAAGAGCATGGGCATCCTTCTCGTCCACACGAGAAAGGGAGCATTGTGAATTACGGCAACAATTCGTTCATCTCACCAACACCTTTGGTGAGTTGCGTGTTGAGCACGATGAGACAGCACGCATCGTCCAACAAACTGCCGAAGACATTCAAGCAATGCAAGAAGAACAATATCGGCATTGGGACTTGTGGCGGCAACAACATCCACATCCGCCGCATTATTGAGCAAAGGACAAGCTTGGGGGAGGTTCCCTCCCCCACTAAGGTAAGTTTTCAAATTTCAGCATTTATATTTATGCATTTCCTTGCTTATCTTTGCTTTGCATCTAAAAAAAAATCTGCATATGATAAAATAAAATAAAAAGATCTTGCTCTACTCCACTCTCACATGTTCCATGAAAATTAATATCTCCTATGGAAATGATGAATAGTTGCTCTGCTAAATGTTTCTCCAGTACTTAGTTTACAACTTGGTATTTCTCTAAGTATGGATTACTTGGCTTAAAAGAAACCATCATGAACCTGAAACTTTTGTGGGTTGCAAATACCGTAACTAAGTTTAAGTTGTTGTGAGACATGATATGACAAGATAAGAGCTGCTATAATTTTTTTTCTAAGCAAGAATGACTATCGGAGTTTTATTTATTAAAATGATAAAAACACTTTTTTGTTCCTCAATGGTGAGAATTCCTACCAAAGCCATACATGATATAAGCTTTCTACATAAGCTGCTGGTTTTGTGTTGAGTTTGGCCAAGTTTTGTGACCCATGTTGAGAGATTTATCATGCTCCCAAGATCAAGATCACGTACACGCCACATATACATGCTGCTTCTACACTGGAAGTACGTAGAAACATTCCTTACATTTCCACATGGTTCATACTTCATGCTCTCAAAAGAAAAACTCTCTCTAGTTTGTTGCTAGTAAATAAGACATAGACTATGCAAAATTATGAAAAATTCATGAGCATTCCAAAGCTCTCTTCTCTCTAAAAAAAAGATAGTTATGTCTCAAAATAATAAGTTAGGAAAGAGAGATCTTCCAAATATAGGAGTATTGATCATTTACCATGTTTCCACACACTTCCACATCTTGATCTAAGAGTATGATATTTCTCTCCTTGGATCCGGAATTTGACTTTACAACACATGTAAGGTAAGTTTGCTGCATCTCCGATCCCTGCCTATAGCTCCATATAAACTTTAGAGATAGGATGAAAGAAGGCAAACTTTGATATATGCCTTGGTGAGCAATCATACACCTTATGAGCGACTCGAGAGTACCATTTGAGGAACACTAAGTTTTCTTTCACAAAAATGTTACAAAACCTCTAATATGAAACTTGTGAAAGAATGAGAAAACTAGTGCTCAAGTCAAGTTGTTCTATCTCTCAACTTCCTAAGACGAAGGATAAAGCTATAAGCCCCATGAAGGACTAAGGTAATATGGGTGAGTCTTTTTTGCTAATTTTTCCATTAAAAAGAGAAGTATGATTGTTGTAGATTTAGTACTCTTGAAATATGAAGCATAGTAGCAACTCCTGATCCATCGAGCTAAGTTTGATGTTTGCTCGGGACGAGCAAAGGTTAAGCTTGGGGAATCTTGTTGGCACAAATTATGATCAACTTTTACATAGCTAAAATGTTGCCACCAACCACAAGATCAAGGATAAACAAACGCATCATGAGCATATTTTATCAAACAACTAGTTCCACATGTCCATGAGTGTTTGAATGCAGGAATGAGTAAATGGAGCAAAGGAGAGCCAGTGGGACCCACATAGGGGGTCGGCCGACCACCCTATGGGCCCACCTGCTCTCCCCTTTCGGCCATGATCCAAGAGAAGCACCCCAGAGTGATTTCCAGCCTTTGGATCACTCTGTGCTTTCTCTCAACGGCTCACATGCATTGCACATGGATCCATGGGCCTACACCAAGGAGATAAACATGACAACCACCTCAGAACCAACAAACAACCTCAATGACAAGTCAAACCAACACCAGGGAGGAAGAAGTGGGCCAGGACACCCCAAGGTGGGTCGCCCGACCGCCCCCTGGGCCCACTTGGCTCTCACCTGGTCCCCTGACCAGTGGGACCACTCCCAGAGGCTAGAGGAGGGCCCACAGGCCATAGGGGGGGGGTCGGCCGACCACCCCCTAGGTCGGTTGGACCCCTCCAACCGCCATACCACTCTACACATGGTGGAAATCACCACCATCCACCCTTGGTCGGTTCAAGGGTCGGGTGGATCCAATGGTGGAGGATGGAAGACCCTGGATCACTGACGTGGCACTGGAGTAGCCGCTACTCCACCCCCACTATAAATAGAGGGCCATACCCCCCCTCTACACATGGTGAAGAAGCCTACAAGCTCTATTCCTTATATTGTTCTAGTAGTTTAGTCTAGAGTGGGAGTTAGATTTGAGTCGAGCTGCGCTCGGGATTTCCGGAGTTGTCTTCTAGGAAGTGTTCTGGTATAGCTCTTGTATCTTTCCTTCTTTGTAAGACTTTATCTTATTCAATATATTATCTTTTCTCTTTACTTTACTTTACTTTACTTAGTATTTACTTTGAGCATTACTATACTAGATATAGTATTGTTATATGCTTTTGCTCTTTAATAGCCTTTACATTCATAGTCTGTGATCCTTGTGACCTTTCCTGTATGCGATCATTGCCTGTCATAGGGTGCTTTGATTATAGATCGTAGTCAAAGTAGTAAGTTGTGTGTAAGCGTGGTGCTTATACATTATCTTACCCTTGGTTAGCACTTGTTGCACGGATTGTTTGTGGTAGCTAGCAAGAGGTGACAGCCTTGTCTAGTTGTATTCCACCACGTGTTTTTAGGCAAGTTCTTAAAAGGTAAGGCCCCTGTAAAACGAGGGCGCGGTCGGGTAGGAGTTTTGTCCTACTGATCTATCCCCTCGCCTAGCATACATTTATTGAGGAGGCAAACTATAGTGTTTAGACTAGTTAATTAGCTAAATATATTGAAGTTAAGTGCATTGCATAGGAGTCCCTTGTACTCTCTCGTTGTCCTCCCACCTAGCTATTCTACCTAGTCAGTTCTAAGTATCATTTACCTTGGATTATTCATTCATCAACCCCTTCCTATCACATATATCGTTTACCCCCTATACTAGTTGGTACTAAGTTGAGGTACTCTATCAAATATAAATTACGATACTTTGGAATACTCCTAGGTGAAGTGCTACAACGGTGTAATCTGTGCGCTTGTGGATTTATCCAATAGTCATAAGAAATACCAACATCCACCCACGTGTTGGGTCGTGTGCGTGTCGCGTTTGCCGTGGTTGTGCTTTGGGAGTGATTTTGGGACAAGGGCCAAGTGTGACAAGAAATTTGAATTGGCTCCCATTCACCCCCTCTGGTCGCCGTTCTCGGTCCTTCAATTGGTATCAAAGCTGGTTAAGAATCATTCCACCTTAAACGGTTCTTGATCCGCGAAGGCGAAATGGAGCGAGGTGTTGGCGAACCTCCGTTTTTCGATGGAATGAATTTCGCCTATTGGAAGGTGCGCATATCCGCTTACCTTCAAGGGCTTGATTCGAAGACTTGGGAGATTTGTGAGAATGAGGATTATGTGGTTCTTGGTGCTCGGATCAATGAGCTCCAAGTCATGCAACATGCGTCAAACGCAAGAGCCCGTAGTATCCTCTTCTCAAGCTTGTCTCTTCCTGAGTTTGAGCGAGTTTTGAGTCTCACTACGGCGTGAGAGATCTGGCAAACACTTGTGAGATATCATGAGGGTAATTCTCAGATCAAGTCCAGACTCTTCGACGCATACCGTAGGGAGTACGAGAACTTCGTATAGTTGGCCAGCAAATCTGTTGATGGGATGTTCACTCGCTTCCAATCTATAGTCAACAAGATGCGTGCCAATCGGGACAACTTGCCCTATGATGATCATGAGATGGCTATCAAGCTTTAGCATGCTCTTGATCGGAGGGTGTGGGAGATGAAGGTGGCTGCCATCCAGGAGTCACCAGGCTATGATGCCCTGTCTGTGGATGAGCTGTTCAGCGAGCTCAAGTCCTCTGAGATTGACCACCAAACCCGGGCCAAGCTTGAAAACCTATTGAATCTGTCTATGGCGTTGGTTTCTGGCCCCAGTGGTGTGTCTTCTTCTTCCTCTAACCCTTCAAAAGATTTGTTCATTTTGTCTTCTTTGGTGTCTGTGACAGAGGAACAAGTGGAGGCTCTTGGAGATGATGAGCTGGCCTTGGTCATCACTAGCTTCTCATGGTTTCACAACAACCGCTTGAACCGGCGACATGGTAGCGTGGCCAAGGGGGTGCTACCATTGCGGTGATGAGGACCACTTCATCGCAAACTGTCCCAAGAAAGCTGCGGGTGACTTCACCAAGTGCAAGGACAAGCGCGAGCACCGCTTCGAGGACAAGCATAAGGCCAAGGGCGGCCACAACCGAAGATCCTCGAAGAAGGTGATTGACAAGGTGAAGGCCAAGCACCGAGCCTTCCTCGCCTCCCTCAGCGACATCGAGTGCTCCACCGATGGAAGCTCTTCTTTGAGCGACAACGACGAGTCGAAGGGAAAGGTTGAGGACAAGCTCAACGACCTCTGCTTGTACGCCGACACCAAGCACGGTTGCTTTTGCACCATGGCGATTAGAGCCGGTGAGGTCGGTGAGCACAAAGGACGACTCCGACGCCGACTCCGACACACCCGAGGTATCACCCACCATCGAGTCTCTCTCCTCCGAGCTTGAGTCCTTGAACGCTACCTTCATGAGTCAGGATATTGGGCTCAAGCGTGCGATTAGAGAGAGGAACGAGTTTAAGGCTAAGTATATGAAAACGCTAGATGAGCTTGAGTTTGCTAAGGCATCGGTGGTGGTTACCGAGGAGGTAGAGTGTGATGCTTGTGCCATCCACATGTCTGATCTTGTCACTATCCAGGACAAGTATGGCGCTCTACTTGAGGAGATCAGTGAGCTGAAGGCTAGGCCTAGCATACTTGGTGCGTCCAAGTCCTGTTCAGGCTTGCGTTCTGAGCTAGCACAGAGAGATGCTAGGATCGCAGTGTTAGAGAAGGCTAGCTCAGATAACACTAGAGATTCGGATTGCATTGAGGCGCTAGAGCTTGAGATCGCTGCGTGCAGGCACGACAAGGCGCGTACCAATGAGGATAACACGCACCTCCAGTCCGTCTTAGCTTGGGTGTCTGGCAGAGAGCCACAACTGGGGTGTTGTACAGCTAATTCAGGCGGACTGGCAACACGGGAGTAGACTTTGCTATAGGTGGGAAGGGTGATAACAATTTTGGCAAGATCGGTGAGTGCAGTGGGTTAAGCGAGAGTGAGAAACCCACCACAATGCTCAAGTTCACCAAATTCAGTCCACCTAAGCCTACCGACCCCTCTGAGTTACCTGTGAGAGGTGGTGTGTTTGAAGAGCCACCCAAAACCACTCCACAGAAGCAAGTCTGGATTCCCAAACCGAACCACCTTCGGAACCGACTTGACACCCTCCCCGACATCTCTAGTGATCCCCTTCCTAAGAAAGTGAGAGCCACCCAACCCAACAAGAGAGTGCCTACCAAGAGTGCGGTGAGGTACCACTGTGAGTATTGTGAGCGGGATGGGCACTTGGCTGAGTTTTGCTATAGGAGGAAGAGAGATGAGCGGATGTAAGTTGAGATGAACAACCGGGACATGTACCACCCACCAGTTGGGGTGTGTGAACCGGAAGTTCGGAGGCGCACTACTAGGCCTAGAGGTGCAATGCCTCAAGGCGCTAGGCCTCAGGAGGTACGACCACGCGGTGGTCGTGCCCGGCGAGGTATTGGTCATGACCCATACGACTACGGGCCTCGTGGCGGTGGCTTCACTCCCCACAGCTTTAGTGGACCACCTTTTTCCTATGGTGGTGATCGCTATCCCCCTATGGGAAGGGAGATGTTTGGTATGCCTCCTAACCCTTTCTTTGGGCAAATAGGACAACACTGGTATCCTTCTCAGTTTACTAACCCCAGTGTTGCGCCGTTTCCTCACCCTATGTCTTTTTATTGATGTAGGAAGGAGGACTGGAGGAGACTTGGCTTGTGGATTCCGGATGCTCACGCCATATGATCGGAAGTGCCAAGTGGTTCTCCAGCCTCGACCCCGTGCGCCACACCGAGTACATCACATTTGGGGATAAGAGTAAAGGTAAGGTTGTGTCCTGAGGGTCGATCCGAGTCAATTCGTATTTTGTCCTCAAGGATGTTGCTTTTGTTGCGAATTTGCATTTTAACCTACTCTCGGTTTCGCAACTCCTTGATGACGGTTTTGAAGTGTGCTTTAAGCCTAATCTTTCTTGGATTTTGGACTCTTGGGGTGAGCTTGTTTGCTGGATTTTGCCCCTCGGGAAGGTTTTTTGTGCGGATTTTTCTATCTCTTTCGGACCTTCTCGTTGTCTTCTTGCCGGTTCTTCTTCTGATCTTTGGAAGTGGCATAGGAGATTGGGACATTTGAGCTTTGACTTGCTTGCAAGGCTTAGCTCGATGGACCTTATCCAAGGATTGCCAAAGCTAAAGTTCGAGAAGGACTTGGTGTGCCATCCTTGCAGGCATGGCAAGATGGTTGCCGCTTCCCATCCTCCGGTGATGGAAATTATGACCAAACAACCTGACGAGCTCTTACACATGGACATAGTTGGTCCAGCTCAGGTTAGGTCAGAGGGAGGGAAGTGGTATGTGGTTGTAGTCGTTGATGACTACTCGAGATACTCTTGGGTGTTCTTTTTGGAGAGTAAGGATGAGGCTTTTTCGCATGTTCGAGATCTGATTTTGAGATTGCAAAATGAGCTACCTAAGCATGCCATGAGAGCTATACGCAGTGACAATGGCACATAATTCAAAAATGCTCAATTTGCATCTCTTTGCTCTTCTTTGGGTCTCGATCACCAGTTTTCCTCTCCTTACACTCCTCAGTAGAATGGCGTTGTTGAGCGTAAAAAATCGGACCCTTGTTGAGATGGCTAGGATGATGCTCGATGAGCATAGGACTCCTAGGAGGTATTGGGCCGAAGCGATTAATTCTACTTGCTATGTTTCCAATCGCATTTTTCTCCAAGCTTTCAAGAAGAAGACTTCTTATGAGTTGCAATTTGGGAGACCACCCAAGGTAAGTCACCTACGGGTGTTTGGGTGCAAGTGTTTCATCCTCAAGAAGGGAGGTAAGTTGGACAAGTTTGAGTCTCGGTCCTCTGATGGTATCTTTCTTGGTTATTCTACTCATTCTCGTGCTTATCGTGCTCTTAACCTTGAAACTAACCGAGTGATGGAGACTTGTGAGATTACTTTTGATGAAACCATGCCTTGTAGTTCCACTACCTTTGAGCTTGCAAGTGATGATGAGGTGAACACTAGCATCTTTGTGGAGGAGCAGGACGATGCCGATTGGGGTGATCCCGAGCCGACTCCACCAGCTGTCCCCGTCGACCCTACGATGTCTACTTCGGCTCACGACCCTGACCTATCTACTTCCTCTACATGGGGGCTGTTCGAGCATCTTCCTTAGTCGGTGCCCGTTGCACCTGAGGGAGCTCCAGCTGCTGTCGAGGGGGAGGCTACTTCTTCCAGGAAAGCTCCCCGCTACATCCAGAAGCAGCATCCACCGGAGAACATCATCGGCGACATCGACTATCGAGTCACGCGGTCTAGGTCCTATCTCTCTCACTTTGCTTATTCAGCTTTTGTGGCCTCTTTTGAGCCTTGATATGTTGGACACGCATTGATGGATCCAGATTGGGTTAATGCCATGCATGAGGAGTTAGAAAACTTTGAGCGAAACCGCGTTTGGGTCTTAGTGCCACCACCACCAAGTTGCCACCCTATAGGAACCAAATGGGTTTTCAAAAACAAACAAAGTGAGGACGGGGTGGTAGTGCATAACAAGGCTAGGTTAGAAGCAAAAGGAGCGAATAGACTATGAGGAAACCTTTGCTCCCGTAGCTTGTTTAGAAGCAATTAGAATCCTTCTAGCTTTTGCGGCTAAATGGATGTTAAAAGTGCTTTCTTAAACGGCTACATAGAGGAGGAAGTGTATGTTAGACAACCTCCCGGTTTCGAAAATACCAAGTTTCCAAGCCATGTTTTTAAACTTCACAAAGCTTTGTATGGTTTGAAACAAGGCCCTAGAGCATGGTATGATAGGCTGAAAACGTTTTTGCTTGCTAAGGGGTTTTAAAATGGGATCGGTTGATAAACCGCTTTTTCTCCTCAAGCAAGGCAAAGACACTCTCTTAGTCCAGATTTACGTGGATGATATCATCTTTGGTGGTTCCTCTCATGCTTTGGTTGCCAAGTTTGCAGATATTATGAGCAGGGAGTTCGAGATGAGCATGATGGGCGAGCTAACCTTCTTTCTCGGGTTGCAAATCAAGAAAACCCGAGAGGGGACGTTTGTGCACCAAGGAAAGTACACGAAGGATATCCTGAAGAAGTTTGACATGGGTGAGGCAAAGCCCCTCTCGATGCCCATGTCGACTATGACTGCCTTGGATGCGGACGAGGACGGAGAGCCAGTGGATCAGACGGAGTACCGAAGCATGATCGGGTCGCTCTTGTACTTGACAGCGACCCGACCGGACATTCAGTTTGTCGTCTGCTTGTGTGCGCGCTTTCAGGCATCACCGTGCACTTCGCAGAAGCAGGCGGTGAAGTGCATCATGAGGTACTTACGCTTTACCCCCGAGTTTGGCTTGTGGTTTTCGGCCTCCTCCTCTCTTGTGCTTTGCGACTATTTCGATGCCGATTTTGCTGGTTGTCGTCTTGATCGGAAGTCCACTTCTAGGACTTGCCAATTTCTCGGGTCTTCTCTTATGTCTTGGTCTTCTCGTAAACAGTCTAGCGTGGCTCAGTCGACTTGTGAAGCTGAATACGTCGCCGCCGCTAGCTGTTGTTCTCAGGTACTTTGGATGATTGCGACTTTGAAGGATCTTGGTCTTTTGCTTACTAAAGTGCCTCTGCTTTGTGATAGCACGAGTGCCATTAGTGTGGCCAAAATTCCCGTGCTTCATTCTAAGACCAAGCACATTGATGTTCGTTTTCATTCTAAGACCAAGCACATTAGTGTTGGGTCGTGTGCGTGTCGCGTTTGCCATGGTTGTGTTTTGGGCGTGATTTTGGGACAAGGGCAAGTGTGACAAGAAATTTGAATTGGCTCCCATTCACCCCCTCTGGTCACCGTTCTCGGTCCTTCAAACCATATGACACTTCAAGGATGATGTAAGACTTTATCAAGTGGAGCTCATGAGATAGCACAACTTTTGCTTAAAAGAGCATTGTTTACTTACTCTAGTCTTTCAGGTTAAAACATTTCTTTTAGCATCAGGATTAAGTATCATTAACCAAGTCTAGATTAGCACCTGATCTAGAGAAATCACTGAGTTATCATCACAATAGTAACCATATCATGTTTGGCATGTAAACCATATAACCATCTTTCGGTTACTTATTAGAGTTCAAGTTTTTATAGTGGGAGAAAGATCTTTCAAGTTTCTCACTGATGGGGAGAGATTGCGATTCGAATCGAATTCCTATCCAGCTGGAGGTTTATTCCTCAATCACACCCAAGTCGACCCCGTCGGGTTGATTAATTCGGGTCACACCCAAGTCGACCCCGCCGTGGATCCCTAGGTACAGGCATGAATGGAGACTCACGGTAGCCACGTCATTCAAGCAGTGCCTGCCCTTGGTACGTAGCCAGGATGTTCAGGATACTTGCCCACGGTCTAGTATTCTGCTCGCAATCTCCATGACCAAGTAGGGGGGGGATTCCAGCCCGACCTATAGAGTTAGGCTTCGCGGTCGAAACGAGTTATTTGGCTAGCTATGAAGAAGGCATGCGTTCAATCTCGGCAGATGTCCAACCACGATCTAGTGCCTAACGACACAGGCGGAGAGAACCCGCTCACAAGACCTCCAAGTCAAGTGGCTCACATACACCTTGTCTGCCCGATCTTGATTTATTACTTCCATATGGTTAGTTTCCACGATAGCAAATATAGCCAACCGTGACTAGTACCACCCTATTATCATGGGGGATATTAGACCACCCACTCTACTAGTCTAAGCAAGGCTAAGCATAAGTTTCGATCGTGGGCCTACGGGTTCTTTTTAGTGGACAAGGAGGATATAATGCAGCAAGGGTTTCATTCAACGCTTATTAACTTAATGCACAAAAAAGTGATAATCATATAGTTAAAATACTTGCAATAGAGTAATATAGGTGTATATGCTCCGGGGCTTGCCTTTCACAAAGGTGGAGGGCTGGTGGTTCGGGCACTCAGGAAGTTCAGAGCCCTATTATCCTTCTTCTGGAACTCCGGGAACCTGAATCTCCGGTGGGACTCCTCCTTCCAACTCCCCGAACTCTAGCAGTGTCACTCCGTCCAACGATCCTAGATGCATGTATACATGTATGATGATCCAACATATATATGACAAGTCATATATTAGGAAATGAAACAGGTCTAATGCACAAGGATGAATGCTCATGATGGATGTGTTATGCAACATACTATACTCGTTGACTGAGTAGGTGCATATCATATCTCTTCCCCAGTAGGGAAGTTTAACACTTACCCTTCTTTAACAACCTTAAGTAGAGCTCTTCATCAGAGGTGAGCTCTCTAACATATGGAACTAAACTTATTTATTCTTTAGGTTATTTGCTTAACCAAACATAAGACATACATTACTTAGAACATTTACAACATGACATATAAACACTTCAAAATAGTAGCTGAAAATAAAACAGTGTAGCAGAGGCTACACACCACCAAAAATTATAAACTTGGACTTTCTAGAAATCTTATGACATTTGCTACAAAACATTCCATATACTCTCCAGCTAGATCCAACTTTAAAATAGCCTAACAGTCACTTCAAGCAAAGCTGTTTTGAAGAAATAAGAAAACACAGATTTATTACTTAACTTGTAAAATACATCCAGGTTAAACTAAACAGGTTATAACTATGAAAAATTAACACCAAATATATTAACAATTTTTCTACAACAAATTCAATTGTAGCTACTGTTGAAACCAAATCAATGTAGCCCAAACAATTCAAGCAATAAAACAGGTTTTAGCTGTCTAACAGATTTCAGTTATCACTTAGAACAGTTGTATAGCTTTAACCATCATTCCAAAAATTATGATAAAATTTGACAAGCAAGTTTACGTAATTAGCTACCACTTTGGTATTCACATCATCAACAACAAACACACTTAAAAGGGGGTTAAGACCATTACTTTGCTGGTGATGAGAAAACAAGCATACTTTATACATTAAATACTTAAACAATTTGAAAAGTGTGAAACAACAGGTTTCATATTTTTATTAGTTCACCCTAAGCATGTAACACATGTAAAAAAAATAACAAGCACAAAAAGCACATATAACTTAGCTAGCAATTAAAACAAGTTTGCATCCAATTAATTGAACATTTAACCAAAAGAGCTACAACATGCAATTGAAACAGAGGTTACTGATACTTTAACATTTTTCAAGGAAAGTGCATGGTGAGGTAAGCTCAACACAACAAGAGTCATAATTTTTTCACATACCAAACTTTAGTTACAAATTAAACAATTTAAATTAAGCATATCAAGCTTGTTGTGCATTTCAATTAAATAACACCTAAGAACAGTAGAAACAGGTCATTTTATATTTTTCTTCAATAGAGAAAAAAATAACAAGACTAAAAGAATTTATTTCACAATTTTTATATTTTCCCAAAATTAGTTATGCATTTTCAAATTTAGCAAACAAAACTAGAAAAACAAATCAGAAAACAAGGCTTAGAGCCTATGACACGTGGGACCCACGAGTCAGCATCTTCCCCATAGAGCCGAGGGCACGAGAGGTGCTCGACCGACGGTCCTTCGCTGGTGGTGAGGTCTCCGGCCAAACTAACCCTACAGACATGCTCTCCTTCGCAACCCGCATCCATCCATGTAACTGGCTGTACCCCAAACTCACCGGAGCCTGCTCGACGGCGGTAATGGCGGCACGGCAGCGTGGTGCGACTAACGCCGGCTGGCGTAAGCTTCTACTGGCCAAGCTAGGGACTCCTACACCTCCCTTGAACAATAGCGGTTCGATCTAGCCCGGATTGGAGCCATGGAAACCCTCCGATGAGCTTGGCCACATGCACAGCGGCACGATGGCGACATCACGACGGCACAACTTCTCTGTTCTGACGGCGGCGAGGCCTAATCGCTTCAACCGACTCCGGCACAACCTAACGACGGACTAACCAGTTAAACCTAATGCAAGTGCTTGAAGAGGAAGAGGGGCGCTGGATTGGGCTCGCCATGGCGGCGCAAAGCTCGGCGGAGCTTTGGAGGCAATGGCGCCCGCTTTGCTACGTGGTCCGGCTTACCTATGCGGTTGGCGCTTCAACCAAATGGTGCAATGTGTGCGACGGAGTGAGGCGATGCTGTGGCTGCCTTTTGGCGAGCAATGCTGCGGCGTGCTACGCGGTAGAGCTCGGTGACGGAGGTGAGCTTGCGGTGCTGGCAATGGCGCTCGGTGCGGGTGTGCACGAGAGCCAAAGAGGAGAGGGGAGAGAGTGAGGCGTTGGGTGAGGCCGTGGTCGTGAGGTGGAGTGTGCGTCTTGCCATCGCGTGGCCGGCGTGGGCCTCCCGTCAATGTACGGCTGCCACGTGGCGCTTGCAGCCTGGCTCGATCGGCCACCGACCGGCGTGCGCGCTGCTCCCCCCCGTTCAAACCCCGATCAGGGTGACTGACGGGCCGTTTTGCAATGCGATTAACTTCTTAATCATTGCAAACTAGCTTCAACCAAGCACACCATTAGCTAGAGCTATAGTTGAACTCCAATTATGATGTAACTTGTTCAAGCTGAAACTGCCTAGATTTTAAACTACAAGCATTCAAACATGGTAACTTTTAAACTGAAAGTCAGTTTAGACTTAGGCAATTTTTGAATCCCAAAAATAGCCCCTAATCCTGCCTTAATTGGCCAATTAGAGTATGTTAGGGTCCAAATCACCTCAAGATGGTTAAACAAACTTTGTTCCTTATTAAATTCTCTACAACTTTGCTTAAACCCACTCTGTCATGCAAGGTCATTAGCAAGGTTGATTAAATAGGTCAAAGAAAAGGGTTCCTAGGGTCAACATAGGAGCTTAAACCCTAGCAAGCTTTATTTGACTTGATCATATATATAAACATGATTCCATTAGCATCCCTAAGTATGTCTAGGTGTTTATTAATGATCAAAAAATCAAGCACTTGGTTATACAAGCATAACTTATTCAAAGCTAGTTGTAGGTTAACACACACATACATGAAAAACAATGTGATCACTAGGGTTTATCATTTCATGTGATCTTATGAATGCATAAATGCAATGATGCTTGTGCTCATGCTCATGAAATGATATGCAAATGCAAGCTTAACACCTAGGGTGTTACAATTGGTTGGTCTAGTTTTTGGCAAGTGGATGAACTTGGAATTAAATTGCTCACCATATAGTTCTTGTGCTCTCTACAAGTCTCTATTGATGAAATTTTTCCATATGTTTAATCAAAGCTTTAATCTCACTTGGAGCCAACTATATATTGCTCTTGGTTTTGATGACACATGCTTGCCTAACTTAGATCCTTCCATGAGTAGATTCAACAAAAGAAAATTTTGGTTGTCTATCTCTGCCTTGCATGATTGTTCAAACCCCAAATCTAAGGAAATCCACAATCCAACCCTTCGTTTTATTCATCTTTGGACAAACATGACTTTGTTCCCTGAAAACGATGCTAGCATTATAAGAACCATAGAATTAAAGTTGCTTTATGCCATGGTCAATAAGATTCAAATCTCTCCTGTAAAATGTTTAGTAGCATTTTGGCAAAGATCGATTGAAAGTAACGAACCCATACAATTCACATCCTTAATCACTCGTCTTGCCGAATCTATGAACTTGCTAGATGGAACTTATCCCTTTGAATACATCTCTTCACCTAGAGCAGTAATTTTGGAAGAATATCTTATGCTTGCTCAGATGCTAAAAAGAGGTCCTAAGGGTGGACTCAAAATGATTTATTGTGGCCATACAACTGAGGTTCCTCTTCCAAATAGGCAATGTCAGTTGTATAGGACCCGTAAACTAACCCTTGAGTTGGATCAAGGAAATGGGCAAAGAGGTGTTACAGGTTCAAACAGGAGAGCACAAGAGGGGCTATACTTTGTTCAAATTGAGCAATGTGGTCCTTCCCGAGGAGTTCTTGGCGAGGAGGAAGACGATACAACTTCCGATGCCATGGAAACTTCCAGTGGCAAGCCTCCTCGGCCACCACGTCCTCAAAGACCATGAGCATCCTTCTCATCCTCACGAGATAGGGAGCATCGTGAGCGGCAACGACAAATGGACAATCTCACCAATGCCATAGACGAACTTCACGTTGAGCATGGTGTGACAACGGGCATAGTCCAGCAAACCACCGAACAATTTCAAGCCTATCAAGAAGAAGAAATCCAGCGGTGGAGAATGGTGTGGCAACATCATCCATATCAGCCACCACCCTATTGAGCAAAGGATAAGCTTGGGGGAGGTTCCCTCCCCACTAAGGTAAGTTTTTAATTCCAGTATTTACATTTATGCATTTTCTTGCTCATATTTGTTTGCATCTAAAAAAATCTGAATATGATAAAAAGAACAAAAAGACTTCTCTCTACTCTCACATGTTCCATGAATATTAATCTCCCTTAAGGAAATGATGAATAGTTGCTCTGCTAAATGTTTCTCTAGTACTTAGTTTACAACTTGATATTTCTCTAAGTATGGATTACTTGGCTTAAAAGAAACCATCATGAACCTAAAACTTTTGTGGGTTGCAAATGCTGTAACTAAGTCTAAGTTGTTGTGAGACATGATATAACAAGACAAGAGCTGCTATAATATTGTTCTAAACAAGAATGACTATCGGTGTTTTATTTATTAAAATGATAAAAAAAACTTTTTGTTCCTCAATGGTGAAAATTCGTACCAAAGCCATATATGCTCTTTCATGATATAAGCTTTTTACATAAGCTGCTTGCTTTGTGTTGAGTTTGGTCAAGTTTTGTGACCCTTATTGAGAGATTTATCATGCTCTCAAGATCAAGATCACGTACACACCACATATATATGCTGCTTCTACACTAGAAGTACGTAGAAACATGCCTTACATTTTCCACAAAATTCATGCTCCATGTTCTAATAGAAATTCTCTCTCTAGTATGTTGCTAGTAAATGAGACATAGACTATGCAAAATTATGAAAAATATGAAAAAATATAGGGACACAGGAAGGTCCCAAGTTTTAGAAAAATGATGAGCATATCAAATCTCCTAGATAAATAAATAAATAAATAAATAAATAAAGATAGCTATGTCTCAAAATAATAAGAGAGATCATATCAAATAGAGGAGTATTCATCATTTTTCATGTTCCACACACTTGCACATTTTGATCTAAGAGTATGACACTTCTCTCCTTGGATCCGGAATTTGAATTTACAACATATGCAAAGTAAGTTTGCTACATTCTTTATCCTACCCTATAGCTCCACATAAGCCTTTAGAGATAGGATGAAAAGAAGGCAAACTTCAAATATGTGCCTTGGTGAGGAATCAAACACCTTTTGAGCGACTCGAGAGTACCATTTGAGGAACACTAAGTCTCTCTTTTACAAAACTTTACAAAACCTCCGATATGAAACTTGTGAAAGAATAAGAAAACTAGTGCTCAAGTCAAGTTGTTCTATCTCTCAACCACCCAAGACAAAGGATAAAGCCATAAGCCCCATGGATGACTAAGGTAATATGGGTGATTTTTTATTTGCTATTTTTTCCATTCAAAAGAGAAGTATGATTGTTGTAGATTTAGTACTCTTGAAATATGAAGCATAGTAGCAACTCTTGATCCACCGAGGCTAAGTTTGATTATTTGCTCGGGACAAGCAAAGGTTAAGCCTGGGGGATCTTGTTGACACCAAGAATGACACACTTTTATACATCCAAAATGATGTCAACAACCTTAGGATCAAGGATAGACAATCATATCATGAGCATATTTTGTAAAATAACAAGTTCCACATGTCCATGAAGTATTTGATGTAGAATTAGAAGAAATGGAGCAAGATGGGCCATTGGGACCCACATAGTGGGTCGGCCGATCCACCATGGGCCCACGTAGCCCCTCACTCTGGCCATGATTCAGGAGAAGCACTCCCAAGTGATCCTCAACCCTTGGATCAACTTGTGCTTTCTCCCAATGGCTCAAATGCACCTCACATAGATCCATGGGCCCACATCAAGGAAATCCACGTGACAAACAACTCAGAAGAACCAACCAAGACACATGACAAGTGGGGACACCTTTTGGAAGACTGAGGTGGGCCCTAGACCCCTATAGCGGGTTGGCCGATACCCTACCTGGGGCACCACCCCCACTTGGTACCTGACCAGTGGGGCATGTTCTTGAAGCTTGGGGGCAGGGCCCACCTACCATAGGGGGGTTGACCGATACCCCTAGGTCGGTGCTGCGCCTAGTGCCCCCCCACTCATTTAACAAATGTTGAAGATCAAGACCATCTACTCTAAGTCAGTTTAGAGGCGATGGATCCAAGGGTGGAAAATTGAAGCCTCCTGGATCGATGATGTGGCGGTGGAGTAGCCCCTACTCCACCTCCCACTATAAATAGAGGCTCACACCCCCTCTTCATTCATGGTGAAGAAGCCTACAAGCTCTATTCCTTAGATTGTTCTAGTAGTTAGTCTAGAGTGGGAGTTAGAGTTGAGTCGAGCTACGCTCAGGATTTCCGGAGTTGTCTTCTAGAAAGTCTGGTATAACTCTTGTATCTTTCCTTCTTTGTAAGACTTTACTTTATTCAATATATTACTTTTCATCTACTTTACTTAGTATTTACTTTGAGCATTACTATACTTGTTATAGTCTTGTTATATGCTTTTGCTTATTACTAGCCTTTACATCAATAGTCTGTGATCCTTGTGGCCTTTCCCATATGCGATCATTTCCTGTCATAGGGATAGGGTGCTTTGGTTATAGATCATAGTCAAAGTAGTAAGTTGTGTGTAAGCGTGGTGCTTATACATCATCTTATCCTTGGTTACCGCTTGTTGCATGGATTGTTTGTGGTAGCTAGCAAGAGAGTGACAGCCTTGTCTAGTCTTTGTATTCCACCTCGTATTCTTAGGCAAGTTCTTAAAAGGTAAGGCCCCCATAAAAAGAGAGCGCGGTCCGGTAGGAGGTTTGCCCTCCTACTGATCTATCCTCTCGCCTAACATACTTGTATAGAGACAAACTATAGTGTTTAGACTAATTAATTAGCTAAGTATATTGAAGTAGAGGGAATTACATAGGAGTCCTAATCTCTCTCGTTGTCCTCCCACCTAGCTATACTCACTAGTTATCTTTTACCTTGGCTTATTCATTCATCACCCTTCCTATCACTTTATTCGATTACCCCCCTATACTAGTTGGTACTAAGTTGAGGTGCTCTCTAGGATCTTTTTCTAATTATCATTTCTAGCTCCTCTTTTCCTTGGGAAAATATAAATTACGATACCTTGGAATACTCCTAGGTGAAGTGCTACAACGGTATAATTTGTGCGCTTGCGGATTTATCCAATAGTCATAAGAAATACCAATAGTAAGGAGCCATTATTCTATCCCATGATGAGGACAAGCACAAATGTACTCCTGTAGATGTTCCCATACTTCGGGAATCGTCTTGTCCGCTTATTACTAGAAGCTTGAAATCTTAACCTCAAGAGCATTGGTTTAGCCCATCGGGAAGAACTTCTTGAGGAAAGCATTAGTGCACCTCTCCCAAGTGGTAAATTCATCCTTAATGGCATAGAACCATTGTTTTGCCTTTCCCAACAATGAGAAGGGGAAAAGGCAAAGACGAATGGCGTCAGATGTCACTCCCTTAATGGTGAAGATACCACACACTTCCATTAAGTGTTGGAGTTGGGCATTGGCATCCTCATGAGGATTCCCACAAAACGGGTTGACTTGCACCATGTTGATGAGCGCAGGCTTCAACTTGAACTTGGCCTCCCCCAAGTTCACTTGAGGTGCAGTGGCCACGTTGGCAGTAGATGGAGCCGAGAACTCGAAGATCGTCTTGTTGGCCATGGCTTCCTTGAGTGGTGGTGTTGAGCCTTCTTCCTTGAATGGGTGTTGGTATAAATTCACGCACACAGAGAAATCCGCAAGTGCATGGACACCGAAGTAGCTTTCACCCGGGAGTATTCCAGAGTATCAATTTCCACAGGGAATGTGAAATGTATTAGAGAAGTAAGAACATCCAAGGAAAGAATGATAAAATGGGTAGAGAGATTTTAGTGTTTTCTAAGGGGTTCTATCTATTCAAAGGCCCACTATACTCTACTTACTTTGGAGCAACAATACCTTCCTGACTCTCGAATAAGACTGGGAAAAAGGTAGTCAGGGGGAGGCTGCCAAAAGCTCTACGAAAACACCAACCCAAACATGGTGGACTACAAAGGCCTTACAAAGTTTTCACCTCTAGGGCTACCATAACTATCCGTGGGATCGAGTGCAAACTCAGGTAAACCCTAGTCTAGACACCACATCTACACTAGCGTTTACTACTCTAATTCCAATTGTAAACTACAACACTTAATACGAGCGGAGCTCCCATAAATAGAATAAAGCAAGAACTAAAATAAGATACTTAGAAATAATAAATGAAGAACCTAGAGATGGCTCAAGATGAACCAGATACTGCAAAAGTACAATATTGAGGAAGATCTAACAGATCCAGCTCCTCCTAGCTTTCTCCTCCTCTCTCACCTCTAATTACAACTAGATGAACTAGAACTAGAAGAACTAGAACTAGACAACTAGAGCGACCTCTACTTCTACTTGGATGGAGAATTAAAACCCTATCTTTTGTTCTGTTGTAGATAATGATCTTCAGGGGGGTCTGCCCCTCTATTTATAGCCCGGTGGGATCAATCGTAGCCCACAAATCAAACTGACCTTTAGCAATGGTTGATATGCATCCTTGGAGGTGGTGGAGGAAGCTTCCAGAAGGTGATCCATATCAGTTACTATAAAGGGCCGGCTGGCCAGGGGTGGGGCCGGCCGGCCCCACCTGGAGGCGCCTCGGCTCCTACTTCTTTCCCACGGTCCCTAGTGTCCTATGGAGTATTCTAGTGCTTGTTTCCAATCCATTTGCGCATGGAAACGTGTCGTGATGGGATTCTTCCCTTTCTAGATTCTGTTTTAGTCCCTGGAGAGTATAGATTCACCAAAGTTGTGGAATTCTATCAGTATAGCACCGCAAACATATGGTGGGTGATGGTTCCAGTACGTTCTAGATTATTCCCAAGTTGAATTCTGTTGCGGTGTTGATATATATCTCATTGGTGTACTCTAGTTCTTTATTTGAGGTAATTTTATATAGTGAAACTTGAATATCCTGCAAAACAAGTGAGAACATCGCAACTCGTGGAACTTGTTAGAATCAAACGCTACAACTATGCTTTATAGTTTATTCCTTATCATTTGATGCAATAGTTGATGGTTATATTTGGTGTTTAGTGGCCATCAACAAGTTCCCCCAAGCTTAACCTTTGCTACTCCCTTAGCAAATATAAACTCAACAATGGATCAAGAGTTGCTACTATGCTTTCACACCTCAAAAGTACATGTTCTCTTCTAGATTAAAGTAAACTATTATAACTTTCAAACTTACCCATATTAGCTTTAACCATGGAGCTTCTTAGCGTTCACTTGGGTCTTGAGTAATTGAAAAGTACAATGATCAAATCAAGCACTATGTCTCAAGCTCTTTGCTCAACTTTCATCCTGGAGTTTTGCAAAGTTTTCAAAATAAAACTCAAAGTTTCTTTTGTATGACCCTCTCAAGTCTCTCATTATGTGGTATTTTTGGATCCTCACCAAGGCAATAATGGTGTTATACCTTCTCTTAGAATATGTATTATTTTGGAACAGGCAAAGTAATATTGTGCCTTCTCTCTCTCACCCTATAACTAATAGGGAATATATGAAGTTGATAGGTGGGGAGAAACATCTTGTACATACTTGCAAAGCATATATTGTAAAGTCAAACAATGGATCCAAAGAAACAGGGCATACAATCAAATCAAGATGTGCATCTGCATGAGATATATGGTGGATGTATGAGGGTGGGTATGTGGTGGATATATAATGGTGTATGGTGGAAACCTAATTCTACTCTGCTCCTTGAATATATTGATTTCTCTTTTGGAACTTGGATTTTTTCAAAGAACTTGGGCTTGTTTTTTTCTTTTTTCGGAGAGGGGGGCATCTAAGTACCCATTGTTTTGGTAATAAACTTGTCCTTCTTTTACCTCTTTATTAATTTTCTTCTCTTTTTTTTCAACCCCAAGCCTCCTTCTACAATAAAGCTTTTGAGAGATGATAACAAGGAAATCTTAGGAGTAGTTATAACTGTGGTAATGGAATATATGGATAGGTGGGAAACTGGGATATTTTTGGTTGCTTACTCCCAAGGTAGGAGTAGAGCATTTTTTGGTGGATCTGAATGGCATGTTGTTGCGTACTTCTAGTGTTAGAAGCAGCATATTTGGGTGGTTGTGTGTGTGTGATCTTGATTTTAAAAAACATGACAAGTCTCTAAGGATTAACAAAGCTTGACAAAACTCAATGCATATACGAGCAGTAAAAATAATAGTGAATGTTTTCCTAATCTACTAGACATGTATATATGGCTGTTGTAGGAATTCAAGCTCTTGTCATACAGAAACTCATTATGTAATATTTTCAATTTTTAAAAGATAAATTCTCCAGAACTCTAGTATTGCTAGGAACAAGATAAACAGTAGCTCGAACTTTCTCATATGATACCTATCAACTACCTAGACTTAGTTCAAACAATTGCAACCCATAAGTTTCAGGTTCAGAGCAAATCTTATGTCAAAACAATTATATCCAATACTCAGGAGAATTCAAGGCTGAAAACTAGGTTACTTGAAAGGAATTACGACAGAGCAATTATTCATCATTTCCATTCATAGAGTTATCTTCAGAGTTCTTATTTTTATTATTAGCAACTTGTAGACACACCTATTATTATTAAAAAATACAAAACTCACTTAAAGATAAAGTAGACAATGAAAATACCATAGATAAAAAGTGTCTAAGTTGTCACTTTTGTGATTTGTAATTATTTAGGTGTGAACCTTCATGTTCTCACCTATTGTTTTTATTTGAATTAATTTATGTAACTAATACCTAAATAAGAGTAAACCTAAGAGGATAAGGATACTTACCTTGATACATGGGGGTGCTCTCCCCCAAGCTTGATGTTGACATAGTCGTTCATTTTGACAGTATAGACTTACTTCACTTCTCTGAGACTTCAAAGATTGATAGTTGATGTAGTAGTATTTCTCAAAGTAGATGAAGTTATCTAATCCTATCTAGTCTTTCCAAATCCTTCTAAACTCAAATAGACAACAAAGCTAGTGGAACAGATTAAGTGTTAGCGGTAAACCATTTATGCCTTGGTTGACTAAAGCCTTACAGAAGTCCTCTATTCCAATATTTTTATATTTTCAATTTTATATGCAAATGACTAATGAAATATATTTTTTATGCCTCCATAGTAACTAGTTGGAACACTTATTCACATGGGGCTTAATGGTTTTCCTTTTTATAATGCAATGGAATGCAATAATATAGATATGCTATGATTAAGATGAGTATGGAATGAATTATACTAAGGATGATATATCAAAATTGCCAGATATATTTATGGAAAGTTAATATGCTTGAGTGCAACTAATGGAATGCAAAGGAAAATAAATATGCAGATAACTTACCGAGTTTACCTTCCGGCTAAGGTTTGGAGATTTAGGTCCGTCAAACCGGACATCTCTCTGGTTCAAACGTCTTTAGGAGTGTGGTCTAAACCTGATGAGGCCTTGGTTGTTTTCTTACCTTGTAGCTATAGTTGTATTCTCATAGATGTACGACATCTAAGAATGAGTAGGAGCCTTGAGAGTAAGCTTCTTGATAGTGAAATTCTCCTTCCCATCCTTGATTGTGAAACATATCACTTGTTTTCCAATGTTATAGAAACATATTCAAAAGTGTAAGCTCCAATGGAGTTTGGGATGACAGGTCTCCCTAGATCTCCTTTCTTCATTGGTAGGGTGTCATCCACCCATGCTCTTGATAGCATGGTGAAGAAGGGCCCTGCTCATAGAAACAAGGCAGAGGTCAAGTGCATGGGCTCTGCTGGTGGGACAACACCGACAAAATCAAAAGTTTATTCATTCTTCTCTAACCTAGGTACATTGAACAAATTTGAGTTTATGTTTTTGTATGTTATTTAGCCATGACATGGGTGATAGTATCAAAAGATGAGCATGAATGCAACATTTCAAAAACACATGGCATATTAGATTGCTTTAACACATGGAAAGATTGTCTATGGATAATTTATTTTTATATGATTGAGGTTATCATCTTCCGAAGGTTGGATGTACAACATTTTAGCCCATATGTCTAAGACTGTGAGATCAAGAAGTGGTACTAGGATCAAGCTTTAAAGAACTAACATGTTGAATTAATCAAGGTGGATCAAGTAAAGTTGCAGCTCAAACATATTTAGATCTTTATTAATGTAAATACCATAATCAACGAAATGCTTTTAGAGTGATTATTACTGTCACGGAACCGCCCAACCTATAAGAGCACTAGTATAATGGTCACCATTTCTGGAAACACTGTCACACTAGAGCCCATATCAGCCCGGTAGTCCTTGAAATCTCAAAGGATTTCAAACCACAATAAGTAACATCCCGAGATCATACTCGATTCAATAACCACACATTCACAGCGATAAGTTCGAAAAGAAATAATATTACATCAGAGTTTAACGAAGTTTTATTACAACACCAAGTTCAAATAAAAGTAGCGGAAGTCTTAGTTTTGAAACCACACATTGCAAACTATTTTAAACTTCATACGGTGCCAGAATTATTACAATCCCATCAAAAGCAACGAGAAGAGACGTCAGAAGCCACCTTTGCCCAAGGTCATCACTCATCATCACATGCAGGGTAGAGGCATGCTTGACAATAGCCAGAATAGACCATAACATCTACAACAAGGGTAAAGAAACCCTGAGTACTCAATTGTACTCAGCTAGACTTACCCGACAGAGAGATAGATATATAACCATATCACACTTCAAGGATGATATAAGGCTTTATCAGGTGGAGCTCATGAGATAGCATGACTTTTGCATAAAAGAGCATTACTTCCTTACTCTACTCTTTCAAGTTTAAAACATCTCTTTTAGCATCAGGATTAATAGCATTAACCAAATCTAGATTAGCACTTGATCTAGAGCAATCACTGAGTTATCATCACAATAATAACCATATCATGTTTGACATGTAAACCATATAACCATCTTTTGGTTACTTATTAGAGTTCAAGTTTCTACAGTGGGAGGAAGATCTTTCAAGTTTCTCACTGACGGGAAGAGACCACGATTCAAATCGAATTCCTATCCAGCTAGAGGTTTATTCCTCAGTCACACCCAAGTCTCCCCTGCTGGGTTGACTTATTTGGGTCACCTTCAATATAGCTCAGGTAGCCACGGGTCTCCATGTACAGGCATGAATAGCGATTCATGGTAACCAGGTCGTTCAAGCAGTGCATGCCCACGGTCTAGTATTCCGCTCGCGGTCCTTCATCACCCAAGTAGGGGGAGATTCCGGCCCAAACATACAGAGTTAGGCTTCGCGGTCGAAACAAGTTATTCAGCCAGCTATGAAGAAGGCATGCGTTCAATCTCGACAGATGTCCAACCACGATCCAGTGCCTAACGACACAGATGGAGAGAACTCGCTCACAAGACCTCCAAGTCTAGTGGCCCACATACACCTTGTTCGCCCGGTCTAGATTTATTACTTCCACATGATTATTTTCCACGATAGCAAATATAGCCAACCGTGACTAGTATCTGTCGATGAAATATGCGTCGCAGTCTACCTAGGGGGTACCCTATGGTAGTAGATTGTAGGCGGAGGTGTGGCGACGGCGATCAAGCGTAACACAGAGAGCGTAGACATGGCGATTTAGACTGGTTCGGGCCAGCAAATCACCGTAATACCCTACGTCCTGTGTTTTGGTGGTTGGATTGATCTGAGTATTAGGTTACAAGATCCATAGATGATCTGAGAGAGATATTTTGGATGGGGTCCCTGCTCGCCTTATATAGCCGGGGAGCAGGGTTACAATTTGCATATCCTAACAAATTACGATCGGTCCCTTAAGGCAAGGGATCCGAGTCTATCTACTAGGATTTTCCTTGGCAAGCAAGACTTCTTTGGAGTCCTTGGCGAGCATGACGGGCTAGTCGCATGCCGCAAGGCCTTGTGGGCTGGGCCGTCTTCTGGTCGGTAGGCCCATAAGGTCCCTGGGTATATGCTGAGGTAATATCCCCAACAAGTCCCCGAGCACGTTGTATTCTTCCGGTGAGCTCGCAGCATTGTCCTTGGAGGTGTTCAGCTGGTCGCCATCATGCGTCGTGGTCGTCGTGAAGCCCCGACCAGGCTGCCTAGTCGAGGTGCTGATCGGAGAAGCCTCCCGACTAGGTCGGGCTGGTCAAGAGCGTCGTAGCGTGATGTGCGAGTTGGTTGCCTCGTCGGGTGCTGTGGCTGCTTGTTGGGAGGATGTGACGTGCTGAAGGAGTAAAACTTTTGAAAAGTCCTTTCCTGGTGAAGTGTACCCACTTAGGCTCTGCAAAAACAACACAAAAAATAGCAGAGCTCTATCGAGAAGAAAATCAGTACATTCACCGCAAGGTGAAGTGTACCCACTTAGTCCCCGAACATGGTAGCAGGTGAAGTATGCACGTGGTGCCATGCTTTATAAAAATATGCGTAAGGTATGTAAATTGAAGCATGAGTTTGGTAAAAATGACTGCGAATACCCGTAGTCCCCGAGCCTGATGCAAGAAACTGGAGGCTTCTTGTATCAGGATCATATATCGAGAGAAACTTAATATGAGTTTAGTAAGAAACGACTGCGAATACCCGTAGTCCCCGAGCCTGATGCAAGAAACTGGAGGCTTCTTGTATCAGGATCATGTCGCTTGATTCGCAGTCCCCGAGTGTTAATCCCCGGGTGTTGTCCTTCTTTTCACCACCCTTCTGTGCCTTGGCCGCAGTCCCCGAGCCTTGCTCGGTATGACTTTGGACGAAGTCCCCAAGCCTGGTCGGGAATGCAACCAGGCAACCAAGTCATGGTTGCTGTCGACGGAGTCCCCGAGTGTGGCTACACCGCTAGTTTTGTGGGTCTTGCCGACCAGGCAACTGTAGCCATGTTACTGTAGACTATAACAAGGTTGCGCGTCCAGTCCCTGGGACTGTAGCATTGGTGACACTGCAAAAGTCGTTAGCCGTAAATTGGAAGATTAACTTAGAAGTAAATATATAGGGAGAACGAAAAAGGGAGTAAATGGGCCGAATTAACCGCGCAGTTAGCGGCCCAATCCGTGGCGCAAAAGGTGGGCGTGGTGGTTCCTCATTTGATTATTGCGGCTTCCCAAAAACCCTGGAAGGCGAAGCGGCACGTTGCTTGGTATAAAGGGCAGGTCTAGCGGCGGCGGTTTCCATTCTTCTATTACGGCGAAAACTTTTCGTCTTTCACCATAACTTTCCCAACACTTCTCCCATCGCTTTCTTTGATTCGTTCTCTGTCTCGGTGCTTGATTGCTTGCTAGTGATGGCGCCAAAGAAGGGTAGTGTTTCGAAGCTATCCGCGACAGCGGATGCAGGTGCGAGGTCGTCGGCGGCGGCTAGGAAAGCTTCTGCATCGTCATCCCCAAATGTTAGGGTTGAGGAGCTGGTGGTGCCGCCTTGGGCGGAGCATTGGACTCCGAGCACCCTGAAGGAAGATGATAATAATGCTCTGGTTTTTGGTGGTCTACTCCCGAATAAGGAGGCTGGCGGATGGCGACCGGCGTTTGGTGAATTATTTCCGACGCCAAATACCGGTGAGCTTGTGGTGTTCGAGCCTTTCTTCCGGAGTGGTTTTGGAGTTCCGGTCCATCCTTTCCTTCGAGGTCTTTTACGGTATTATGATATCTCGCTCTGCAACCTGAATCCAAACTCGATTGTGCACATTGCGACATTTATCCACATGTGTGAGGCGTTTATTGGGATCTATCCCCATTTTGATTTGTTCCGATACTTCTTCCGTTTGAAGATGAATGGGACTGGGTCATCTGGTGTTATCAGTTCAGTGTATCTTCAACTCAGGGATGGTATGTCTAGTCAGTATATTTCGATGCCGCTGCATTCCAAATTTTCTAGGCACAAATCGAGGTGGTTTTATGTTCATCAGGAGGAACCCTTCGCACCATGTGACCCCGCGCTGGTGCCCACGGTACTGGAAACCTTGTCGGAGCCGCCGTCCGAGGTTGGTTTGGATAAGGTGAAGTTACTGTTGAAGTTGCTCGATCGCCGTACTCTTGATGGCGTGGGGGTGGCGTGTAGTTTGATCGCCAGGCGATGTCAGCCTTGTAAAGATAGGGAGCATCCAGCTTTTAAGTATGCTAGTAAGGGTGATAGCACTCGGGAGGCTCCTGAGAGTATCAAGCCAGCTGTTGCTGAAAAGCGTTTGAATTACATCTTTGATCTTTTGAAGTGTTCTTCGCCGCGCCGTCCGAGGAAGGCCTTTTCTCTTCGTCGTCCTCCTCCACAGGTTTTGTTGTCTACGAACTTGTCTTGCGTCATTTTGTTTTGGCGTTCGTCATGCTTACATATGCTCTTGGCTGTGTAGGTACATGGTGAAGATCGCATCTCTCATTTCACTGTGTTTGCGGTCCCAGCTGGTGGTGATACTACGGAGCCAAGTGTTTCCTGTTATTCTGGTCAATCTCCATCTCTACCAAGCCAGAGGCGTGGTACTTCTTTTGGGGATGGGTACGTCTCGCTCGGTGCGTCGGAGGCTTTTGACGAGGGTTCAGCTGGCGAGGGGCTGCCCAGGGCAGAGACGGTTATTGCCGATCCGAAGCCGCTGAGGTCGGAGCCCTGGACTATGGATCACCCGGGACTTGGTGGTGACTTGGATTCTTCGGGAGACCCAGGGATTCCTTTGGAAGACGATGGTGTGCCACTGACGTTTGGCTCTCATCCAAGGAAGAGGCGAAGGCGAGCTTCTATTGTCATTGAAGACGACTTCGTGGAGCTGCCTCACTCACGAGAGGGCTTCGTCGATGGTGGGGGTTCTGACTGCGATCAGGGCGTCCTAGATAGTGTTAAGGTGAGTCGTTGGCTTCCTTTTCCTTTGGTTAATCGCAGGCTTAACCACAATTTCGCAGGCATTGCTGAGGACGAGTCGGGAACGTAAGCTCTGGATCACGTCTTTGGAGGAATCTTTGGAGGAATCCCATTCGCGGACGCGTGAGCTGGAGAGGGCCCTTTTGGATAAGGAACGTGACAACTTGAGTTTGCGCGACCAGCTATCAAAGGCGAAGAAAGGTTAGCTCTGATGTCCTGTTTGGTTCCCGGGGTTGTGGCCTTGTTCTTGTGCTTACGTTCTTCAGCGTTTGTAGAACTAGATGGCGAAGTTGTTGCTGGGTGCAATCAGTTTTGGAGCCTGATTGAAGAGGTCGGGCCGGTTATGGCCTGCGTGGACAACGTTACCTTTGTCTCCGCTCCTCCATCGGACGAGGCTATTGCTGATGCTTTGTCGAGGGCACGAGGATTTTATGGGCTCTTCAAGTCATTTGTGACATTGGCGGCTCAGGAGATGCTCTCCCATGGGCTTGCGATGCTGTGGTCGCACTATCTGCGAGTTGATATTCAGAGGGTGTGGAGTGGTTACGTAGCAGGTACTTTGGAGTTGGATGTTGGTCGCTTGGAGGCGGAGGCGGACGTGGTTGCTGGGGATCTGCTTGCTGACATGGAGTTTTTTGCTACGAGGTAGCCGTCGTTTGTATATAATACAAGGTTGGTGTGGACGTGTAAGTGAAATGTATCAAAGCTTTGTTTATCCTGGAGGTGAGCTTTTATTTCACTTGTATGTCCTTTCGTGCCAGCTGAGTTGTGAGCCGTAGCGATGAATCGTTCAGCCTTGCGTCTCAAATGGTCCAGATCATAGGGCTAGCGCCTCTGCACGTGTAGGATACATAAGGACTCCCAAGGAGGCACGCTGCTGGCAACCTATGGCGCAGAGGGCGAACAACTCATGCACGCTTAGGGAGATGCCAGTGGACAGTGCCTTTTTCCGAGAGGCTCGATCGTGGCGTGACCAGGGCCTGTGGAGACCGTTCCTGCAGACGCTGGGCGAAAAGCCATACTGCTTGTAGAGTCCCCGACCGTACCGCGGTCGTATATAGATTCTGGGCACATTACCTCATGGCTCCCGACCCAAATGATATCGCCTAGCTTCTAGGGTAATATCATTTGGGAGGCCTGTCAATGTGGCCGTAGCGCTTAGGGTAGCTACTTCTATTCGCTATGATTCATTGGCAGGCCAGCTTCGGGTGCTTTCTGGTTATGGCTAGGCTGTTTGGAGAAACGCCCTATTGTGTTTTGGAGAGGTCGTCGAACACTGTGGGAGTGTTTTGGAGAGGTCGTCGAACGCCGTATGCGTTTTGTAGAAGTCGTCGAACGCCATAGGCGTTTTGTAGAAGTCGTCGAATGTCATAGGCATTTTGTAGAAGTCATCGAACGCCGTAGGCGTTTTGTAGAAGTCGTCGAGCGATGTACTCGTTATGCAGATGACATCGAAAAGAAGAAAGTATTTGGGAAGCATTTCGAACTTTATTGATATGGGTGGGACAGATGATACAAGTATTTCAGGCGTAGAAACGCCTAAGGTGTTCTATGCTCCATGAGTTAGGTACATCGACGCCTTCCTGGTCTGCAAGCCGATAGGACCCTAGTCGGGTTACTTCTTTGACGATGTAGGGGCCTTCCTAATGTGAAGAAAGCTTATGCATGCCCTCGGTCTTCAGTTTCCTCTTGAGGACGAGTTCTCCTACGGTGAACGATATGTGATTGACATTGCGGTTGTAATATCGACAAACGTCTTCTAGGTATTTGGCCGTACGTACACATGAGGTTAGTCTCTGCTCTTCGAGGCAATCGATGTCGTCGATTCGGGCCTGCTCGGATGCTTCTTCGTCGTAGTGCTCTACCCACGGGGAAACGAAGGCGACGTCAGCTGGCATTACAGCTTCGGCGCCGAACACCATGAAGTACGGGGAGACGCCGGTGTTGTGACTGGGCTGGGTACGAAGTCCCCAAAGCACTGCGGGTAGCTCGTGCAACCAGCGACCTGCGTTCTTTTCTTCCTCCTAATATAACCTTTTCTTGAGTGCATCTAGTATCATTCCGTTTGCGCGTTCGGCCTGGCCGTTTGCTTTGGGGTGGGCGACGGAGACGTATTTGACTAGTATTCCGTTATGTTCGCAGAAATCCCAGAAAAGGTTTTCGGTGAAATTTGACCCCAGGTCGGTGATGATTGAATTTGGCACGCCAAACCGGTGTATGATTTCGTCAATGAAGGTGACCGCGCTCGCGGCTGAGGCTTTGGTGATCGGCTTAACCTCGATCCACTTGGAGAATTTGTCGACGGCCACGTAGATCCATTTGAAGTTTGCCGGTGCTGGTCGGAAGGGGCCGAGCATATCAAGACCCCAACAAGCAAAGGGCCAGGAAGCTGGTATCATCTGGAGTTGCTGGGCGGGGAGGTGAGTTTTCTTGGCGAAGAATTGGCACCCTTTACAGGTTCACACCATTTGTTCTACGTCGGCGACTGCTGTGGGCCAATAGAACCATGCTCGAAAGTCTTTTCGCACCAGCGTTTTTGTAGCAGCATGATTCCCACATGTGCCGGCGTGAATGTCTTGTAGGATCGCCGCGCCATCTTCCTTGGAGACACATTTTTGTAATGCTTCAAACTTGGAGTTCTTCCTCATTAACGTACCATCAATGAGGACGTAGTTGTGAGCTCAACGGGTTAGTCACTCTGCTTCTGCCTCATCTGATGGCACCACATTGTTGAAGAGATACTGAATAAAATCGTCTCACCAGTCGAATGATCGGCCGGTGCTTGCGGCGATCAACACGTTGGCTTGTGGTGGTGGTACGTCATCAGGTGGGGCTTCATGTTGATCGACGATTGATGGCTCGCGTAGGTCTTGGACGAAAATTCTGGTCAGGATGGGAGATCGCGATGATCCCAGTTTAGACATTTCATCTGCTGCCTAGTTTCAGTCGCGCGGAACATAGTGATATTCGATCCCGAAGAACTTGCCTTCTAATTTTCGGATGGTAGCACAGTATGCTTCCATCTTCTCGTTGGAGCACCTCCATTCTTTGTTTACCTGGTTGATCACCAAGGCTGAGTCGCCATTGACGATGATGTGCTTTATGCCGAGGTCACTCGCAATGCGGAGCCCATGTAGTGCTGCCTCATATTCGGCGGCGTTGTTGGATGCTGGGAATAGTAGTCGCAGAATGTAGCGAAGCTTATCTCCGTATGGTGATATGAATATAAGGCCGGCGCCTGCTCCGTGAATGGATAGTGAGCCGTCGAAGAACAAAGTCCAGTGCTCGGGCGCTCCAGTGTTTACTGGAACCTGGATGTCGGTCCATTCAGCGATGAAGTCAGCAAGTGCTTGTGACTTGATTGTATGTCTCCCTTGGAAGGCTATGTTGAACGTTCACAGTTCTACCGCCCATTTGGTTATTCGCCCTGTAGCGTCCTTGTTGCGTAGAATGTCGCCCAACGGGAATTCGGTGACGACTGTCACCTTAGCCGGTCTTTGAAAGTAATGCCGGAGCTTGCGTGCGGTGATGAGGACCGCATATAACAGCTTCTGCACCTGAGGATATCTTATTTTTGACTCGTTTAGTACCTCGCTTGCAAAATAGCATGGTCGCTGGACTGGGTATACACATCCGCATTCTTCATGTTCGACCACCATGACGGTGCTGACAACTCGGTTGGTGGCGGCAATGTAAAGTAACATTGGTTCGTATTCTTTTGGCGTGACCAGGACAGGTGGTTCGGTGAGGTACTGCCTAAGGTCGTCGAAAGCGTGATTGGCCTCGTCGTTCCATTTGAACTTCTGTCCGCCTTTCAAGAGTCCGAAGAATGAAAGGCCTTTTTCACCGAGGCGGGAGATGAAGCGATTTAGGGCAGCCATGCACCCAGCGAGTTTCTGTACAGCTTTGACGTTAGACGGAGGCTTCATTTGAAGAACTATAGAGGTTTTTTTCCAGATTGGCCTGAATGCCGGACCGACTGACAATGTTGCCGAGCAGGTTTCCTGATGACGCCACGAAGATGCATTTCTTTGGGATTAACTTCCACCTGAACGTGTTGAGAGCCTCGAAAGTTGCCTCTATGTCGGCGATCAGCGTCTCTGCGGAGTGTGTTTTTATGACTACGTCATCTACGTAGGCCTCGACCTTCCCTAGAATGAGTTCTTTCAAACATTCTTGTATGGCGCGCTGGTACGTGGCGCCGGCGTTTTTTAGTCTGAAGGACATTGTTGTGTAATAGTAGGCGCCGAAAGGAGTTATGAACGATGTTTTGATTTGATCTTCCACCTTTAGCGCTATTTGGTGGTAGCCGGAGTAACAGTCGAGGAAGGAGAGGAGCTCGCATCCGGCGGTGGAGTCAACAACTTCATCGATCTGTGGGAGAGGGAAAGGGTCGGGAGGGCAATGCTTGTTGAGACTTGAATAGTCGACACACATTCTCCATTCATTATTCTTCTTTCTTACAAGCACCGGATTGGCAAGCCAATCGGGATGATTTACTTCTTTTATGAACCCTGCAGCTAGGAGCCGGGTTATTTCAGCTTTAATAGTCTCCTTGCGGTCTGGTGCGAACCTTCTAAGCTTCTGGCAAGTCGGCTTGGACCCGTCTACTACGTTTAGGGAGTGCTCGGCGTGGTCGCGGGGGACTCCTGGCATGTCTGCCAGTTTCCAGACGAAGATGTTGATGTTACGCCGCAGGAAGCTGATGAGCGCACTTTCTTGTTCGGGGTCGAGGTCGGCACCTATCACGGCGGTCTTCTCAGGGTCGTCGTCATCCAGGTCCACCGTCTTCATCTCCCTGGATTTCTTCAAGGCGCGCATGGTCGGGGCTCAGGGATGTCGAAGTCCCCTGCTCGTGGCTTGGCCGCATCAGACAGGCAGACTTGGGTGCCGCGCTGTTGCTCCCGTCTGGTTGTGTTCCTGATTGTTTCTTGCTCGCACTCGTAGGCAACCTGGAGATCAGTGTAGAGGCTGATGACTCCTTGTGGTGTTGGTATCTTGAGCACTAAGTAGGTATAGTGCGGTATCGCCATGAGTCTTGACAGCGCAGGTCGTCCGAGGATGGCGTCGTATGGAGTATCGAGGTCAACGATCACAAAATCGACAGGTTCTTCACTTACTAGATGGTTGGATTCAAATCGTACTGGGAGGGTGATCTATCCGGACAGCTTTGAGCTCGCACCGGGTATTATACCATGGAAGGAGAAATTTACCGGGCAGATGCTGCTTTCCCGGAACTCGAGACGTTGGAGCATGCTCGGAAAAATAATGTTGAGAGAACTTCCTCCGTCAATGAGTATCTTTTTGAAGGAGCTGGTCGCGATAGCTGCACTGACGACCAGGGGGAAGCGACCAGGGTAATCAAGTCGTACCCGATGATCGTCTCTGGAGAAATCAATTCGGTGCCTTGTCCAATCTGGAGTAAGGACATGAACGCTATTGCTGTTAGTAAAAGCCCGGCGGCGCTTACCGTTGACACTTGGGCGCCCACGGAATATGGGGAAGATGCGCGTGGCCTTCGTGAAGTTGGCGGTTGGGGCCTCCGCCTCGTCCTCTCTTGAAGGGCCATTGCCTTGTCGCTTTGCTTCCGCCTTGCTCTGGATGGCCTCCTTGAGGGCGATGCATTCCTGCATGGTGTGTTTTCCTTGTTCGTGAAGGGGACAGGGGCCGTCGAGGACCTCCTTATGGCTGTTACTGCGTCGACGCTTCTGCCCGATACCACGACTTGCGAGATCAGGTGTCAGACGACGCTGTGGTATTTCCGGGGTGATCTTCTTTCGTGCGGTTGATGCGTGTGGACGGAGTCGGTGGCGAGCGGTGTTGATGAGGCCGAGGCATTTGGTGAGGTCTTCGTCAACCTGGTCAACAACGCTCGCAAGATCGTCATGGGTGACGCGACCGGGGGCACCTTGAGCCGTCTTGGTGGTCAGATCTTCAATCGACGGAGAGTTCAGTGCGAGGAGTCACGTAGTTTCCGCAATTTCAGAGACAGAGACGGTGCCATGGATAGTCCAGACCATAGATCCGATCAGGAGGGTGGCGCCGCCTACGGGGATGACCATGGATCCGGGGAAGGTAACCGCTTGATGTGCCATGGAGTCGATGCACACACCCCCTACTTAGCGCGCCAACTGTCGACGAAATATGCGTCGCAGTCTACCTAGGGTTACCCTACGGTAGTAGATTGTAGGCGGAGGTGTGGCGACAACAATCAAGCGTAACACAGAGAGGGTAGACATGGCGATTTAGACAGGTTCAAATCACCGTAATACTCTACGTCCTGTGTTTTGGTGGCTGGATTGATCTGAGTATTAGGTTACGAGATCCGTAGATGATCTGAGAGAGAGATTTTGGAGGGGGTCCCTTCTTGCCTTATATAGCCACGGAGCAGGGTTACAATTTCCATATCCTAACAGATTACGATCGGTCCCTTAAGGCAAGGGATCCGAGTCTATCTACTAGGATCTTCCTTGGCGAGCAAGACTTCTTCGGAGTCCTTGGCGACCCCGACGGGCTGGTTGCGTGCCACAAGGCCTCACGGGCTGGGCCGTCTTCTGGTCGGTAGGCCCATAAGGTCACTGGGGATATTCCGAGGTAATATCCCCAACAGTATCACCCTATCATCCTGGGGGATAGTAGACCACCCACTCTACCGGTCTAAGAAGGACTAAGCATATGTTTCGATCCTGGGACTATAGGGTTCTTTAGTTGGACAAGGAAGATATAATTCAACAAGGGTTTCATTCAACGCCTACTAACTTAATGCACAAACATGTGATAGTGAGATAATTAAAAATAGTTGCAATAGAGTAAGATAGGTGAATATGCTCCGGGGCTTGCCTTTCACAAAGGGGAGGGCTGGTGGTTCGGGCACTCAGGAAGCTCAGGGCCCTGTTCTCCTTCTTCTGGAACTCCGGAAACTTGAATCTCCGGTGGGACTCCTCCTTCCAGCTCCCCGAACTCTAGCAGTGTCACTCCCTCCGGCGATCCTAGATGCATGTATATATGTATGATGATCCAACATATATATGACAAATCATATACTAGGAAATGAAACTTGTCTAATGCACATGGATGAATGCTCATGATGTATGGACTATGTAACATTTTTCTTTCGTTGACTGAGTAGGTGCATATCTCTTCCCCAGTAGGGAAGTTAACACTTACTCTTCTTTAACAACCTTAAGTAGAGCTCTTCATCAGAGGTGAGATATCTAACACCTGCAACTAAACATATTTATTTATTAGGTTAGATGCTTAAGCAACACACAAGATTCCATTACATAGACATGCACATCATAGCAAACAAACACTCAAAAACAGCAGCTGGAAGAAGACAGTGTAGCAGGGGCTACACACAACCAAAATTTACAAACTTAGACTTTCTGAAAACTTATGAAATTTGCTACAAAACATTCCATACACTCCCCAGCTACATCCATCTTTAAATTGGCCTAACAGTCACTTCAAGCAAAGCTGTTTGGATGATAACAGGAAAACACAGATTTATCACCTATCTTATTAAATACACGCAGGTTAAACTAAACAGGTTCTGGCGGTAAAAATTTAACACCAGATATATTAACAAGTTATCTATAACAAAGTCAATTGTAGCTACAGTTGAAACCAAATCAATGTAGCCCAAACAATTCAAGCAAGAAAACAGGTTTCAGCTGTCTAACAGATTCCAGTTATTACTTAGAACAGTTGTATAGCTTTAACCATCATTCCAGAAATTATGATAAAATTTGACAAGCAATTTTACATAATTAGCTACTAGTTTGGTATTCACATCATCAACAGAAAACATATTTAAAAAGTGGTTAAGGCCACTACTTTGCTGGTGATGAGAAAACAAGCATATTTTATACATTAATTACTTAAACAATTTGAAAGGTATAAAACAACAGATTTCATATTTTTCTTAGTTCACACTAATCAAGTAACACATGTAAATAAATTACCAAGCACAGGAAACACATATAACTTAATTAGAAATTACAACAAGGTTGCATTCAATTAATTAAGCATTTAACCAAAAGAGCTACAACATGCAATTGAAAAAGAGGTTACTAATACTTTAACATTTTTCATGAAAAGTGCATGCTAAGGCAATCTCAACACAACAAGAATCATGATTTTATCACATACCAAACTCCAGTTACAAATTAAACAAGTTAAACTAAGCATATAAAGCTTTCTGTCCATTTTCAATTAAACAACACATAAGATCAGTAACAACAGGTCATTCTATACTTTTAATGCATAGAAAAAACATAACAAGACTAACAAAATTTATTTCACATTATTTACATTTTTCTAGAATTAGTTATGCATTTTCAAAGTTAGCCAATAGAACTAGAAAAACAAATCAGAAAACAAAGCATAGAGCCTATGACACGTGGGACCCACGGGTCAGCGTCTTCCTCAGAGCCGAGGGCACTGGAGGTGATCGACCGATGGCCACTGCGGTGAGGTCTCCGGCCAAACTAACCCTATAGACGTGTTCTCCTTCGCAACCCACATCCAACCATGTAACTGGTTGCACCCAAAGCTCGTCGGAGCATGCTCGACGACGACAATGGCAGCACGACGGTGCGGTGTGACCTACGCTGGCCGGCGCAAGCTTCTACTGGCCAAGCTAGGGACTGCTACACCTACCTTGAACCCTAGCGGTTCGATCTAGCCCGGATTGGGGCCATGAGAACCCTCCGATGAGCTCGGCCACATGCACAGCGGCACGGTGGCAAGATCACGGCGGCGCGGCTTCGTTGTTGCGGCGGCGGTGACGCGTAAACGCTTCAACCGACTCCGACCAACTATCTACGAGCTAACCAGCTAACCCTAACACGACTCCGACAAACCTAAGAGGCGCTAGGTGACCCAGCATGAACCTCGTCGGCGTTGCGGGTGCCGAGCGCTTGCGCGCGGCGGAGATCCCATTCCGGCGAACCCTAACCCTAACGGGTTCAACCAACTCCGTAGCGAGCATCTACGTCCTCTAGGCTACCGCGTACGAGAGCTAGAAGAGAGGGAGAGGCACTGGATTGGGCTGGCCACGACGGCACAAAGCTCGGTGGAGCTTCGGCGGCAATGGCGCCCGCGGTGTTGCATGGTCCGACTTACCAAAGCGGTTTCCACTTCAACTGAACGATGCGAAAGGTGGAGCGGAGCAAGGCGAAGCTGTGGCTAGCTTTTGGTGGCCAATGCCGCGGTGTGTGGCGTGGTGGAGCTCAGTGACGGTGACGGTGACAGCGACGAGCTCGGCAATGGCGCTGCTGCTCTTTCACGTGAAGCAGAGAGGAGAGGGAGAGAGTGAGGCGCGACGCGTGAGTGTGGTCGGGCGCTGGAGTGTGCGGCTTGCCTAGGCGTGGCCGGTGCGGGCCTCTCGCCGGTGTAGGCTGCCATGCGGCGCTCGCAGTCTAGCCCGGTCGGCAACCGACCGGCGCGCACGCGCTGCTCCCCCGTTCAAAACCCCGATTAGGGTGACTGACGGGCCGTTTTGCAACGCGATTAACTTCCTAATCACTCCAAACTAGCTTCAACCAAGTACACCATTGGATAGAGCTATAGTTGAACTCCAATTATGATGTAACTCATTTGAGCTGAAACTGCTTAGATTTCAAACTATAAGCATTCAAACAGGGTAACTTTCAAACTGAAGGTCAGTTTAGACTTAGGCAATTTTTGAATCCCAAAAAGAGCCCCTAATCCTGCCTTAATTGGCCAATTAGAGTATGTCAGGGTCCAAATCACCTCAAGGCGGTTAAACAAATTTTGTTCCTTATAAAATTCTCTACCAATTTTCTTAAGCCCACTTTGTCATGCAAGGTCATTAGCAAGGTTGATTAATTAAGTCAAGGAAAAGGGTTCCTAGGGTCAACATAGGAGCTTAAACCCTAGCAAACCTAACTTTACAAGATCATATGTATAAACATGGTTCCATTAGCATCCCTAAGTATGTCTAGGTGTTTATTAGTGATCAAAACATCAAGTACTTGGTTATACAAGCATAACTCACTCAAAGCTAGTTGAAGATTAAAACATTCATACATAAAGAACAAGGTGATTACTAAGGTTATCATTTCATGTGATCTTATGAATGCATAGATGCAATGATGCTTGTGCTCATGCTCATGAAATGATATGCAAATGCAAGCTTAACACCTATGGTGTTACAATTATTTACCTTTACCTTTGTCATTGAAGAATGAGGGTGTCATAATCGTCATGGAAGCTTCCCTTCATCGACTGATTATGCATTAACAGATTGTCTCCTTTGTTACTCTTCTCTCATCCTTGTTGTTCTGATCTTGACATTCATGTTGGTCTTGTCTTGAAGTTTTATTCACCCTCTTCCATGGATTAAGTGGCTTGATTATAGATTTTGTTCTTTGTCACTTGTCATTTCCTTGCTCCATGGAATTCATCTATCTTCGATGAATTAGTTGCGTCTCTCTTGTGAAAGCTGTTGAAATTATGTATCTCTCTTCATCTCTAGTATGAGTGTATCTCAGGACTTCCCAATTCGATATTGAAAGTTTTCCTGCAGGGGTCGGTCCAACAAAATATCCAATATCTACTACAACATATTATCGGTTCAAAAATCCACCTAGACAACACGTATAATTTGATTTAGGAAGACATTTTAACCTAATCATATGCTCAAATTAGAAGCCATTAGAAATAATATCCAAATACCTTTGATTAAATCTAATCACCATGTGTAATTTAAAAGATATATGTAAATACTTCAAAAACCTAACATATACTATAGTAGACAAAGGTAGCATGAACGTATTATGGAGATTTTAAAGCTGATGATGAAAGAGTATGATTTTCTTAGTAGTTCAGCATGCTTTAAAGGTAGGGACAACTAAGATGATGTAGCAACATGAAAAAGGTGTTTTTATGGTGGGTTATCCCCCAAGCTTGAATTTTGCAAAAATCAAGATTGGATGAATGAATTCAATGTTGCATGATTGTTGGACATACCTTTTGCTTGTCATTCCTTCATTCTTTCTGCTCTATGCCTGGAAAGGTTAGTGACAAAAATACCCGAAGGAATATAATCATATATTTCTATGCTCGCTTCATAAGAGTAGGCAACAAAAAGGTGAAAACTCATGTTAGGATCTAAGAGGTGCTTCTTTTAGGACACTAAGCTTGTCCATGGGAAACCTTTTAAGATGTGTTTTTAGTAAAATTGTTTCCCCTTCATCAACTATCTCAAGATTTAGCACAACGAGATCTGCAATATTTATGACAAACATATGCATCGACAACCACCCTTTTGAACTATTTGTAAACAGAAAGTGTGACGGTGTTGAAGATGTCATGTGTGGTAATGATAGAGAGAGCAATTGGTACGGGAGATGTCTCATATGAGCATGGATTTAATGAGATGGTTATGAAATATATTCCATGCTTATTGATGTCATCTTCCTCTCCAATCTCTATGGTTGATACTTTATGGATGTACAAATTCCCACTTGGATTGGTAACTCTTGAATTGGTCTCATTTGGGGCCTCCTCTATACTTGGATGATTCATATTTCAAATGGAGTTAAAACTAAAGTAAGGCTAGAGAAATATTTCTCCCAAACCATGGTTATACAAGCAGGGTCAAGCTCATAGCCATTTATAAGAATGGTGTGTGAAGATGGTGGAGTCTCCAACAAGTCGCCCATTGGAGCTGAGTATTTATATATGTGGTAAGATGAATATGGTAAGGTGAGAAAGATGGTAAAAAGGAAAAATGAAAAAGGTAAACGGATGACCTTAGTTCAAAACTAGCACAACTACCGTTCCCCAGCAACAGCGCCAAAAATCTTGTTGGTATAAATTAACGCACACACAGAAATCCACAAGCGCATGGATACCGAAGTAGCTTTCACCCAGGAGTATTCTAAAGTACCGATTTGCACGGGGAACGTGAAGTGTACTAGAGAAGTAAGAATATCTAAAAAAAGAATGATAAAATGGGTAGAGAGATTTTAGAGCTTTCTAAGGGGTTCTATCTAATCAAAGGCCCACTATACTCTACTTACTTTCGAGCAACAGTACCTTCTCTACTCTTGAATAAGACCAGAAAAAACATAGTCGGGGGAGGCTGCCAAAAAGCTCTACGAAAACATCAACCCAAACGTGCTGGAATACAAAGGCCTTACAGAGCTGTCAGCTCTTGGGCTACCACAACTATCCGTGGCATTGGGTGCAAACTCAGGTAAACCCTAGTCTGGACACCACGTCTACACTAACGTTTACTACTCTAATTCCAATTGTAAACTAGAGCACTCAATACGAGCGGAGATCCGTAAATAGAATAAAGCAAGAACTGAAATAAGATACGTAGAAATAATAAATGAAGAACCTCGAGATTGCTCAAGACGAACCAGATGCTGCAAAAGTATAATGTCGAGGAAGATCCGACAGATCCAGCTCCTCTTAGCTTTCTCCTCCTCTCTCACCTCTAATTACAATTAGATGAACTATAACTAGAACTAGAACTAGAACTAGAACTAGAACTAGAACTAGACAACTAGAGGGACCTCTACTTCTACTTGGATGGAGAATTGAAACCCTAGCTTTTGCTCTGTAGGTAGACAATGATCTTCAGGGGGGTCTGCCCCTCTATTTATAGCCCGGTGGGATCAACTGTAGCCCTCGGATCAAACCGACCTTGAGCAATAGTTGATAAGCATCCTTGGAAGTGGTGGAGGAAGCTTCTAGAAGGCGATCCTGATCCATTACTATAGAGGGCCAGCCGGCCCCACCTGGAGGCGCCTCGGCTCTCACTTCTTTCCCGCGGTCTCTAGTGTCCTCTTGAGTATTCTAGTGCTAGATTCCAATCTGTTTGCGCAAGGAAACGTTTGGTGATGGGATTCTCCCCTTTCCAGATCCTGTTTTGTTCCCTGGAGAGTATAGATTCAGCAAAGTTGTGGAATTCTATCAGTTTAGACCCTCAAACATATGGTGTGATGGTTCTGATATGTTATAGATTATTCCCAAGTTGAATTATGTTGCGGTGTCGATATCTTTCTCATCGGGGCACCAAATATAACAAGTGATAGGTCCATTTTGATCAGCTCGACGAGCTCTTCGCAATGGTGTACTCCAATTCTTTATTTGAGGTACTTTTATATAGTGAAACTTGAAAATCCCGCAACACAATTGAGAACATCGCAACTCATGGAACTCGTTAGAATCAAACCCTACAACTATGTTTTATAGTTTATTCCTCATCATTTAATGCAATAGTTGATGGTTATATTTGGAGTTTAGTGGCCATCAACAATGGGTCCGAATCCGAGATGAACCTTTGAGGAGGAACCTGACGGCGTCTAGATCTCCTCAACAATTGCTCAGGATCTTCAATGTAATTAATTGGCAACTGGAAACCGTTCATACACCGTCTTGCTTCACAATAAAGGAACAATGACAGGGGTAAGACCCTACATTATGTGATAACTAATTTTATGGTAACTTCTAGACTCAACTTTAATAAAAAATCCTAGGCTGATGTTTTCCCCGACAACAGCGCTAGAAATGCTTGTTGGCATTTCTAAACATCACCACTAAGAACGGAGCTAGACCCCATCCTTAGCAACGGCGCTAGAAATGTCTCCTAGGGTATTTCTTATGTCTATTGGATAATTTCGCAAGCACACAGAATATACCACTATTGCACTTCACCCAGGAGTATTCCAAGGTGTCGTAATTTATATTTAGACCAAGAGAAAGCGGTAGCTAGGAATGTTTAATTGAGAAGAGATCTTCATAGTCACCTCAACTTAGTGATCAACTAGTGATAAGGGGGTAAACGATATGCATATATATATATATGGAAAGTGATGAAGAATAGATCAAGCAAAGATAAATAAAAGGTAACTAGTAAGTATAGCTAGGTGGGAGGACAATGAGTGAGTATAGGACTCCTAAGATCTAGACTTTACTCCTATGATTTAACTTAGACACAAAGATGATATACTATAGATTGCATCTACACACCCTGAAAGTACTAGGCAGCAGACAAATAATAGGAGACAAAACCGTTATCTTAAGTGGCCACTATTTTGTGGTAGCCTTACCTTTTAAGAACGTGCCTACAACACGTGGCGGGGATCAAAGGCATAGATAGGGCTATCACTTCCTGCTAGCAGCCACTCGAGCCGTGCGACACACGACAACCAAAGGCAAGCTAGTTTTTAAGCACCACGCTTACACCCTATCTTACTACTCTAATTGAGATCTCAGTGCCAACTAGAGCACCCTATAATAGGCGTTGATCATAGCCAAGTGTGGAATCACAGGATAACAATCTACACCATAACAACTCTATAGACTAAGACAAGGCACAACAATACTATAACATGTATACTATTGCACAAGATAAGTAAAGTAAAGAAAGGATATATATTAATAAATAAGAAAAGTATTACTAAAAAGGGAGAGTTATAAAAGCTATACTAGACTCTCCAGAAGATGACTCCAGAGACCCCGAGGCAAGCTCGACTCGACACTAACTCCCACACTAGACTACACTAGTAAAGAGTGGAACTACACAAATTTTCACTTGAGCCTTGATTCTTCATGATGTGAGAGGGGGGTGTGACCCTCTATTTATAGTGGAGGTGGAGTGGGGGCTACTCCATCGCCATGTCAGCGATCCGCGTGCCTTTCCTTGCCATCCCTTAGATCAAACTGTCATTGTATCCGACCTTTGATGAAGCGTGGAGATCATCTGGTGCATGGAGGCATGTAGAGAGGCGGTGGAAGCCTCGGGGTAGCTTGGAGGCACATAGGGGGGTCGGATGACCCCCCCCATTGACATGTAGGACCTCCCACTGCTTATAGAAGGATTCCCCACATGTCAGAGACTCCCGGGTGGGTGCTGGGCTCCTTGGCCAGGTCGGCAGACCTGCCCCTGCCCCTCCAAGGCCCCTCATTCGCCTAGAGCATTGTCCACATGTAAGTGACATCCTCTGAAGTTGCCACGTTGAATTGGTTCCTAGTGGGCCCATGAATCCATGTGCTTTGATCTTGGACCGTTGAGAGAAAGTACAGTGTGAATCTAAGGGTGGATCTTCACTCTAGGAGATGTCACATGGATCTTGAGGGTATGGGAGCCCCTGGTAGGCCCATAGTGGGGTTGGCGGACCCCCTATGTGGGTCCCACAGGCTCCTATGTCCCCCGTTTATCATCACCTGCATAGAAATGCTCAAGGGACATGTAGAAGTAGAACTAATTATTTGATAGAATATGTTCATGATATGTTATTCTTCCTTCCAAACCGAGGTTGTTGACGGTGTTTTGATGATTTAAATGTAGGTTATTTGTACCATCAACACTCTCATCTCTTGCCTTTGCTCATTTGATCTGCTGAGAGACACCTTAGAAGTGTGAGACAGAGCAAGAGCCCTAGTGAGGAGTGAGATTTGCTAATCCATTTCTTAGAGCCCTCATTAGTGAGTTGCAAGAGTTCAAGTGTGCATCCATCCATCTAATGAGAATTGTGTGAGTCAAGTGAGAGTTCTAGCTTGTTACTCTTGGTGATAGACAACACTTAGACGGTTTGCTGGCGATCGGAGGCTTGGTGATCATCCGGAGCATGTGGATGACCCTCCTCCACCTCTTGTGATCGATTGTGGGCGATTCACCGAGCCAGAGCGGCGAAGAATCAGCCCGTAGAGAGCACTTGTTCCTTGCATGGATCAAGGAGAAGCAATACCCTTGAGCGAATGCTCCAACGAGGACCTGGGGGGAGTGTCGACTCCTCGATACCTTGGCAAAATGTCGTCATGTCAACATCTTTCTTCTCCCTACCTCTTTACTACTTGCAATACTTCAAGCTTTACTTTTATTGCTATTGTTGATCATGATCATGCTTGCTAGTCTTGCGTAGGGTGTTGTTTACTTGTGCTACTTGCTTAGTTTCCTTTCCATAGCTTGTTTATCTACACGTAGGCACTAGGGGGTAATTTGCATTGCTTAGGATTTAATTTTTGCTTTAGAAATTTAAATAAGCCCAATTCAACCCCCTCTTAGACATCTTGATCCTTTCCGTCTGCACACCATTCCTAGATCTGCCCTTGGTTTATATACAGGCATTCATTGGGTTCGAAAAGTAAAGGAAGTTTTAGTGATTTGGTGCATGGTGGTTATGGTTAATGATTATGCCTAAACGTTAAGCATCTATGTAAAAAACTAATAATAGAAGGTGCTAAATCAGCCAACCTGAATATCCGCTACGCACAAAGCACGCCTTTACCCCCATTGTTCTAACCACTTGAGTTTGTTTGTGTCCCTAACAAAAACAATGCTATAGATTTTTTTTTCCTTTTAGAGACTATCCAAAAAAAAGGAAACATGAATGGTCATGGCTAGATGGCACTCTAACGCTTTCCAAAAACTGTGTGGCTTCCCTTAGGCTCCAACCGCACACCCTTTCCTTGCTCCATTCCCATAGCATCCATGCATGCTTTCCTCTTGGTTTGCTTTGCTAGTTTCTCCATTCATCTTGCAGATCTTTAGATTTATTTTCTTTATTTTGTCCTTGGATTTTGGACAACTCCAACCGATTTCCACTTCCTACGTGAATTCTCGATGGGATTACCCATGTAGGGTATGTTTCCCACTTGAATGGGGGGAGAGGAAGGTACGGATCCTTGTCGCCGAGTTTCTCTTTCCCATATCTCTATTTCTTTGTTGCTATTCCTGCTGCAAATTTTGTATATCTATCTGTCTAGATAAAGAAGGCCGGAAGGTACAACAAATCTTGATTGGTTCCTGAAAGAAGAGTCAAGAGTGGCCAAAAACAAGTTGAAGCGTGTGTCAATTGATTTATTTGGCCATAAGAAGAGGGGGCATTGTAAATTGGATTGGAATATATATATAAGGTATGGGGAAGACACCAAAGAAGAAGAAACTAAGTGAATCGGGATCGAGGCACAGCCTAGGCGGCAGCCCAAGGACCAGCAGGTGCAACTCGAGGACAAGCCAATGCAGCGGAGGAGAACAGACCAGCCCCCATCATCCAGCTGCAGCGCTGGCAGTGGATGAGGATGATGCCGTCTTCATTGGGCTGGCCTCCGAGCTGAAAGACGAAGGCACGAGGCTGTTCCAAACAAGGGACTACGAGGGGGCAGCGTTCAAGTTTGACAAGGCGATCAAGCTATTGCCCCAGGGGCATAATGACATGGCCTTCCTGCACTGCAACATTGCAGCATGCTACATGCACATGAACCCTGAGGAGTATCACCGTGCCATCGACGAGTGTAACTCGGCGCTGGAGGCGTCACCGACATACATAAAGGCACTGCTCAAGAGGGCTCGGTGTTTCGAAGCACTAGACAGGCTGGATCTAGCTTGTAGGGATGTGGAGAAGGTTCTGAGCTTGGAGCCCAACAATGTGACAGCGTCAGAACTGTACGAGAGCATTAAGGAGGTGATGGAAATAGAGGAGCAGGTGTCGTCGCTGGAGAAAAGGCAGGTTGACGAGCCTGCCGCGATCAATGTCGCAAAGGAGAGGATACAGAGGAGGGTGTCGCGGAAATTCAGAAATTCCATGGTTGAGGAGGAGGTATGGGAGATGATGATTAATGGGAATAATGAGGAGCTGGAGAATGAGGAGGAGGAGGACCATGGCCATGGGAATAATAATAACGAGGATGCATGCGAGCAACACAGCAGCAGTAAAGAGGGAGAGATGCAGGAGAAGCGCAGCAGCAGCCTGCAGCAGGACAATAAGCACCCTCAAGAGACCAAAACCGCCAAGCAAGGTGGCGTAACAAATAACAACGAAGCAGAGGGGAGGAAGCACGGCCAAGATAATAGCCATGAAAAGCATCACAAGGAGATACGGGTGAAAGGCATCCAGCTTGAGATGCAGGGAAAGCACACGACGATAACGACACAGAATCATCATCAAGCCACCAGCAGCGTGGAGAGGCGTAATAATAAAAAGCATTTTGAGCTCGGCAGCCACAACAAGCAAGAGAAGCAGCAGCAGCAGGACAGGCAGTATGATAGGTACACCGACAACGCCAGCGCCAACGTCAGCCTTCAGGGGAAGTACCCGCACTCCTTGGTGGAGGACAAGTACGAGATGAGGTATCTGCCAGAAAAGCAAATTACCACCACCGTCAAAGCGGCAAACTACGGTAGAGAAAAGCATATGAAATACTACTCTAGTAGTAGGGAGAATAACCATGAAGCTGCAGCTGCCAGTAGAGAAGCGGTAAGCAGGAAGAAATTTAAGTTCGTCCACGGGGACGACATCCGGATCGTCTTAATCCCAGAAAGCTGCAGTCTGTTGCATGTGATGGACATCGCTCGGTACAAGTACAACCCGCACCTCAAGTCGTTCCTTCTGAAATTTATGGATAAAGAGGGGGACCTGGTGACCATCACCTCCACCGAAGATTTGAGGTGGGTCGAGGACCTCTACCCTCAAGTCCCCGTGCGGCTGCATATAAAAGAGGTGAGCCCCGAGCGGGAGATCACCAGGGACCTGGTGATGCCCATGTCCTCCTCTTTCGCGGACAACCGAGACCGAGAACACAACTATTACAGCAGCACCTCCGACGAGTACGATCAGTGCGGAAGCTCGAGGAAGGAATCAGACGAACAACGGATGAATCCTCCCTGCACCACCGATGACTGGATGATGCGGTTCGCACGCCTGTTCAAGAACCACGCTGGCTTCGACTCTGACGCATGCGTGGACCTGCGTGACATCGGCATCCGACTTTACTATGAGGCGATGGAGGACACCATCACAAGCGAGGAAGCGCAGGAGATATTTCAAGCGGCAGAGGCCAAGTTTCAGGAGATGGCGGCGCTGGCGTTGTTCAACTGGGGCAATGTCCCAATGTCCCGTGCACGGAAGCGACTGGTTTTGTCCGAAGATGCTTCTAGGGAGTCCATTCTTGCCCAGGTAAAGTCGGCGTACGAATGGGCCTGCACTGAGTATGTCAAGGCCGGGAAGAAGTTCGAAGATTCTGTGGACGTAAAGCCCGACTTTTACGAAGGCCTTATTGCGCTTGGGCAGCAACAGTTCGAGCAGGCCAAGCTTTCTTGGTGTTACGCTGATACGTGCAATGTAGACATGGGAACCGAAGTGTTAGAACTTTTCAACCATGCTGAGGACAACATGGAAAAGGGAATGGAGATGTGGGAAGGGATCGAGTATCTGCGAGTAAAAGGGCTGTCTAAATCAAGGAAGGGGAAGACGATTGTAGTGGATAAACTGGGTCTCAATGAGCAGGGAAAAGATTTATCACCGGATGAGGCCTTTGAACAGGCCTCAAACATGCGCTCGCAGCTAAACATTTCGTGGGGCACCATTCTTTATGAACGCTCGGTAGTAGAGTTCAAGTTCGGACTCTCTAGCTGGGAGGAGAGCCTTCAAGAAGCCATTGAAAAATTTAAAACCGGGGGTGCTTCTGTAGCAGACATCAGTGTGATGGTAAAGAATCACTGTGTGAACGGAAGCAATCAAGAAGGTATGACGATGTATCCATTTGTTCTTTCTCCTGTGCAGTTTTATCTTCTTGCTAAATTGGATTGTCTACCTTCAATCTTCTATATTCTGTACAATGTATATATATAGTTAAGCTGATAATTAATTAGAAATCTTACAAAAAATTACAGTTGGAAATATATGGACATGCCAGCTTTAGCACTTTTGATATTCTATTTTCTCAATCTGATCGATTCATTAAACAGATGTTTGTAGTGTCTTCGAATATTTTTCTACCAAATCAGTCGGGTTAGTTGAAAATTTTAAGGTACGAAACGTGTAGAAAATGAGGATGCCAATTGCGTGTAACTATATTTTTATCATTTCTCCCCACAAAATTAGGATGATAGACTCTGCTACATCTTCTTAGCTAGCTCTACAGGGGTATTTCTGATGCATGTGATTTTTCTATATTACGCAGGATTAAGCTTCAACATCGATGAGATAGTCCAAGCATGGAATGAAATGTACGATGCTAAAAAGTTAAAAAATGGTTTTTCTTCTTTCCGGCTCGAACCTATATTTCGAAGGAGGCCTTCAAAGCTGCATAATATACTAGAGCACATACACTACACGTGAGCCTGTATCAATCATATTGGACTTGGACGCTGTACACTTGGATAAGAATGTTGATACTTATTTTCTTGTGCAATATATAGGTAAATTTATTCTCTATCTCACTAGTACGCAACTTATTTGCACTGGCGTTTTTTAGAACCGCCAGCACTGAGGCCGGTGGAAATAGAACCACTATACAGATAGTCGCTTGAGAACCGTCTGTAGAAATGGATTTCCACAGGCGGTTCACTAACGAGCACCGCATTGGCGGTTCTCTTTAGTCAGCCGTCACTACGTCAAAATCGAGCTTCCACAGCGTTGCCTAAAAGCCCTCCGTGACGGACACTAGTTTTGCCCGCTGTGAAAAATCTCATGAATTACCACTGCGGACATTTTTCTATTTACCATGGCGGGCTTTTTTGTCCGCTGCGGTAAATCGATTTACCTCAGCGAAAATCTTAAGACGTCCGCTACGATAAATATCCTATTTACCGCAGCGGACCTCTTAAGACGTCCGCTGCGGTAAATCAAGGCCCAGCCCAAAAATCAGGCGAGCCCAATAACACGTCTACGTATAAATTCAGCTCTAGGGTTTCATACACACTCCCTCGTCCCAACCAACCGGCCATATGTTTGGAAAAAAATTCCCGACGCTCCACTCGACCGCCGCCTCGCTCCACGACCGCCGCCTCGCTCCACGACCGCCGCCTCCTGACGCTCCCCGTCAAGCGTCTGGACTCCTCACCCCCATCCTCCTCCTCACCGGACTCCTCGCTCCCATCCTCATCCTCCTCCCCGGACTCCTCCAATCCGCTCCGCGCTTCTGCGCCCGGCAGTGACGACGGCGGTGGCGGATCCGACGAGCTCCGCTTCCTGCAGGGCCTCCTCGGCTGCGCGGGAGCGGGGTCGCGACGCGGGGTCGCTGCGGTGGGCGGCGGCGCCGGCTCGCGGCGGAGCGCGGCTCGGGGTCGCGGCGGAGAACGACGCGGGGTTGTGGCGGACACGACGCGGGGTCGCGGCGGCGCGTGCGCGGAGTTGCGGCGGCTCGTGTGCGGGCGGGGGCTGGAGGCGGCGCGGCGCGGGGGCTGGATGCGGCGCGTGCGTGCACGGGGTCGCGGCATAGCACGTCGCGGCGGCGCGCGGCGTGGGCCCGTTGATGGGCTCGGCGGCGGCGCTAGGGTTTCGTCGGCTGCCTAGGATCCAGGCCCAGATCGTAGCCCATATGGGTTTTCTTTTTTCTTTTTCTTTTTTTTTGTTTTTTCGAAACTATTTACCGCAGCGGGAGTTCTAATATGCCCGCCGCAGTAAATCAATTTACTGCAGGGGGCAAACGCGCCCGCCGCGAGATGGCCACGATTTACCGTGACCTTAGCATCGCAGCGGACGCGTTTGCCCGCTTCAAAAAACTAATTTCGCCCGCTGCGGATATTCTTTTTTGTAGTAGTGCGCCTATGGAAAGTTTTCTCTTTTGCGAAGTTTAAACCAGACCGTATCTTGAACCATAAACCTATTGGATGATGTTCAGTTATAGCGACATGGTATTTAATTGTTCATACATTTATAGTTGGCATGTTGAAATTATTTTGTACTCATAAACATAAAGTCACACTTATTTATATTGAAGTTTATTGCTCACAAACATAAAGTTAAATGTATTTACATCACACACTATATACATCAAAGTTTTCACCAGTGTTCTAATAACCTTCTCGACAAAGTTGTAGCCTACTAATCTCTATGAGCACTCTATACTTTGGACAAGCTAAGATGTTTGTAGCGTCCTGATATTTTCCATTGCATACAATGACTTCTTTCAAGATGAATGAGCACAGGTTCTCAACTAGGTTGTACAAAGTACGTCTGCTCATGTTCTTCACCTTTTCTACATCATAGTCCTAGGAGGGAATATTATAAACATCATATATCTACACTTGATAATACATTTGCATCTTTAATATCTGAACTACATTCATGATTGTTACTTATATTATCTTAGAAGGGTTCTTGATGTATCGCTCGTTCTGTTTCATGAACTCGCACACATAAAATCCACAGATGACCGATCCAGGTGGTTGCTTGTGGCACTATATAACGGGAAAGTGGTTATTTACTTGCAACATCGTCCTATGTATTGTGCATGTATATGATATGTATTCATAAATTTTCATATGTACTGGCCAGTTATGATATATTTTCAATGACTACCCTGGTATTGATGACTCACACCTTCCATCTTTTATCTTGGGAAACCTATATGTCCTATAATATCGAATAGAATCACCATGTAATTCTCAAACTCTCATGAATAAAAGTATGCAAGCATATCTCAACTTACAACTACAATACATACACCCACAAAATTTACCCATAAAACCAGCTCCTTTAAAACAAACAATCTAGATTTATTTGTTCACCTTGTCTCTCCCTACTCACATAAATCGAACAGTCGAGATCACGTGTGTCATCCTCCTCCTCCCACGCCCCACATTGAATCGCGGAGCCACTTCGTTCTTACGCTCGAGCTCTGGGTTCGACTCCCAATTCCACATTATTTCCCATTTTTCCACCGAGAAAAAAAAAACGGACGACGCCACTGCCGTCGCTCCTACCGTCCTCGCCCGCGCCATGGCCGGCTGGAGTGGGTCATATTGACCAGCAGCTCCGAGCCCTTGGGGACGTGGAACCCGACGACCTCGCAGTCCTGGGCAGCCACGCGGGGCAGTGACAGCAGCATCGACGGGTGCAGGCGGAGGGTCTTCATGATGACGGCGTTCAGCAAGGGGGAGCTCGCGCTTCGAGACTAGCCTGCTGCTGCCGACCACGACGTCTTCTTCTTCCTGAGCCTGCTTCAGAGGGTCGGGGTCAGGTCCGCCCGTTTCGAGGAGAGGGAACCGAAAAAATCAAGCTTCACCAGCTCCTGCCTCTGTCCTTGCGAGGCCTCGTCCTGATATGCCCTCTGCACATGTCTGCTCGGTGATGGTGGCCGGACGGCAAGGCGAAGCTTGAACGCTGTCGCAACAATGAGGTTGGAGTGTGGCCACGATGGGTGCAGCCGTAATGGTGAGGAAGGGCACTGATGGAGCGCGTGGTTGCCAGGGCGCCGTGGCCGTCACAGTGAGATTTGCGGGGTTCTGTTGCCGTCAGGACGCGCGGCTACTGGGGCAGGGTCGCCGTTGCGCTGGGACGCGATACTGTAGGCCGGGCAAAGAGGCTGGCGCGGGCAGGGTCGCACAGGGCGGCGGGGGAAGGGAGTGGAGGCCGGTGCGGTGTCGAGGAATTTTCCATGCGTGGAGAAGACACCGAACGGCATCTGCGACTCCGTGTGGACATCCCGTGCGGTGGATAAGGTAGAGAGAACAGAAAGAAAAAGAGAAAAAGGAAAAAGGGATAAAGAAAAGAGAAAAAGGGAAAAGGAAAATAAGAATATTATAGACAAATAACTATTATCTTATCTATACCTATATATATATACTTATACCTATACCTAATAATAAATTGACAAAATTTCCCACTCATTTTTTTGTATGACCTTCCGTAACTAACTTTGTGAATGCGGATGTCTCTATTCGTTACCCTCTTATTTTTATATATAGGGATTGGACACAAGTATAGTTACGAATCCTATTCTAATCCAAATAGAATACCTTCGGGTACATAGGAGTTATAATCCTAATCCAAATCTAAATAGTAAAAGGAAAAAAAGCAGAGATCTATTTATAATTATATATATATATGTAATTTGTGTTTATACAAGTTTGAATAACTCTTTTCTGACATGATACAGAGGTCGATTCCAAAACCTATTGGGTCGCATATATGATCAGGACTAAAAAACAACCAACTTTTCATATAATTCTTATTCCAACATGGTTCATGATGCAATAACTCAGACTAAGATTAATAGAGATTCTAGTTATAATCCAAATCTAAATAAAAGAACATGTCCTGGACAGGGGATTCCGAGAGGGCGACAACCACCGGACGAGCACGAGGCACGTCCTGGAGATGGTGCTCTGGGAGGGCGATGGCGCGGTGACCGCGATCGTGGCGTGCCCTGAGGACAACGCCGTGTACGTGGGCTCCTCTGACGGGCGGGTCACGTGCTGGCGGTGGGCCGTGGACGGCGGTGAGCCGATCTCGCGGGCGTGCTGGCGGCAGGCCACGGGACAAGCGTAGGCGTGTTGTGCCACGCCGTGTCCGGGCGCGTCGTCCTGAGCGTCTCCGTTGACAGGACGCTCTGCGTGGCCCGCGCGACGACGACGACGACTGCTACGTGGAAGGCGAACAATGGTTCGTGGTGTACAGCCGTAGCCTGGACGAGTCGGTCAAGGTGTGGCACCTGCCGGAGGAGCGCGTGCTGGATCCGCTGGCCGTAGAGATGACCGCAACTGCTCCATTTATGGCGGCGGCGCTGCGAGAGTCAGAGGCATGGACGCCCAGCCCCGGACAACACTTCTGCCGTCGTCGGTGCAAGCTTGGGCACCAGAACTGAAGGGCGTGGCAGCTGCATGAGCATGAAGAACTGAAGCTACAGCTAGTCGATGGCTAGCTGCACTGCTGCATGAGATGAGGTCGCGCGGGTGTGCGTGCAAGAATGTGCCGTGCGCACGTGTGTACTGTAGGAGTGTGTACATATACCGATATACCTAGAACATAGGGTATGTATGCGCATGGTTACTGTTCCTAGCTAGGATGAATTTTGAGGAGTGTTGTTTGTTTTTTTTAAAAAAAATGATCACTCAGCTCCAGCGCGAGTGGACCAGCGCAGTGGCCTAAGCGTCCCTAGCCGTCAGTAAAAGAATTTCGAGTTGTTGCCATTAATTTTTATTCATGATTAATTATCATAATATATATTATCTTTTGGTTGGTTGATTTGTGTTTCTAGATGATATCGTAGCGTTAGCACGGACAATATACTAGTGCTAGTTCAGTGGTGATTCTTATTAATTGCTCACACATGCCCTTGTCTAGTTTTAGCTTTTGAGTGATCTTTTGCTAACTTGAGCCTTTGCTAAGCACTTGTATCTTTCATGATCATCGCATAGGATCACATCACTTAGAGCATCTTTTCATTGTGCTTGCTCTATTTATGAAGCTTTTGCATTCATATGCATTCATAGCATTTGTGGTCAGAGAGCTTTTGGTGTTTTGATGTAGTATGTCACCAAGGAGGAGAGAATTGTGCATTTCAGCCACATCTTCCACCAAAGGGGAGAGAGTGTGCATTCCAATTTCCAAGTGGGAGAGTTCATCAAAGGGGGAGATCTTTGTGCACTTTGCATTTTGCATTTTTCCTTCTCCATAATGGCTCTCTTTAGGTATGATGTCAAGGGAGAAAGATTGCACAAGTGTTTAGCCTCAATTGGTATCTTTGCACTCATGTGAGCGGCTGCATTTGTCCAGAGAGAGTTCTGTCTAGATGTGTTGAGCCTTTGCCTTTTCTGGAGGATTTAGTGTCTTCTTCGGTGTTTTCTTTGGCTTCTTGAGTTTCATTTGGTATCTAGAGCTTTACTAGCGGTGTTGAGCCCTTTTTTCCTCTACTTGAGGGCTAGCTCTGATTTCACTTTGTTGTGTCGAGCCATTGTCCATGTCTTTGGGAACCAAGTTTTGTATGTTTTGCTCTTCTCAAATGACCCCATTTGACTTTGTTTGGCTTTTGGTCATTTGGAGAGTTTTACCTTCGTTGGCTCAAGCTGAAATCCACTTATGTTGTTAATGCACCCATCAAGGAGGAGATTGCGAACACATGGTTGATATGTACCCATGTTGTCCAGTTTTAGTGATGAGTGATTGCTCAACGTGTGAGTATTTCAGTTTGAGCGAGTTTCACTAATCCACTGCGAAAGCAGAAATGTTGCTTGTCTATCGGCTTGAGTTTTGCAGGTGTCGAGCTCGGAGGCAGTAGTCAATGGCGAGGCGAAGGTCGAGTAGAGGTGTGCCATGCCGAAGGACTGAGAGCGGTGAAGGGCGGACACGAGGCTCGGACCGATGGACCAGAGTGCCAAATGACTAGTGTAAGGACCTTCTAAGCCTAGAGGGGGGGGGGCAGTGAATAGGCCTGTTTAAAAATCACTTGCAAAACTTGTCAGTTCACAGGCGTGGCAGTGCCGCTCTGGAGCCTGGCACTGCTGCTCTGGACCGTGGTAGTGCTAGTCAAACAGAAAGAGGTAAGAGTAGTTAAAAAAACTGAGATGCAAATGTAAATTCTACTTGAGTAGAAACCTTCATAGGAGTGTTAGGAAACTGCAGCACCACATGGAATTGGTAGGAACACTCCCACCAAGTAGATCAGGACCAAACCCTAGAAACCAACTTGAAAGCACTATATGTCAAAGTAAATGCAGCAAGCACATGTTGACACAAGGATTTATCCCATGGTTCAGCTCGCCACTAAGGCTTGCCTAAGTCCACGTTGTTGAGGTTTGCCACAAAGGATTAGAGCTTTGCAACTCCACCTCGATCTCAAGTCAAGAGAGCTAACTCTTGAGGCCAGGGGTAATCTTACTAGCTCAATGGTGGTGTTACAAACCTACCTAGGCTGCCACAAGATGAGGGCACGCTCTAGGGTGACACGCTAGCAAGCTAGGAGCAAGCTCTAAGAGTAACAAACTCAAACCACCGGCCACCACGCGAACCAAATACTTGAGGAAGTAGTAGATGAAGGATCGAGAACGGCGACCAGAGGGGGGGTGAATGGGAGCCTCAAATTTCTTTCGAAATATTCGGGCCAATCTTCCCAAAAACAACCCCAGCAAGCGAGCTTACTCAACCAGCAAGATCACGACCCTAGAGAGGGTGGATACCTTTGGTGAAGACCAAGAGGTACAGCGGATCTTCCGGAAACCAGAAACTCAAACCGTGACACCGATAGTGAGACTCTCAACCCCTATGGAGAAGCGAAGAAAGCTCACCTAAAAACACTTATGAGAACTGGTCTCAAAGGTGCTTCATTAAGTTCCCTGCATGATTACGAAACCAACGCAACAAACGGAACTCAATTCGGAGTCCGGACGAGGGAGAAACAACCAAAACAGCGACGAAGAAAAACCTGAAAAACCTTGCTGGAAGGCCAACGGACGCTGGCGATGGACGGTCCGTTGGGCGATGGACGGTCCGTTGCCAGAGTCCGTTGCAGCGATGGACGCTGGGCGATGGACGGTCCGTTGGGCGACGGACGGTCCGTTGGCAGAGTCCAACGCACCCAGAAAAATCAGCCCCAACTGGAACGGCGACGGACGCTGGCGAAGGACGCTGACAGAGGGCGACGGACGCTGAGAAGAGAGTCCGACGCCAAAATTGAAAGACGTCGACAAGAGAGGCGACGGACGCTGACGTCAGCACGCCCCAGCGTCCGACGCAAAACCCTCAGAGCGTCCGACGCTCCCGAAAACTGCACAGTGAACCCGAAAATCGTTCTCTCCTCCAAATCTTCCCAAAACTCAATCAAATGAACTCCAACTGCAACCAAACTTTTTAGGCACGATCCTTGTACAGTTGGGGAGCTAATCCTAAGAAATCATCGCTCAATTTGGTGAGAAATAAAGGGAAACGAGGATTTGGGGGAGAAGGGGCAAGAACGAAGAACACCGCAAAGAAATCGCCCGATCTACGCACTCGTGAGGTTTGAGGGGAATTCCTTCGGTGCAAAGATGCTCCTCACGAATACGAACAACTTGGTTCAAACGGATTTGCAAGAGCTACTCCCTACAAAGAGAAATCATCTCGGGAAAAAGAGGGAGCAAAAGCAAAACGCGAAGAACACAAGCAAAATGGGGACACGATCAAGAAATCGAAGCCACCAAGGCTTACGGAGGTTACGGCCTCCGATTCCTCACAACAAACTCAAGTTCTTACAGAGGTTGGTGAAATCAACCTAGGGATCACATGAACTAGAGAGAGGGTAGAGAGAGATAGAGTTTGGGGCAAAATGATTAGGGTTCAAGAGATAGGATGAGGATACCCCTTCATCCTCTATTTATCAGAGGCTTTGACTATTTTCCAAAGACTCCCCTAGATACAATGAGTGAACTACCTAGCCTAAGCATTGCAGTCCAAGATCCGGTAAATATCTCCCTCGATTTGAATGGAAGGCCCCGCTTCCTGCCAGGAGTTGCCGTCGCCTCGACGCAACCTCCAGGATTCCGCCACGTGCCATCCCCGCTTCCTCGGAAGCTCCGCCTAGGTTTTGAGGCCCAAACCTAGGAAACCCGCCACCGGTAGCTTTGGGCTCAACTACCGAACCCTGAGTTTTGCGGCCCAAACTCGAAAACCGACGCGAATGGTTTTGAGGCCGAAACCACCAAACCACTCGACGCGAGCCACCTTGTCTTCGCCCGGTCGGACTCCGAGTCCCCTGAGCCTCCGCTCGACTCGCGCATCCACCGTCTTGACTGTCACACCCAATTTTAAGAATAAAATTGAATGCGAATAACTCATGTGTGCCCAGAGATCAATCACACACATAAGCCGACAAATCTTTAAATAGTACCATCATAGAGTGCTTATTACATAATGAATAATATTCTAAAACATAACAACGGAAATAAAGATAACTCTCACGACGAAGCTCCACTTCACAGGGAACGCCGACTGGTTGACCACTAGCCTAGTACTCCTCACGGTAGTCTTCACAGCCATCTGAAGGGGTTGAGAAAGCAAGAGTGAGCACTTAAAGTACTCAACAAGAGTAACATAGGGTTTGAAGCTCAAAGGTTGACACTGTCTGAATAGCGGTCGCTTTTAGCTTGGTCAAGTTTTACCAACACTTAGTTTTAGTTATGCATACCCAGTTGATAACCACATGATAAGATTAATAAACAACATTAACATATAAACAACATTAATAATTAAACAACATTAATAATTAAACAACATGATCATCTACACTGTGAGTTTTCCAGGCCGCTCGTGACCGTGAGCACGGCTATCATGATAGATTTACACTCTGCAGAGGTTACACACTTTACCCACAAGCCGTGTATCCCATATGCCCGGGATAGCTAGTCCCATAACACTGCCAAGGTGAGCGGGCAGGGAACACTATGAAGTCTTTCAAAAGCCCTTTCTAACATGTAGCGGACCCTACGGACCCAATGCAAAGGGGAATTTGGGACACCCTGATGGTACCACCCGCAGCGGTCCCCACACAAGCTATACTCCATAACCAGCTCGACAAAGGTGCCTTTCACGAACCACAAGCATGCTAGTCCACACTTCATACTTAACTAAAGCCACAACCATTAGAGCACTCGTGGTTGCATTTGAATCCCAGCTTTTGCCCTACAGTGGGGTCCTATTCCATGTTGCTATAAAAGCCAGTTTTATCTCATTGTTGCATATATCATTAATCAATATTCGATTCAATATTCATCATGTAAAGCATAGCAAAGCTACCCATATGCATAGAAACCCATGGTGACAAGGTAAAGGATAACAAAGCTATGATAAATCTAATAGGAATCAAATTAGACACATGCAATATGACTAGATGAATTAGGTTGAATAGGTATCAAGGATGATCCCATGTTAAACTTGCCTTGATCACAAAGCTCTTGGTGATCCTGATCTGCTGCAAAGAACTCTTGCTCACCGAAGATCTCACCGGCTATACTCGATCAACATCACCACGCAATCATCTAAACAATCATACACAAAGCAATAAAGATATGATCAGAACATTACACCATAAACAATAAAGAGGTTTTAAAAATGTTATAAAACAGGTCTATACTATACTACGATCACAAAGACGCGAGAATCACGCTAATCGGATCTAAAACGATTAAACTAGAGATTAAACAAGATTTTGAAAAGGGCAAGATTAAAGCATTAAAAGAATTAATTTACTTTGATTTTCAAAAGTTATTAACATAGATGAAATCTATACTACTAGATAGAGCATAAAATTACGGATCTAACGCAACTTGAATGGATCGATTTGGATTTAAAACGAGCAAATTATAAGCATTTAAAGTTCAGTGGCAAAACTGTAAATAGAGATTTTCTTTTATTTTCGAATTAAAACAGATTTAAAAGGAAATGCGCTTTCTAGAGGGAGAAGCGTAGAGATGGAATCCGCTTTAGGACTGCAGGTTGAGGGCCAGAAAACCCGAGGGTCTCTTTAGCAAAATTACCCGCGAAGGGGTAAGTTCGATCTGAGGTCGTTGGATCTGATCTGACCGGCGCAGAATAGAAGAGAGGGAGCGAGGGCGGCGCGGCGGTCGGAGCAGAGGCGGAGGACGGCGGCGCCATGGCCGGCCCGAGCCCGTGCTCGCCGGTGGGGGTCGATCGGAGGCGCTGGTGCTCGGTTTTCGAATCCGAGAGCACCGGGAGAAAGAGGAGAGGGAGGCGAACTCACCTGGGAACTCGGAGGGGCTCGAGGACGGACGGGAAAGGCCGACAGCGCGGAGCAGCGGCGGCAGAGGTCCTGCACACGGCGGCGCGAGATGATTAGGGGCTCGGGTGCTCAATCCGACCGAGAAAAAGGTCGAGGAGCAAGAGAAGCTCGAGGCGAACCCACCCAGGGCAACGACGAGGCTCGGGGATAGGTGTGGACGGCCGGCGTCGGTGAACCACGGCGGCGGATTCCTTGTGCACAGCGACAGAGTCAACCAGTGGGCAAAAGAGAGGGAAAAGGGGAAGGGAAGGCGTTTGGGGCCTTTGCGAAGACGATGCGAGACTCGGAGAGACTTACCGCAGCCGGGGTTGCGCGGAACGGTGGCTCGGCGGCGGCGCACTGCTGCTGAGGCTTGCGAGGCGATGCGAGAGCTCGAGAATAGATGGGGAACGGCGGCGCGGGGCGGTGCTATTTAAAGGAGCCGAGGGGGTGGAGTCCCACGCGGACACGAGCGCGGGCGCGGAGTCCGCACGCGGACACGAGCGCGGGCGCGGAGTCCGCACGCGGTGCGACGCGGCGCGGCGGTTGCGGCGCGAGGCAGAGTCCGGACAGACTCGGGGAGGAAGGAGACGGCAGCCTAACAGGCGGGGCCGCGCCGTCAGAGAGAGAGGAGGGGCGTGCGCTGCGCGGCTCTGGGCCGAGGTGAACTGGGCCGGCCCATGCGGGGGGGAAAAGAAAGGGAGAGGGGGGGCACTGCGGGCTGGGCAGACAGGTAGAAAGGAGGGAGAGAGAGAGAAAGGGTTTTCTTTTTCTTTTTCTTTTGTTTTCCAATTTGATTTTCTAAATTGATTTTGAAATTCCTTTTTGAGTTTTACAAAATCAAACAACACAAGAAAATATGCAGAGGCATGAAATGCACAAACAAGTTAAACCCTAGCATGATATTTAATTTTGTTTTATTTATTTTATTCTATGATCACAAAATTATTTGAAATAAAACAAATTTAAGCAAATTCAAATCTAATTTCTATTTTCAAATTTTAGGGTGTTACACTTGGTCGACTCGGTCTACCTCCATGTCTTCTCGCACTCGCCGGTGCCAAGTACTAGCCACCACAGCTAGTCCGCCGGCGCCCATGGTCCCTCAGTCCGAGCCTCGCTTCCGCCCTTCACTGCTCTCAGTCCATCGGCATGGCAAGCCTCTACTCGACCTTCTTCACGCCATTGACCACTGTCACTAGGCATAGTACCTGCACACCACAAGCCGATCGACAGGCACACATTTGCTTTCGCAAAGATTAGTAGTAAGCCACTCAAACTGAAACGCTCAAGTGTTGGGCAATCACTCATCACAAAACTGAACATACATGGATACTTATCCACCATGTGTTCTCGATCTCCCCCTTGATGAGTGCATTGTCAACACAAGTGCATTTCAGATTTGAGCCACAAGGTAAAGCTCTCCAAATGACCAAAAGCTAAGAAAGCCAAAACGGGGTCACTTGAGAGAAGCAAAACGCATCCAAAACTTGGTTCCCAAATACATGGGCAACGACTCGACGCAACCAAGCAAAACAAAGCTAGCCCTCAAGAAGAGGTAGAAACGGGCTCAACACCGCTAGCAAGCCAAAGATACCAATCAAAGCTCTCAAAGCTCAGAAATCCAATTGAAGCACTAAGGGAGCTCAAAGATATCAATTAAAGCGCATAAAGCTCAAGAAGCCAATCGAAACCTGTCGGAGCCAAAACACAAGCTAGACCCTCCAGAGGAGGCAAAGGCTCAACACATCTAGCAAAAGCTCCCCCTGGGCGAAAGCATACACAAGATACCAAGAAAGGGTGAAAAGAGCCAAAGAAGCAAGATTTTCACAACATTTTCTCCCCCTTGATCACATATCTCTCCCCCATGCTTTCTTCCCACAATGCACAACTCCCCCCCTTAAGTGTAGATGGAGTGAAATGCACATCTCTCTCCCCCTTGTTGACACATGAATCTCATCAAAGCTCAAAACTCAAGAATTGGTCACAAATGCCATGATATGCAAAATGAGTGAAACAAGCTTCATACATAGAGCTAAGACAATGAATAGAAGCTCTAAGTGATATGATCCTGTGAGAATAGGAAAAGCTCTACGTGCCCAACAAAGACTTAGGTTGAGCTAAAGATCACTTTAGAAGCTAAAATAGAGAGCATTACATGTGTGAGCAAGGAATGGGTATCACCTCCTAGAGACAACTAGACATGGCAAACAAGATAGGACCTATCTCAAAGCAATCTCATGTATAGCAAGTAAAACTATCCCTAGCAAAGTTCATACAACAAGCCAATGACCCAACTAAATGAACTTTTCAAATTTTAGAGTTTTGTAGCCAAATTTCAGTTTTAAGCATATTTAAGTTGTATGCGAGTGGTTGTAAGCAAAGTGATGCCACTGCTTACCAACCGAGCGAAGTCAAAGGACTTAACACATTGGTTTTGGTCATACACGACACCGCTCTAGTATCAACCCATATGGGAAGCAGTCTCGAACACACGGTGAAGTGCTCACAATGCAAACCCAACTCGATCTTTCCAATTCACAAAACAGAGAACAATTTCATTTTAGATCAATTTTAAGCATGGTGCTCAATGGAAGAGAATGAAACAATGAAGAGCCATAGTTACAAGCTATATATAAGGCAGCCAAGAAGGATCTTCAAAAGCCTACACATGCTAGTGCCATTTCAGAGGTGACATGGGGAATTAAATTCAGTTTTAAAGCTTTTCTAACTTAGCTCTATTGCATATCAAGAGATCAAAGAGAGTCTATGTTAGGCAACACCATAGACACATAAAGCACCTCAAACAGAGCATAGATTCATTATATCGGCTATAGGTATGAAGCTTAAAATGAACTATGTTATAAATGCAAATGAGATGCAAAATGCAATGACACCTATTAACAACTAAAAAGACACCAATGAAAAGAAAGAGAAAGAAGAGGAAAATAAGAACCAAAATAACTAGATACACAAAGCTTTCCTCCTCTAAAAAGGAAAGCAAACACCCAACTCGCCCCGAAGACGAGAAAACGCAGCTTGATCGAGAGGTTTTGTGAGAATATCCGCAAGCTGGTTTTGGGTCTCGACATGCCGGAGGACAATGTCGCCCTTCTCATAGTGATCTCTCAAGAAGTGAAAGCGAACATCAATGTGCTTGGTCTTAGAGTGAAGCACGGGATTTTTGTCTACACTAATGGCACTCGTGCTATCGCAAAGCAGAGGCACTTTAGTAAGCTCAAGACCAAAATCCTTCAAAGTCGCAATCATCCAAAGCAACTATGAACAACAGCTAGCCACGGCAACGTACTCAGCTTCGCACGTCGACTGTGCCACACTAGACTGTTTGCGAGAAGACCAAGACACCAGAGAAGATCTGAGAAACTGGCAAGTCCCAGAAGTGGACTTCCGATCAAGACGACAACCGGCGAAATCGGCATCAGAATAACCACAAAGCACAAGAGAGGAGGAGGCGGAAAACCAAAGTCCAAATTCGAGAGTGAAGCGCAAGCACCTCATGATGCGTTTCACCGCCTGCTTGTGCGATGTCCGTGGGGACGCCTGAAAGCGAGCACACAGGCAGACAACGAACTGAATGTCCGGCCGGGTCGCCGTCAGGTACAGAAGCGACCCGATCATGCTGCGGTACTCCGTCTGGTCCACCGCTTCTCCTTCCTCATCCGCATCCAAGGCAGTAGTAGTTGACATAGGTGTCGAGAGGGGCTTTGCCTCGCCCATGTCAAACTTCTTCAAGATATCCTTCGTGTACTTGCCTTGGTGCACAAACGTCCCTTCTCGGGTTTGCTTGATTTGCAACCCTAGAAAGAAAGTGAACTCTCCCATCATGCTCATCTCAAATTCCCTGCTCATAAGATCTGCAAACTTGACAACAAGAGCATGAGAAGAACCACCAAAGATGATATCATCCACGTAAATTTGGACAAGGAGAGTGTCTTTGCCTTGCTTGAGGAGAAACAACGTCTTATCTACCGATCCCATTTTAAAATCCTTAGCAAGCAAAAATGTTTTCAACCTATCATACCATGCTATAGGGGCTTGTTTCAAACCATACAAAGCTTTGTGAAGTTTAAAAACATGGTTTGGAAACTTGGGATTTTCGAAACCGGGAGGTTGTCTAACATACACTTCCTCCTCTATGTAACTGTTTAGGAAAGCACTTTTAACATCCATTTGAAAAAGTTTAAAACCCTTAGAAGCCGCAAAAGCTAGGAGGATTCTAATGGCTTCTAAACGAGCTACAGGAGCAAAGGTTTCCTCATAATCTATTCCCTCTTTTTGACAAAAACCTTGCGCTACCAACCTAGCCTTGTTACGCACTACCACCCCATCCTCACTTTGTTTGTTTTTGAAAACCCACTTGGTTCCTATAGGGTGGCAACTTGGTGGTGGTGGCACTATGACCCAAACGCGGTTTCACTCAAAGTTCTCTAACTCCTCATGCATGGCATTAACCCAATCCAGATCCATCAATGCGTGTCCAACATCTCGGGGCTCGAAAGACGCGACAAAAGCCGAATGAGCAAAGTGGGAGATACGATACGACCTGGAGCGTGTGGTACGCTCGTTGATGTCGCCGATCATAGTCTGAGGAGGATGGCGATGCTGAATGTGTAGCGGCGCCACACGTGAAGAAGTCGCCTCCCCCTCGACAGCAGCTGGAGCTCCCTCAGGTGCAACAGGCACCGACTGAGAAAGCTGCTCGAACGGCCCCCATGTAGAGGAAGTAGAAGGGTCCAGGCCATGAGCCGAAGTAGACGTCACAGGGTCGACTAGGGCAGCCGGTGGAGTCGGCTCGAGATCACCCCAATCGGCGTCGTCCTGCTCCTCCTCGACAAAGATGCTGGTGTTCACCTCATCATCACCTGCAAGCTCAAAAGTAGTGGAACTACAAGGCATGGTCTCATCGAAAGTAATCTCACAAGTCTCCATCACTCGGTTAGTCTCAAGGTTAAGTGCACGATAAGCACGAGAGTGAGTAGAATAACCAAGAAAGATACCGTCAGAAGACCGTGATTCAAATTTATCCAACTTACCGCCCTTTTTGAGGATGAAACACTTGCACCCAAACACCCGTAGGTGACTTACCTTGGGTGGTCTCCCAAATCGCAACTCATAAGATGTCTTATTCTTGAAAGCCCGAAGAAAAATGCGATTGGAAACATAGCAAGCAGAATTAATCGCTTCGGCCCAATACCGCCTAGGAGTCCTATGCTCATCGAGCATCGTCCTGACCATCTCAACAAGGGTCCGATTCTTGCGCTCAACAACACCGTTCTGCTGGGGAGTGTAAGGAGAGGACAATTGGTGATCCAAACCCAAGGAAGAGCAAAGAGATGCAAATTGAGCATTCTTGAATTCTGTGGCATTGTCACTATGAATAGCTCTCATGGCATCCTTAGGTAGCTCATTTTGCAATCTCAAAATCAGATCACGCACATGCATAAAAGCCTCATCCTTACTCTCCAAAAAGAACACCCAAGAGTACCTCGAGCAGTCTTCAACGACTACTACAACATACCACTTCCCTCCTTCCGACCTAACCCGAGCTGGACCAACTGTGTCCATGTGTAAGAGCTCACCGGGTTGTGAGGTCATAATCTGAGTTACGGGAGGATGGGAAGCAGCAACCATCTTGCCATGCCTGCAAGGATGGCAAACCAAATCTTTCTCGAACTTCAGCTTTGGCAATCCTTGGATAAGGTCCATTGAGCTAAGCCTTATAAGCAAGTCAAAACTCAAATGTCCCAATCTCCTATGCCACTTCCAAAGCTCGGAAGAAGAACCGGCAAGAAGACAACAAGAAGGTCCGAAGAGATAGAAAAATCTGCACGAAAAACCTTCCCGAAGGGTAAAATCCGGCAAACAAGCTCACCGCGAGAGTCCAAAATCCGAGACAAGTTTGGCTTAAAGCTCACTTCAAAACCGTCTTCAAGGAGTTGCGAAACCGAGAGAAGGTTAAAATGCAAATTCTCAACCAAAGCAACATCCTTGAGGACAAAAGACGAATTGACTCGGATGGACCCCCGGGAGACAACCTTACCTTTACTCTTATCCCTGAATGTGATATACTCGGTGTGGTGCACGGGGTCGAGGCTGGAGAACCACTTGGCACTTCCGGTCATATGACGTGAGCTTCCGAAATCCACAAGACAAGTCTCCTCCAGTCCTCCTTCCTACATCAATAAAAAGACATAGGGTGAGTAAACGGCGCAACACTGGGGTTAGTAAACTGTGAAGGATACCAGTGTTGTCCCATTTGCCCAAAGAAAGGGTTAGGAGGCATACAAAACATCTCCTGTCCCATGGGGGGATAGCGATCACCACGATAGGGAAAACGTGGTCCGCTAGCGAAGGGAGGAGTAAAGCCACCGCCACGAGGCCCGTAGTCGTATGGGTCACGACCGAAACCCCGCCGGGCACGACCACCGCGTGGTCTCGCCTCCTGAGGCATTGTACCTCTAGGCCTAGAAGTGCGCCTCTGAACTTCCGGTTCACGCACCCCAATTCGTGGGTGGTACATGTCCCAGTTGTTCAACTCAACCTGCCTCCGATCATCTCTCTTCCTCCTATAGCAAAACTCAGCCAAGTGCCCATCCCGCTCACAATACTCACAATGGTACCTCACCACACTCTTGGTAGGCACTCTCTTGTTGGGTTGGGTGGCTCTAGCTTTCTTAGGAAGGGGATCACTAGAGATGTCTGGCAGTGTGTCAAGTGGGTTGTGAAGATGGTTCGGTTTGGCAATCCACACTTGCTTCTGTGGAGTGGTTTTGGGTGGCTCTTCAAACACACCATCTCTCACAGGAAACTTGGAGGGGTCGGTAGGCTTAGGTGGATTGATCTTGGTAATCTTGGGAGTTGTGGTGGGTTTCTCACTCTCGCTCAAACTACTTCACTCACCGATCTTACCGAACAAGCTATCGTCCTTCCCACCTATAGTAAAGCCTACTCCCGTGCTGCCAGCCCTTTTGCATTGGCTAAGCATCATCCCCAACTGCGGCTCTTGGCAAGACACCCAGCTCAAGATGGACCGAAGGTATGTGTTTTCTTCCTCGGTACACATCTTGTCGTGTCTGCACGACTCGATCTCAAGCTCGAAAGCATCAAAACGATCTGACTCTCTAGTGCTATCTGAGCTGACCTTCTCTAACACAGCGATCCTAGCATCCTTCTATGCCAGCTCAGAACGCAAGCCTAAGCAAGACTTGCACGCACCAAGTAAGCTAGGCCTAGCCTTCAGCTCACTAATCTCCTCAAGTAGAGTGCCATACTTGTCCTGGAGAGTGACAAGATCAGACATGTGGATGGCACAAGCATCCCACTCCACCTCCTCGGTAACCACCACTTGTGCCTTAGCAAACTCTAGCTCATGAAGCGTGCTAAGGTACTTCGCCTTGAAATTGTTCCTCTCACAAGCGGCACGCTTGAGCAAAGCATCCTGACTGAACAAGGTATCGTTCAAAGACTCAAGCTTGAGAGAGAGGGATTCGATGGTGGGTGATACCTCGGGTGTGTCAGAGTCGTAGTCATAGTCGGGGCCATCCTTGCGCTTCCCGACCTTGCCTTCTTCAATCGCCATAGTGCAAAAGCCACCGTGTTTGGCGTCGGCGTAGAAGCAGAGGCTGTTGAGCTTGTCCTCAACCTTTCCCTTCGACTCATCGTCGCTCAAGGAAGAACCCCCGCTGGAGGAGGCATCGATGTTGCTGAGGGAGGCAAGGAAGGCTCGGTGCTTGGCCTTCACCTTGTCAATCACCTTCTTTGAGGATCTCCTGTTGTAGCCTCTCTTGGCCTTGTACTTGTCCTCGAAGCGGTGCTCGCGCTTGTCCTTGCGCTTGGTGAAGTCACCCACAGCTTTCTTGGGGCAGTTTGCGATGAAGTGATCCTCATCACCGCAACGGTAGCACCCCTTGGCCGAGCCACCACGTCGTCGGTTCAAATGGTTGTTGTGAAACCGTGAGAACTTAGTGATGACCAAGGCCAGCTCATCATCTCCAAGCGCCTCCACTTGTTCCTCTGTCACAGACATCAAATACAAAGCGAACGAAGAGTGTGAAGGGTTAGAGGAAGAAGAAGACACACCGATGGGGCCGGAAACCAACGCCATGGATGGGTTCGACGGGTTCTCAAGCTTGGCCCGGGTCTGGTGGTCAATCTCCGAGGACTTGAGCTTGCTGAACAGCTCGTCCATGGTCAGGGCATCCTAGCCCAGTGACTCCTGGATGGCAGCCACCTTTATCTCCCACACCTTCCGATCAAGAGCATGCAAAAGCTTGATAGCCATCTCATGATCATCATAAGGCAAGTTGGCTCGATTAGCACGCATCTTGTTGACGATAGATTGGAAGCGAGTGAACATCCCGTCAATAGATTCGCCGGCCAACTAAACGAAGTTCTCGTACTCCCTACGGTACGTGTCGAAGAGTCTGGACTTGATCTGAGGGTGGGCCTCATGATATCGCACAAGTGTTTGCCAGATCTCTCGTGCCGTAGTGAGACTCGAAACCCGCTCAAACTCAGGAAGAGACAAACTCGAGAAGAGGATGCTACGGGCTCTTGCGTTTGAAGCATGTTGCGTAACTTGGAGTTCAGTGATCCGAGCGCCAAGAACCACGTAGTCCTCATTCTCACAAATGTCACAAATCTTCGAATCAAGCCCTTGAAGGTAAGCAGACATGCGCACCTTCCAATAGGCGAAATTCGTTCCATCAAAGAACGGAGGTTTGCCAACACCTCGTTCCATGTCGCCTTCGTGGATCAAGAACCATTTAAGGTGGAATGATCCTTAACCGGCTCTGATACCAATTGAAGGATCGAGAACGGCGACCAGAGGGGGGGGGGGTGAATGGGAGCCTCAAATTTCTTTCGAAATATTCGGGCCAATCTTCCCAAAAACAACCCCAACAAGCGAGCTTACTCAACCAGCAAGATCACGACCCTAGATAGGGTGGATACCTTTGGTGAAGACCAAGAGGTACAGCGGATCTTCCGGAAACCAGAAACTCAAACCGTCACACCGATAGTGAGACTCTCAACCCCTATGGAGAAGAGAAGAAAGCTCACCCAAAAAAACTTATGAGAACTGGTCTCAAAGGTGCTTCATTAAGTTCCCTGCGTGATTACAAAACCAACGCAACAAACGGAACTCAATTTGGAGTTCGGACATGGGAGAAACAACCAAAACAGCGACGAAGAAAAACCTGAAAAACCTTGCTGGAAGGCTGACGGACGCTGGCGATGGACAGTCTGTTGGGCGATGGACGGTCTGTTGCCAGAGTCCGTTGCAGCGATGGACGCTGGGCGATGGACGGTCCGTTGGGCGACGGACGGTCCGTTGGCAGAGTCCAACGCACCCAGAAAAATCAGCCCCAACTGGAAGGGCGACGGACGCTGGCGAAGGACGCTGACAGAGGGCGACCGACGCTGAGAAGAGAGTCCGACGCCAAAATCGAAAGACGTCGACAAGAGAGGCGACGGACGCTGACGTCAGCACGCCCCAGCGTCCGACGCAAAACCCTCGAAGCGTCCGACGCTCCCGAAAACTGCACAGTGAACCCGAAAATCGTTTTCTCTCCTCCAAATCTTCCCAAAACTCAACCAAATGAACTCCAACTGCAACCAAACTTTGTAGGCATAATCCTTGTACAGTTGGGGAGCTAATCCTAAGAAATCATCACTCAATTTGGTAAGAAATAAAGGGAAACGAGCATTTTGGGGAGAAGGGGCAAGAACGCAGAACACCGCAAAGAAATCGCCCGATCTACGCACTCATGAGGTTTGAGGGGAATTCCTTCGGTGAAAAGATGCTCCTCACGAATACGAACAACTTGTTTCAAACGGATTTGCAAGAGCTACTCCCTACAAATAGAAATCATCTCGGGAAAAAGAGGGAGCAAAAGCAAAACGCGAAGAACACAAGCAAAACGGGGACACGATCAAGAAATCGAAGCCACCAAGGCTTACGGAGGTTATGGCCTCCGATTCCTCACAACAAACTCAAGTTCTTACAGAGGTTGGTGAAATCAACCTAGGGATCTCATGAACTAGAGAGAGGGTAGAGACAGATAGAGTTTGGGGCAAAATGATTAGGGTTCAAGAGATAGGATGAGGATACACCTTCATCCTCTATTTATCAGAGGCTTTGACTATTTTCCAAAGACCCCCCTAGATACAATGAGTGAACTACCTAGCCTAAGCATTGCAGTCCAAGCTCCGGTAAATATCTCCCTCGATTGGAATGGACGGCCCCGCTTCTTGCCAGGAGTTGCCGTCGCCTCGACGCAACCTCTAGGATTCCGCCACATGCCATCCCCGCTTCCTCGGAAGCTCCGCCTAGGTTTTGAGGCCCAAACCCAGGAAACCCACCACCGGTAGCTTTGGGCTCAACTACCGAATCCCGAGTTTTGCGGCCCAAACTCGGAAACCGACGCGGATGGTTTTGAGGCCCAAACCACCAAACCACTTGACGCGAGCCACCTTGTCTTCGCCCGGTCGGACTCCGAGTCCCCTGAGCCTCCGCTCGACTCGCGCGTCCACCGTCTTGACTTGGTCGACTCGGTCTACCTCCATGTCTTCTCGCACTCGCCGGTGCCAAGTACTAGCCACCACAGCTAGTCTGCCGGCGCCCATGGTCCCTCAGTCTGAGCCCCGCTTCCGCCCTTCACCGCTCTCAGTCCATCAGCACGGCAAGCCTCTACTCGACCTTCTCCACGCCATTGACCACTGTCACTAGGCATATTACCTGCACACCACAAGCCGATAGACATGCACACATTTGCTTTCGCAAAGATTAGTAGTAAGCCACTCAAACTGAAACGCTCAAGTGTTGGGCAATCACTCATCACAAAACTGAACATACATGGGTACTTATCCACCATGTGTTCGCAGTAGATCCGTAGGAGAAGCTTTCGCTGACGCTTGGAGGCTCAAACTCTCAAAGATTGGAAATCAATGGAGGAGAGTTGGGGAGTTCCAAGAGAGAAAGGGGAGCAAGGAATAGCTTCTCTACTGTGTTCTTAAGAGTGTCTGAGTGGAATGGCTCAAGTGACCATTGGGGAGTGAGAGGGGATAAGGTTATACCCCCTCTCTGCCAACGGGTAGAACTTAAGTCGCGTTAGTGCCGCCCTAGGGCGCGGCACTACCGGCCAGATAGAAACAACATGGAATAAGAATCTTTGAGCTGGATGTATAAGTCAAGGTATATGTGGAGGTGTATGATAGATAGGAATAGCACTTGGTTAACATGTTTGCATACGTGTTGAATCCCTCTTAATAGTACGGCAAACCTAACTCAAATTCAAAATATAAATGAAATAAAGTCCTTTGAGCTTGTTGCCACACACTTTTGTAATTGGAGGGGTCCACCAACCTATTCATCAAACTCCTTTCACTCAACCTGCTTGACAACACACTTAGAGCTTAAAAAAGTGAAGTAATGTAACTAAGACAAGACGAGTCATGGGTGTAGGAGCTCCCCCTAAATGTATGAATAGGAATTTTCATTTTCATTTTGGCATGAAAATCCAAAATTCACACACTATAGTGAAATAGGGCTCCCCCTACATCTAACGCTACTGTGGGGTGCTTAAACATTGTGTCAAAATATCATACGTGATGCATGGAAACTGCTCAAGCAATCAGAGATGCTTGCGGTCAGCAAACAGAGTGGCATTGCCGCGCCTACCGCTAACAGCAAGGTTGCAGAAGCAAACATACTAGCACACATCAAGATATAAATATGAAATAAAGACATACTAAGACAAGCATTGCTAAACTAGGAGAGTACATGTCCACAACCAACATATAACGAGTACATAAGTGGCAATATTATAATAAAATAGTGTTTTGTTGTACTCTCATCTCACAAACTAAAAACTGAAAACTAAGATAAAGATAATTCAAGGTCCAGCTGCTACTCCTCCATGATGTTGATGCCGATGTCGAAAAGTTTAGTTGTACCCCCTTTACTTAATCATTCTTCCCCTTTGGAAACAAGTCACCAAAAAGAAGAAGAACAAACAAAGGAAAGAACAACTAATCGTTGTCCTCATCCATATGATCGGTGTCCTCCGATGTAGAAGAGACAACAGCCCACCCACCACGTGAGTAGTAAAGTGAATACGGGGGGCTGTGGACAGAGTGCGAGGTCTCTGTGGCTGATCCTCCTCAATATCATCCTTATCATCATCATCATCATCATCATCACTAAAGCTCAACTCCTCACTATGCACTGGTGGAGGAAAGGTGGAGATAACTGACGAAGACCCTGCTGCTCTCTAAGCTCACGGATCTCCAACCTCGCCTCATAAGCAGTGTTAGAAGCATAGGTGCATGTGCTGAAAAATCTTCTTTAGCAATCTACCAATCTTCCCCTTCTTCCTGCCCCTCTGGGCTGCTGCACTGGACGACTCAGGAATGTATGTAGCTGTTGTCCTTTGCCTAGAAGAGGTAGAGTGATGTGCCTTCTCGCCTCTTTAAGGCTAATGAACTCCATCCTTGTTGAATACACGTCCAGTCACTCTCTCAATGATGAACATAAGGTAAGGTGCATATGGTATGCCCTTTCTAGCACCATCAACTGCAATGTATAACTCGTTCCAAATAAAGCGCGATACTGAGAAAACTGGCTCACAAGTTCTCATCCTTACCAAGATGTTCTTAGCATAACCTATAAGTTCTTACCATGGGGTTAGAGGCTGACCCCATGTTGGGGTTGATGGTGGTCCTGAAGAGGTTGTTCAGAATGTAGTACTTGCTCCTCAAACCCTTCACTAGACCATCTGCCTCCTCTGGCTTCACATACAAGGAAGCAATATCAGCATTGGTCAATGACCTCTCAACATGCAAATCTGAGAAACCCCTATCCGGCTCTCCGAAACCAAGAAGGCGAGCAAAAGTGACATAGTCAACTATGCAATGACGACCCTCTGTCATCCAATGTAGCTCATCACCTTCTTTGTCAAAGTAGCAAGTAGCAAAGAACTGATATATAATTTCAGTGTTCTAGTCACACTAAAATACCATCAAGTCATACATGTTCAGCTACTTGCACAAGTCAATAGCTCTATCAAAGTCTCTGAACTTCTTATTCTCAAGATGCTCCCAGTCAATGTACTTCATCTGAATAATCTTGGGCTTCTTATCTTGGATAGCCACAGTGAGATAGAAATCAGAATGGAATGCGTTCTGAAACCTATAATCCACTAACATGGTTTTGGGAACACCATATGAAAACACAGCACTCTGCTCCTGGACAGATCTGTACTGATTTAGATAACTCACCGTTGCTCTCACAGCTGTGTCTTGTGGCTCCCTTACACCAACCTCCTCATCATGAGGAATGAGATAAGACCCATCAAAGAGTCTAAGGTCCAGAGGTGTGTAAGGGCAAACACCTTCCATGATGGTTCTTCTTGCCATCTCCAACTGACACTCCTGCCTTATCCTTTCCCTAGGACTCAGGCCAACATCAATGCCACCACGTCCTCCTCGACTAGCATGAGCCTTTGTCCTTAGCCCAACTCCCCTGTTTCCTCTTGAGCCACTGGTTTCCACCTATGCATAAAAGAAAAAATAGGTAAAGTTGCTGCACAATAACAGTGACAAAGATCTGTAGTATTCAACCAAAACTAGGAGTCATTGGTTGTTTGGGTGAGCAAGGGCAGTAGTGTTGCAGACCAGGGCGCGACACTTCCACACGGGTGTAGACAACACCTCTGCTCGCTCATCCAATCCACCATGGAATCTTAGTTTTTAACCAATCTAACTACTAGAGATACATCACTATGCACAATGCAACTACTAGGAACCTAAATCCCATCTCAAAATCCATACATTACATAGATCGAGCCAAGATAGGCTTAGACGTTCTAAACTTTTGAAAGAGAGGGAAGGAGAAGTGGAGGGCCGTCTTGAATGGAGCTTGAACAGGGGAAGGTGATCCTACACACCTTCTCCATGGGCACGGCACCACCGGAGCGTGGCACCGCCAGGGAGAAGAAGAAGAACCGCCGGTTCCCTTGTCCAACCATGAGGGAGAGAGGAGAGGTGAAAGGGGATGTAGATGGGGTTGGAGAGGTAGAATAGAGGTGTTCACGGGCCAGGGTGAAGAGTAAAAGAGGTTGCATGACTCAGATCTGCGACCCTTTACTTCCAGGTGTAGTTTAAGTCACGGCACTACCGTGGTTAGGCCCGGCACTGCCGCGCATCCCGGCACTTCCGCGCCAGAGGGCAGCACTGCTGCCTTCGCAGAGCAGTGAGGCGTTATGCCACTTATATACTATATATCTATGTAGTGTAGACACATACCCCCTGCCATATATTGGTCAGTAAGCAAATCAACATTACATACTATGACCAATACATGCAAGAGCCTTTGAAATTTTGTTTTGAAACACATAATTGATTTTTTTCAAAGTTTTGCCTATGTCGCTAGGTGGTCAAACAAATGTGTGCTATACTTCAAACCACGTTATGAGAGTCAAATATATTTAGTTCACTATGCAAAGCACAAAACCTTGACTCATCGAGAGGCTTAGTGAAGATATCGGCTAGTTGTTTTTCGGTGCTCACATGACGAATTGCGATATCTCCTTTGATTTCGTGGTCTCTCAAGAAATGATGACCGATGTCTATGTGTTTAGTTCTAGAGTGACTAACTGGGTTGTTTGCAAGTTTTATGGCACTCTCGCTGTCACACAAGAGAGGTATCTTGGTGAAATGACATCCAAAATCTTTTAAGGTTTGCCTCATCCAAAGTAGTTGGGCACAACATGCACCGGCTGCACAATTTTGCTTTTTAGAACTCCAAGACACTAGAGACCGTCCAAGGAAATGACACGTCCCCGAATTGCTTTTTTGATCTACCTTGCAACCGGTGTAATCAGAATCCGAATACCCAAGTAGATCAAACTTAGAGCCCTTAGGATACCATAGGCCAAGGTTAGAAGTGTATACTAGATATCTCAAGATTCTCTTAACAGCCATTAAGTTGCACTCTTTCAGGTTAGCTTGAAATCCAGCACACATGCACACACTAAGCATTATGTCCGACCTAGATGCACATAAGTAAAGGAGAGAGCCGATCATAGAACAATATACCTTTATGTCCACAGATTTCCCTCCTTCATCAAGATAAAGATGTCCATTGGTTGGCACAGGAGTTTTGATTAGCTTGGCATTCATCTTGGCAAACTTCTTAGCATATCATGGGTGTACTTGGTTTGGCATAAGAAAGTCCCTTCCTTGAGTTGCTTGATCCTATTAAATTGTACACAAAAGGTTTGGTTAGTACTACCAAATATTATGTCATTGACATATATTTGGCACACAAAGATATCATCATTAATCTTGTGAGTAAAGAGAGTAGGGTCAGCTTTGCCTATTTCAAAGCCTTGTTTGAGCAAGAATTCCTTAAGACATTCATATCATGCTCTTGGTGCTTGCTTAAGCTCGCCTTATGGAGTTTGAAAACATGATGTGGAAACTTTGGATCTTCAAATCCTGGTGGCTGCTCAACATAGACAACTTCTTGGATAGGGCCGTTAAGGAATGCACTTTTCACATCCATTTGATATAGCTTGAAATCATGGTGGGCAACATAGGCTAGAAGCATTCGAATTGCTTCAAGTCTAGCCACCGGTGCATAGGTTTCTTCAAAGTCCAAGCCCTTTACTTGAGTGAAGCCTTGAGCAACCAATCTTGCCTTGCTTCTTATCACCACACCTTTCTCATCTTGTTTGTTACGAAAGACCCACTTGGTGCCAATCATATTGTTGTTTGGTCTTTCCACCAAGGACCATACTTGATTTCTTTCAAAGTTGTTGAGCTCTTATTGCATGTCATCACCCAATCCGGATCATCTAGTTCTTGCTCAACCTTGATAGGTTCAAAAGAAGAGACAAACAAGTAAAATTGACAAAAGTTTGCTAAATGCGAACGTGTAGTTACCCCCTTTCGAAGACTCCCAAGTATATTATCAACGGGATGATCTCTTTAAATTGTTTGCCTCAATATTGGGTGTTCTGTGACTTCTTGCTGGTTTGCTTGGTTATCATATTCATAATCTTCAAAGATAGGTTGTAGGTTGTTTGGTCAAACTAGTGTGCTACTTGCTGCTGCATCTTGGAGGGGAGCGGTAGTGTCGTGGTTCGGCACTGCTGCTAGACAGGGCAGCACTGTTGCTCCTTCTTCTGCAGGACCTAGAGTAGTAGCTTCAGTAGTGGGAGATTCCACCCCTGTGGCCTTGCCTTCTTGTGGCCTTATGTCACCAACGACCATTTGCTTGATCGTTTCACATGGTGGTTCCTCATTACCTACAACACTTTGATCAATTTGCTCCATTTGAGAGCCATTAGATTCATCAAATGTCACGTCTACTGCTATTTCAATTTTCCCCAAGGTCTTGTTGAAAACACGGTAGGCATGCTCATTTGATCTATAACCAAGAAGAAAACCTTCATCAAGTTTAGGTGGAAACTTAGAGGTCTTGGGTTTCTTGTTAAGTATGAAACACTTGCACCCAAAAACTCTAAAGTAAGACACCTTTGGTTTATTACCAGTGAGCAGCTCATATGAAGTCTTCTTCAATATCTTGTGCAAGTAGAGGTGGTTGATTGCATGGCAAGCGGTGTTGACAGCTTCGACCCAAAAGATATCTGAAGTCTTGTACTCATCTAGCATTGTCCTTGCCATATCAATGAGTGTTCGATTCTTCCTCTCTACTACACCATTTTGTTGAGGGGTGTATGGAACTGAAAATTCATGCTTGATGCCCTTGTCATCAAGAAATTCCTGCACTCGAGTGTTCCAAAATTCGGTTCCATTGTCACTATGAACTTTCTTGATTGGAAACCTGAATTCCCTTTGTGCTCTTCTAATGAAGGTCTTCACCTGATCTTGCACTTGTGCCTTATCATACATGAAGAAAACCCAAGTGAAACGAGTAAAATCATCAACAACAACTAAACCATGTTTGTTACCGCCAATTCTAAGGTAGGCCACCGGTCCAAAGAGATCCATGTGAATTAGCTCCAAAGGTTGCTTGGTGGACACAATGCTCTTTGGTGGGTGAGGTGCACCTACTTGCTTTCCGGCTTGACACGCGCTACAAATTCTATCTTTCTCAAAATGAGCATTTGTTAGTCCAAGGATGTGTTCATCTTTTAGGAGTTTGGCCAAGTTCCTCATCCCAACATGGGCTAATCAGCGATGCCATAGCCAACCAATGCTAGATTTTGCCACTAAACAAGTCTCAAGCTTAGCTTTGCTTTTGTTGAAATCAACTATGTAAAGCTTGCCCTTCAAACAACTCATAAAGACAATAGAGGAATCCTCCCTCTTAAAGACTTCCACACCCATATCCGTAAACAGACAATTGTAGCCCATCTCACACAATTGAGAAAAGGACAACAAGTTGTAACTTAACGAATTGACATGTAAAACATTAGTGATTGAATGTTCAAGAGTTATAGAAACACTACTAGATTCCGACCCTTTTGCCACGCTCTTTCGGGGCAACGTCAACGATTTCGTTGCAACAAGGAGTGCTCTTGCAACCACTTGCACTTTTGGTTGCGATAGATGAAATTTTTTCCACAAAAATTGTTTCGTGGCAAAAAAGATGAAGATCGTTGCAACAAGTAATTGTTATCGCAACGAAATATAGTGTGGTTGCAATATGTTGTCACTATTGCCACACTTTGATTTGCGTCGTGGGGACTTTTATTGACGTTGCAATTCTAAGTTGATATTGCAACACTTTTATTTGATGGTTGCAAGAAAAAAGTCAGTATTGTAACGATTTTTTTGTTGCAGGGGTTTTTGTTGGCGTTGCAATACTATAATGATATTGCAACTCTTTAGTCGATGGTTGTAATATGTTGTGACTCTTGCCACGAGTTTGTTTGTGTTGCATGTGCAGTTTGTTTGGTGTTGCAATACAAAGTTGATATTGCAACTCTTTATTGATGGTTGCAACAAGTTTTTACTTTTGCCACGATTTATTTGCGTTGCATGCATATTTGTTGGTGTTACAATATTAAGATGATCATGGTTGTAGTCATAATATAAAATAAGTGTAAGAACAAATCAAGTTATTTTCATAATAAAGGGTTTTCATGATTACTAAAAAGAATATAAAGTTATTATATATATTTTCATGAATGTAAGTGTATTTCATGTACTTGATGGTACAATAGATATATTTACTTTAATCAAATTTTAATATATTAATTTTAATATAATTGAGTAATGTATAAACAACTTTAGGTTAAAAAACTGTTTCTTATTGTATCTTATAATCATATTTTAGGTTTATGAATTTGTTATAGAAGTTCTAATCAGGATGTCTTAGTTGAAATGCAATGGCCTTACCAATACAACTGCTTTATGTTTATGTTAAAGTTAGCCATACAAAACTATATTAATAATTATCCTTTAAAATATGAAAAGAGAACTAATCTATTAAGTTTGCCAAATCAGAGATCGATTTGTGTCTTTTGTCAGGACTTTTTGACGGATATAATTGAAGCCGCAGCCCTACTTATATATGCCCTTAAGACTATCCAGGTTATGGACAAACCACTAGGCTACTTATATATGTTAATGCATGATCCAATTTTTTAAAGATATTTCTAGGTCTAAGTCTGATCAAACAGGATTAAATTAAAATAAATAATGAATTTAAAAAAATAATAATATGAGCCGCAAGGGTTCTGAAAAAACAAAAAACAACTAATAAGTGAATTTTTAATTATAAGAAAAATAATATGTCCAATAAATGAATTGTTAATTTTTTTAAAAAAAATTACTTGTGAAGGGAAGAGGAGTAGAACCTATGACCTTAGGATTGTCTAGGTCATTGACAAACCATTAGGCTACTTATATGTTAATGCATGGTTTAATTTTTTAAGACATTTATGGGTCCAAGTCTGAATAAATCACCAATTTCAAGAAAAGAATAAATATGCAGCACATTGTGTATTTTTAAGACATTTATGGGTTTAAGTCTCATCAATGGTTAAATTAAAATAAATAATGAATTTCAAAAAATAATAAATATGCAATGGGTTTGAACCCCAACACCTCTAGCAGCAGTGCGAATTGCTTTACCACTACACTACTCGCTTATTCCTAACAAAAGCATTTCAGAAAGTCTTAATAAACATTAGTCACAAAATCATGAATCTCAGAGTTAAGAAACTATACGAGAGACTTTTTCTAACACTTTTCAAATGCAAATATGACCAATATAACAAATGTAGATCTTGATGAGTTGACAAAACTTGGTATTCATGATTTTTCTATTTAAGACAATTTAGTGTATAGAAAACTGGTTTGGAGGTGTCAAAATTTAAAAATTCAACAATTGAAATGTCCAAACTTTGTCAAATGAAAAGTTGACCAAAACAACCAATGTAGATCTTGATGATTTTAACAAACTTGGTATTCATGACTTTTCTATTTGAAGTCATTTAGAGTTTCAAATATTGGTGTGAAGGTGTCATTTTTTTAAATTCAAAATTTGACTTGGTCAAACTTTGTCGAATGAGACACAAATGACTCATCTAAAAAACTTTTGATACAAAGGTTAGAACCCATCAAATCTACATTTGTTATATAAATCATTTTTAATATGTGTTAATGTAAAACATTACATGAATCTACATTATATAATCATTTTAATGAAATTAGTTAATATATGAAACTTATTCTAACACTTTCTCAAATGAAAAAATACCAAATAAAAAAATGTAGATCTTGATGAGTTGACCAAACTTGGTATTCATGACTTTTCTAGTTGAGACCATTTAGGGTTTCAAAAACTGGTTTGGAGGTGTCAAAATTTAAAATTTCAAAATTTGAATTGTCCAAACTTTGTCAAATGAAAAGTTGACAAAAACAAAAAATGTAGATCTTGATGAGTTTAACAAACTTGGTATTCACGACTTTTCTATTTGAAGCCATTTAGAGTTTTGAAAACTGATTTCAAGTTACCCTTTTTTGAAATTCAAAATTTAAATTATTTTAAAATTAGGTACATTAATAGATGAACCAACTCAAATGATAGGTATTGATTAAGAAAAATACATGAAAAAACCCATCACATTTGGAGTTAGTATGAGAGAGAAAAACTAGTTACAAGTTTCAACTACAGATTAAAAAATGAAATCACATTTGTTCATCGTGAGGTAGTCGGTGCAGTGCGGAGCGGATCGGGGGTAGGTCTCGGCACAATGAACGCGCAGCCGAACGTCAGCGGCGGCACGATGAACGTGGTCAGGGCGCGGGGGAGATTCCCGAGCTCTGCCGTCTCCGCGGCTAGGCGCGCGAGGCTGCGGTGCTGCTCGACGACCTGTCCTCGGTGAGCGAGGTGACCGGAGCGCAGTGGAGCGAGTGCGACACGGCGGTGCTCACAGAGCTCGGCCGCGCCGACGAGGCGTATGCGGCCGGCTCGGCTCGAGGCCTTTCGGTGGACGTGTGTTCGTGTTTGCAGGTGTCCTGGGGCCGGTGGAGGTCTCGGTGGAGGTGGTTGTAGCTATGGATGCAGGGCGAGGCGTGAACGAGACGTTGCCATGGCAAGAACCGGCCATGGCGGTCGTGGATAGCAGAGCGGGTCGGGGTTCAGTGACTTACTGCAGGTGGCGGTGAAGAAAGGCTGGTGGTGCGGTGGCGAGGCGGGGTAGTGAAGGGTCGATGCCATGACGTGCAGAACCGCAACGCCGGCGTGGTCGTTGCCGCGACTCCCCCTTCGGCGAGCTCGAACAGCGGAGCGCGACTGCATTCCTCCTCCTCCTCCCTTCCTCTCCACCCTTCCTCTCCTCTCTGGGTGGTCTGGGTGTGGCCACTGGGTGGCGGTTGGGGGTAGGAGGGGCGCGGTGCGCTGAGGCGTTGCCTCTTATAGGCCGGCGATGATCAAGGGGTGGCGATGGACGGTTGTGGCTGCGCCGGTTCAAAAGGAGGGTGGATGAGGGGGTTGGGCTAGGGTTTGCGGGAGCGGGGGCTTCTCCGGTGCCGCGGCGCGCTCCAATTTTCGGATGCCGCCGATCAAAAGAGGCGCTGCAGCGGCGTCACGACCTGCGCTGGTGTCGGCGAGCGGCGTCAGCAGGTTCTTGGCGCTGAGCGGGGACGGTTGCAGGGATAGGGGCGCGGGCTGGCGTGGACCTTGGTGGCTTCCAGGTGGGGCTACGCAGGTGCGGAGAGCGCGGTGGAAGCTGGCTTCGGCGCGGGGCTATGCCTCCTCTGTTTCGGCCGGCGAAAAGTAGAGAGGGAGGGAAAAGGTAGGGGATGACAGGTGGGTCCCCTGGGCCCACTTGTCAGAGAGGTGGAGAGAGGAGCGGGGCGAGGCCGTGCTGTGCGCACGTGGCGCTGCTGGACTGGGCCTGCGCGGCTGCTGGGCCTGCGCATGGGGCGGGGTGGGTGGAACCAGCCTCGGTGCTGGGCTGACTGGGCCACACAGCCTGATGGACTGGTTTGCTGGGCTAGTGCTGCGGCTGGGCTGCTGGGCCTGCCGAGCTCCCTCTCTTACGATAGCCTTTTTCTTTTCCTCTATTAATTCCAAATGCAACAAGTCAATTAGTTTGATTTGATTAACACCCAAAAGAACTATAAGAAGCAAATCAGGGTTGATTAATTAGCATGATGTGCACTACAATTACACTAATGGGTTCTACTTGTGCCACTAACAGGGGTTTCCTATTATGCAAACACCAAATTAAGGGCTATGCAAGGAAAATTTTAAAAAGTTGAAATTTTTGTGTGGTTTGAAAATCCGGGTTGTTACAGCTGCGCACTTGGTGTTTCGCTTGCTGTGTTGGCAAAGTAAAATTGCCCACATCGCTTTGCCTTGTGTCAGATAGTTTGCTTAATATGTTACCGAAGTCCCAAGAGATCCTCTTTACACTTTTGTAAGCTACTATGACCTTATTATTTATCTGTTGGCAGTCTGCATTCGTGGATTACAATTTTTATTTTAAGTTCTTATTATTCACGAATACTTGAATATTGTTCAGAGTTTCCCTGAATACCCACCTTATAGAGTAAGAAATGCTTCTCAAAATCTCATTCCATCCTTTGCTTTAGTACATGGCTATCTCACACTTGCTTATATTGATTTATACTACTGTTTCTTTTGGGAACATAGTTTTAGATTGTGGCCTCACTATTCTTTATTTTGCTGTATGTTCATGGGAGATTGGGATATGCCCTCTAATTCCAGTACGAGATTGGCTATGAGATTAGCTACGAGATTGGATGGACAGATTGCTTGTGTTTTTAGAGTTCTGTTGCCATCGGTACAGGTATAATTACGTACTTATAGTATCTGTGATGAGAGGAAAAAAAGTTTCAGCCTCTGTAGGTCCTACCGGCACTGCTATAATGTTGTATTGTGTGAGTAGTTTCCAACCTTCTTGCTACTTACCTATGAGACTTTACATTAAAAATAGTATGGTATGTGTTTATCTGAAATCTGAAATGACTTCAGGTTTGCTCATGCATGCTCTTTATGGTTCTGTAAGTTCTATGTGTGTACAAAGTTGTTGCCTGAACATACATACCAAAAATGAGACTAACAAATGTTAACACCAACTTTTTGAAGGATGCCCCCACTTTGGCCTTCTTGCTGGTCTGCTAGACCAAGATTACTCAATAGATCAAATAAGAGTTTTTATTTAGTTTTATATAAAGCATCTGCTAGTATGAGGGAGTATTAAAACCTTATATTGTTTTTTACTGAGAATTGCTTATCTTGTAGTAATTATGTTAGTCTATTTAATCTGGAGCTGATTCTGCACTGCTTGTCACTGATATGTGCTTGCAATCCTTTTGTATGATATGTCACTGATATGTGCTTGCACTCCCTACTGAAATATTGTCATGTATGAATCTACACGCAAATAACTCTAAATATACCCTATAAATCTGGAAACACACAATTGTTGTAGTGAAATATTTCACTGTGTGCTTGTAGTTTGTGCTACTTTTCCACTACTGAAACACGTTACTTGTGGAGTTTTTTTAGATCACATAAACATTGGTGAAGGTTGTTGCTATACTTTGTAGGAGCGAGGCGGTTGCTGTGGTTTGAATTGGAGGCTCCTAGTAAAGCGAGGATATAGGTGATGGCAATGTTGCGCAGCTAGGCCCTTGAGTGCTGCATAGATGTTGCATAGATGTTAAGTCTTGTAATACAAAGTTTAAAAAGGTTGTTAAATAATGAGTTGCCTGTACACTCTTTTATGATTTTAGCTACAATTGTAATGTTGTGTAATCTTAATGATTGAGTTATTGATTAATATATATATATATATATATGTGAGTGCAACTTCTTTTGGTGTGGTTTTCTGCTATGGCAATGAATATTTATTAAACAACAAATGCTACTAGCGATGCAATACCAGGTGCTATATGTGTCAATATGATATATGGTAACGGAATAATTCTGTGGCAATAATAGTTGAACTTTTGCAATGAAAAACATGCAAGGCAACCTCATAGAATTTCCACGGTGGATAGTCGTGGCAATAGCATAACTCTTGCAACCAACAAAATCTTGTGGCCAAAGGTATTATTGCCACGCCATAGCAGTCATGGCAATATCATATAACTCTAGCAACGAATAGAAGATTGTGGAAAATGGTATTAATGCCACACAATGATAGTCGTGGCAATAACATACGACTCTTGCAACAAATGAAATTGGGTGGCAAATTATACTTGTGCAACATCATAACGTTCGTGGCAATCGCACTTGATGCAACAAAATTTTGGCATGGCAAAATTTCTTTAATGCCACGCTATCCATCGTTGCATGTATCATCTCTTGCTATGCATGTCGGCGTGACAAGAGATTATATTGCCACAACAATGAAAGTTGCAAAAAATGTCTATTGCCACCCTTGACAACGAATGAGTATGGTTGCAAGAAACCTTAACAGGTGCAACGTGAATCTAACATCAGTTGCAATACCTTTTTCCAACGCAACTTTTTGCAACGACTGGCAACGAACGCAATTCGGTTGCAACACGTAGCTTTTGCAACCAAATTGGTCCTATTGCAACGTTTTCTTGTTGTTGCATAAGGGTAAAAATTTAGTAGTGAAACATTACCAAGAGTTACAGCAAGTTGTAACCCTAAACCCTAATAAACCCTAAACCAATCACTTCCCTTTTGAGTTGTCACCAAAGATGATGTTCTCACTAGAGTTGGACATAGGGGAATATGATGTGAACATACTCTTCTCTCCTGTCATATGATTTGTACATCCACTATCAAGCACCCAACTTGATCCACCGGAGGTGTATGCCTACAAGACAGATTTAGTTACTAGATTTAGGTCCCCAATTGATCTTGGGGCCTTGCATGTTAGTGATAAGTATCTTAGGAATCCAAACATTCATGCTCCTTTTATCATGAGTCTCATTCCCAACAAAGTCTACAATGACTTTACCAAGGTCATTGCATCTCAACACATAGCATGAGGATAGGCTCCCTTGAGGTACCTTGCCTTTGTTTGGTATGCATACTTGTTTTTGGCCACCCGCATTGCCTGGGCACCCTCTTGTCATGGACTTGTGTTTGATTATGGGCAACATTGGTAGTCTTCCCTTTAGTAGGGCACGACACTACCGCTCTGTGGGGCGGCACTGCCGTGGTCTGTGCAGGCTGATCTGCACCAATGTGTCCCTTCTTCTCAAACTTGACACACTCAATACCTTTCACTGTTTTTCTACCATTGGTCTTTCCATCTTTTGTGCCTTCCTTCCTTGTAGTGGATTTTCTTTGGTTCAACTTTATCCTTGTCATGAGCACTAGCAGCTGATATGACATTGTTGAGCCTTGCTATTTCTTTTCTCATGGTCTCCATGTTGGCAAGGTTAGTGGAATAAACATTCAAATCCAAATTGTAGCATTTTCCACAACCTTGACTAGTGGAGGGAGAAGAGGCATCATTTGCTTTAGGGAGATGTGAGTTGCTCTCCCAAAGAAGGTTATATTGTGCCTCAAGCTCTTGATGCTTTTCAACTAAGCCACAATGCTTTTGCTTGAGGTCACTACATTCCTTCCTAGTAAGAGCATGCGCCTCTTGTTCCTTGGCCAAGGCCTTGTTCAAAGAGCTCACCTCACTCCTCTCTAATGTAAGAGCTTCCTTACTAGCAATATAAAAATTCTCTTGTTTAATAAGAGTCTTTTCTCTAGATGCTAGCTCAGCTCTAGTGACCTCTAGTTCTTCCATTAGGTTAGCAATGAAGAGTTTAATGACCTCTAGTTCTTCCATTAGTTATATTGTCAATTTCTTCAACACTAGATTCATCATCACTAGAGTAATCACTTGTATCACTACTAGATATATCATTGGGGAGAGGAGTTTGAGGTCTAGGTTTGTTATGTACCTTCTCACCCTTTGCCATGAGACAAATGTGAGGGGAGCAATCATCATCATCAGACATGTTGTTGAAGAGCTTGGGTGTGGTTGATGACTTGTGAATAGCAATGGTTGCAACATTATCATCATCCTCACTTGAGCTCTCTACCATGGAGTCCCATTCATGCCCAATGTGTGCTTCACCCACATATCTCTTGCCCTTCTTGTGGTCACCCTTGTCTTCTCTTTTTCTCTTGCTAAACTTGTTTCTTTCTTCTGATTTGGGCAATCAGCTATGAAGTGTTCGGTGCTACCACAATTGTAGCATGTTCTTGATTTCTTGTTTGGGAACCTTCTCTTCATGAGCTTGTACCCATTCTTCTTTAGGACCTTATTGAATCTTCTCATGATTCTTCTCAAACTTCTCACCATCACTTGATGTTGTACCTTCTGGTTCATGCTTGATAGACTTGGTTGCTTGAGCTTTGCTTGATGAAGCTTGCTTACTGTTTTTGGGGCAGCTAGGAGCTGATTTCTTGCTGCTCTTGTTGGCTTTGAGAGCCACATCCTTGATCTTTATCCCTTCCATTCTTGCTTGCAACTCACCAAGCTTCTTCCTCTCAAGTGCTCTGTAACACCTCATGTGTTAAGCATCATTAAGCCATTCTCAATTAAAATCCTAAGCATCATTTCATGATCATTTATGCATATCATATTGCATTTACTTAAATCATTTGCTAACTTGCTTGTTTGAATTGTTTCATAATGAAAAAGAGAGAGTGTTAATCTTCTAACCAAACCCCATCATGCTGATTTCAATCTATAGTTTTATGGTTTAATGGTGGTAGAAAAATAAGTTTGGATTCTTGAATTTAATTGGACTTTTGACAATATTTGAATTAATGGTTTATTAATCCTTAAATCGGGTTTGAAATTTTAAATTAAAAACTAAACCCAATTTGATCATGATGCTTAAAGCAAAAATATGTAGTTTATTTTTCTGAGCAACTTTGGTATTTTCTCTAAAACCTGATTTGAATCGAATTTGGGAAAATAAAATGAAAAATAAAAATTGAAAAAAGAAAACTCACCTCAGTTGGGCCGGCGCCACCCATTAGGCCCACTGGCTGAAGCCAGCCCACAGCGCCGCACGCCCCCGCACCTGCGCGCCGCTCCCGCGCGCCTCGCGCGAACGCAATGCAGCGCCGCTGGCCAGCCCGGGCGTGCCACGCGCCCGCCGACATACGGTCGACCGGGGCGGTGGCGGCTCCGACCAGGCGCCTTAACCCCCTCCTATCCCACTCTCCCACTCGCCGTGATGCACTCTTAGTGCCCTGCCTCACTCGCACTCGCGCAGCAGCAGCAGCTCAGCCGCGCAGCGCTCGCGCCTGCCGCCATCGCCTCCCGCGCCGGCGCAGCGCCGTTCCCACCGCTCCACTCGGCGCCGCCGACCTCCATGCGCGCCCCAGCTCTGCCTCGCCACGCTCCTACCGCAACGCCGCTCGACCACCACGATAAGCAACTGCGCGGCTGCAATCGCGCGCTGCCGTGCCGCGGCCGTCGAAGCTCTACTCCGCGCGCCTTGCGCCGTTCCGCGCCGCCTTCCCCTCCCCTTTCTCCGTTCGGTGCTCCTCGAGCTCCGTGGTCGCACCGCGGGTCTCCACCACCTCTTACCTCGATGTGCCACGACCAGAATCTCCCGGCCGTCGTGCACCCGCGGCTATGCCGCCATGGCCGGTGCGGCACTCACCGCGAGCTCCCCCATGCCGATCCAAGGCCACCACTGGCTTTGCCTTGCTTAGGCGGAGCTGTTGGAGGTACTCCCGCTGCCGGAGACCTCGCTGGCGGCAAGCAGCGCTGCCGCGCCGTGTGTGTGCCGCGTGTGCGGCTGATGCGTGGGCCCGAGGCCCCACCCGTTGGTTACTGTGTGCGTTGCGTGTTTACGCGTTCGGGTGCGCGTAATGTTTTCAGTATTAAATCCGAAATGAAATGATTTTGTTTCAATCGGTTTGAAGCTTATAAAATCCATATCAATTCATAGAAAAATCCTAAAAATGCCAAACTTGTTTTGTTAGGTTTGTACTGTTTAGATATACAGTCTGATATATTTTCAGTGTTTTGTTGTGCAAACTTTCTGTGTAGGTTTAATTAAAGTTTTTAATGGTTGAAACTTGTTAAATTCATATTAAATAAAGTAGAACTCAGAAAAATGTGAAATCTATTTTGATAAGTTTCTGCAGCAAGTATCTACCTGAGAAAAATATAAGCTACCCTATGTTCTATTGAATAAATTTGTGTAGGTTTAATAATGTGTTAAATTACCACATTAATGAATTTTAGTAATTAATTGGTGCCTGGTAAATACCTAGTAATTTTTCTGGAGTATCCTAGGATTTAATAGAAGTAGAAAAAAATATGTAATGAACTGTTTGATGCTTTTTATAGTACAACATAATTTCAAGTGTTATCTTATCTATAGATAAGAAGGATTAATTAGGTCACCTTGCTTGCTTAATTAGTTAAGTATGATACTTGAACCTCTATTAAGACTGATGGTAAATTACTAAGCTATGCACTCAACAATTCGCATCCATGTCCTCATGTATTCCATACGCATCATGAGCACTTATATTTTCGCGCATCGTACCATACAAGGATTGCAAGACGAGAACCCAGAGAACGTGACCCCGGAGCTGGAGCTAGCCACTCAGGAGGTGCAGCCCGAGGATCCCGGTGAAGAGGACCAGTTGCAGGAGTGCCCAAACCATGTCCCCAGCACCTTTGAGCAAGGCAAGTCCCGGAGCATTCTCCCAGTTTGCAAAATTCTAACGTTTATTATTCTCGCTTTTATTGATGCATTAAGTATAGGAGTTGAGTGCAACCGTTGATGCATATTACCTTGTTATCCTATCCTCCCCTTACCTTGTTACCTAAGTTCGATCGTGGCAGTCATGCTTAGTTGGCTTAGTTCGGTAGAAGTCGGGTGATTCCATTACCCGCGAGATATAGGGTATATCCTCATCACATGTTATAGCTTATCTTGGAATGAGAGCCGGAAAGGGTTAACGGACTAAGATCGGTGGGAAATTCCCTGTACTTTGGATGGGGGTGACTCGACCGTGTCAACTAATGACTGTTCATGTTGTCGTCCCTCTAGTCATGTTGAACGCATGTCCTACATTTAACTGGAAGGATAAGTCGTTCCAACCGTGAAGCCGGTACACTATTTGGGCCTGCATTGGATCGTGACACATCGTGCTGGTGCGAGGCGGGGAGTCGAACACAGGGGCATGATCTAAGACCTTCATACGTACTGGCTTGCAGACGGCCCCTGGGTGTCGGTGGTCGCTATTCATCCTGCGACTTTACCCGAATAGTGTCTTCGGTGCCTGTAGCTCACTACGCGCGTGAGTGTGTTTTGTGTAGGGAATAACCCCTCAACTAAGTAGGAATCCGATTGGAATCGCCATCGCTCCTGGTTAGAGAGCACTTGACTAGGGCAATGACAACAATTACACAACTATGAAACAAATGTTGGTGATCCGGTTTATGGAAAGCCTGAAATGATGATGGAAATCTATTGGATGTTTAATCAACTTGTGTGGCATAGACTAGTGGCTAATCCAGATGACAGGTAACATTACTAAAAGCTTGTTGTTATATCTTTACTAAAACTTGAATAGTTAGTTGCATGCTTTTCCGCAAAAGAGTCAGCTAAACCACCATAAGCCTTCATACTACTTGGAGTCTTTTATTTTCATTTATGGCGGGTAAGTCTCGCTGAGTACGGTTTTATCCCATGTTGTTTTGCAGATGGCCAACCCTTATATGGTTATTGTGTTAATTGTCTCTACCCCGTCGGGGAGGACTTCTCAACCATGGGCTTGGTCATTTCCAGACTCCTCTTTTGTTGTTGTGGGATATGTCCTTAGTCTGGCACTCTATTAAAGAACTACTTTGGAGATTATTGTGTTTTAAAGACTTTCGCTATTACTTCAATTCGAACCATGGTTTGTAAACTATTGAGTCTTTGCACTCCGATACTATTTAATTATGTTGAACTTTATATTGTGTGAATGGTGCTACTGAACTATCTCGATCTTGGTTGTATTGTGGAAAATGTTTGAAATCCTTCGAGATTTCACGGACTACCGGGTTTTTGCTAGGTTAAGTCGGGGAATCATTTGTGTTAGCGAGTGATTTTCTTACTTAATCTAGTACGAATTGGCGGTTCTGTTACTGCTGGTATCGGAGCATGGTTCGGTAGATTACTATTTGCATCGTATTTCCAAAACAGAAAAAACTTAGTTTGCCTATACAAACTATTTACCAAAAGTTTTCATGTGTGTTTCCTTTTGAAAAACCAATCTATATAAGTGCCATGGTCATATACTTTATGCCCAGTTATTAGTCCAGGTGGCTTATCTAAGTACTGACGTGGGGGATATTGCATCATATTTTATTTTCACTTGTCCATACAAGTTGGAATGGTATGGATGCCATTCACTTTGTGGTAATGTATGGATCAATTGAGCCGCTACGCCCAGGTAAGGAGAGTTGCGAGAGCATGACCGAACAACCGTCGGTCTAGGAAGGGATTATTATTACGTTAACCTGTCTTCACGTCCCTATGTTGTAGGTAAAATACGAACTGTGGGGGAGTAATACTTTTCGGAATGGGTGCATATACTACTTACGTGTATACAGGGTGTACACCTAAGATAGAATTAGATTTAATTTCAGCAATGCATAATATTCGTACTGTCGGGATGGGCTAAAATGAATTTTCTACAGGTACATAACAACGCTATTGTGTAGTACGCATAGTTAGGATTAATGAGTGATTGATGTATGCCACCGACCTAACGGTAGAGAAAGTTCCTACAGAATCTTTCATAGGTTGTGAGGACGTAAGAACGTGCATGCATCATATCATAATACCTTGACATATCATTGCATAAGCTCTACCATTTCCTTAAATTAAATTGAATTAAATTCCTTCCCAGATTAAATAAGTTATGATACCGTTCTCACCAGAAATACCCTTGTAATAAATGGCCCGTACCAAGAACACGGCTCGCAAGTCCACCAGCAGGACGCCACATCACTAGTTGGCCCCGAGGTGCCGCCGCCTCTCGAACACCTTTTTGGGCGAGTTTGGCCTGCCCACCTTGAAGGGTTAGGAAGTTGCTACGCTAGCCGGAAAACAAAATTTTCTACCCCATAAACCAGGAACTAGAGCTAGTTATAGATCACGGGATTACCACTTGACGCGCAGGTGCAGTGGAGATGACTTGATGAAGTCAAACGTGTCGCAGCAGTGCAGTGCAGTGCAGTTGTGTTGTCGTCCGTCACATCCGTCCATGTGCAGATCATCCGAGCACGTTCCCAACTAGCTCCGACCAGCTTCCGACTAGGTGCCGACCAGTCGCGACCACTTGCGACCAGGTTCCGTCCTTGTGCCACAGATGCAACATCACAGAGGAATCCCACACATGCAGGGAGAAAGCATCACATCTCTGGACTGCTAGGTCCGCGAGGAGTACTAGGCGCGAGCATGGGGACGGCGACGGCGGCTTCCAAAAGGCATGGATCGACTAACTCGCCCCACGCCCTTCCCCTTGCTTATATAGGCATCCTAATGAGCTCCCACGTTGGAGGCCCATTAGAAACCCTAAACCTAGTCTAATTCGAGTCCAACCCGAATTAGGCTTCCAGCCCTTTAAGCGTGCGACCCTATGGGCTCACGTACACATAGACATGGCCCGAGTACTCCTACTCGACCAATAGTTGATATAGGCCTCTAGCAAGGCGTGTCAACTCATATGCATACGCAATGATCATATCAGACGAACCACCACAAAGCCATATACATGGTATTCCCTTGCCAACGATATTTGGTCCAACTCATAAGTTAACACTTAACCCAAGCACGACCATGTATTTCATGATCTAATCATTCGAGTGGTCCAGTGATATCTCTATCACATTAAGAGTGGCAAATCCCTTCTCGATCGACTATGTCTCACAGCATGCTTCCCAACAAACCCGTACCTTTATAACTACCTAGTCACAGAGTAGCATTCGGTAGTCCCTAAGTAGGTCGTTTCACATCTTGAGTACATACGACAATCTTAGGTCTAAGGACATAACGTACATGATGTGAATAGAGACAATCTCAGGTCGGGTCTGTCCCGCCCCATGTCATACATGTGCCCACATTATTAGTTTGCATCTCTACGTCCATGACTTGTGAAACATAGTCATCAACTAATAATATGATGATCTAATATTCATGTGCATTATAGCACAAACTCCGATCAGGGATAACTTTAGAATAACAATACGAGTAAAAGAGCTTCACAAACAATTCACATAATTGCTAATCGATACAAGATGTCTTTAATGAATATTCATTGAACTCATAACATGTCATGGATACAAGGAATACAATCATCTCTATGATTACCTTTGGGGCATACTCCCAACAGTCTCCCACTTGCACTAGAGTTAATCTCGAAGATATCTAATACCCATAGCTCTCATGTGCGCCTCATGCTTAGGCTGTGGAAGAGACTTTGTCAAAGGATTTGGAGCATTCAAATCTATATGTATTTTGCACATCTTGATCTCATCTCTACCGACGAACTCTCGAATGAGATGAAATTTTTGCAGTACATGTTTGTTCTTCTAGTGATTCCTAGGCTCCTTAGCCTGCGCAATCGCCCCATTGTTGTCACAATGTAGGTTCAATGGGCTAGACGCATTCAGAAGCACACCAAGTTCAATGAGGAACCTCCTCATCCAAACACCTTCCATCTTACAACACCACCATTTATTATGAACACAAAACCTGATTGAGACTGTGAATCATCTGTGTCAGTTTGGAAGCTGGCGTCGGTGTAACCATTTACAACGAGCTCCTCCTCACCTCCTTAGATTAGGTACACATCTTTAGTCCTTCTCATGTACTTAAGGCTGTTTTTAACAAGCGTCTAGTGACTCTCACCTGGATTAGCTTGGTATCTGCTCGTAACACTTAGAGCATATGAGACATCTGCGTGAGTACATATCATGGTATACATGATGGAACCAACAGCCGAAGCATATGGAACCTTACTCATGCACTTCTGCTCATCAGCTGTCGTAGGACACTACTTCTCGACTAAACGCATACCATGTGACATAGGCAAGAACCCTCTCTTGGATTGTTCCATGTTGAACCATTTCAACACCTTATCAATGTATGTATCTTGGCTTAGTCCTATAAGCCTTTTTGATCTATCTCTATAGATCTTGATGCCCAAAATGTATGTTGCTTATCCTAAATCCTTCATAGAAAAACTATTATTCAGTGAAGTCTTTACGGATTGCAACATAGGAATGTCATTCCCAATCAATAGTATGTCATCCACATACAAGATTAGAAATACAACAACGCTCCCACTTTCCTTCTTGTAAACACAAGGTTCATCTTCATTCTGATGGAAGCCAAACCCTTTGACCACTTCATCAAAATGAATGTTCCAACTCCGAGATGCTTGCTTTAACCCATAAATGGATTTATTTAGCTTGCATATTTTTCCAGCATTCTTAGGATCAACAAAACCTTTGGGCTATATTATATACACGTCCTCTTCCAAATTTCCATTTAGAAAGGCTGTTTTAACATCCATCTGCTGAATCTCATAATCGAAATAAGAAGCATTGGCTAGAATGATCCGGATAGATTTAAGCATCGCTACCGGCGAGGATGTCTCATCGTAGTCAACTCCTTGAACTTGTCGAAAACCCTTTGGAACAAGTCAAGCTTTATAGACATGAACGTTTTCATCCATATCCATATCCTTTTTCTTTTTATAGATCTATTTGCTCTTAATAGGTTTAACCCCATCAGGCGGGTCAACCAAGTTCCAAACTTGATTGTCTCCCATGGAATCTATCTCGGATCTCATGGCACTTTGCCATTCCTCGGAATTTGGGTCCATCATTGCTTCCGCATATGTCGCAGGTACGTCATCGTCTAACAACAACACTTCCCCACGTGCCTCACGGATTCTTGCTGACCTTCGTGGTTGTGATGGTTTTTCTCTTGCCACAGGTATCTCAACTTGTTCCGCTACATTAGCATCACTAGTAGAGTCATTCCCTATTGGCTCATCTTGAACTTCTTCAAGATACACCTTTTGTCCACTTTTCTCTCTATTGAGAAACTCTTTCTCTAAGAAAACACCATTCCAAGCAACAAACACTTTGCCCTCTGATCGGTTGTAGAAGTAACACCCTAAAGTTTCCTTTGGATATCCCATGAAAAAACATTTGTCCGACTTGGGTGTTAGTTTATCTAACATAAGTCTTTTGACATAAACTTCACAACCCTAAATCTTTAGAAAAGACAAACTGGGAGTGGTAGATCTGACTGGCTCATCATAGACCGAACCATGTCCAACAAAGTCCGATTACGTCGCTCGGACACGCCGTTTCTCTGAAGCGTTCCATATGGCGTAAGCTGTGGAAGAATTCCACAACTCTTTAGATGATTGTTAAACTCATGGCTCAAATATTCGCCTGCATGATCAAATCGCAAAGCTTTAATTTTCTTGCCATGTTGATTCTCTACTTCATTATGAAATTCTTTGAACTTTCAAATGTCTCAGACTTATGTTTCATTAAGTAGACATATCCATATCTACTAAAATCATCAGTGAAGGTTATGAAGTATTGAAATCCGCCTCTAGCTGTCGTACTCATTGGTCCACATACATCAGTACGTACTAGTTCCAACAAGTTTGCCGCCCTCTCAGGAAAACCTGTGAAAGGTGACTTGGTCATCTTTCCTAACAAGCAAGCCTCACATGTCTCGTATGATTCAAAATCAAACAATGTTAGAAGCCCATCAGAATGGAGCCTCTTCATGCGATTCTCACTTATATGACCTAAACGACAATGCCACATATAGGTAGGACTTAACTCATTAAGCCGAGGCCTTTTAGCATTAATATTACAGATAGGTGCATCAGCAAGATTTAAAATAAACAACCCATTCACAATGAATGCAAAAGTCACAAACATGTCATTCTTTGAGATCACACAACCATTGTCTTTACTCGCAAATGAATAACCATCCTTCATCAAGCATGAAGGTGATACAGTGTTTCAACTTAAACTAGGAACAAAATAACAATTATTTAATTCCATAATAAATCCTGACGGGAGGTGAAGTTGCATCGTCCCAGCGTTCAACGTAACAACTCTTGCATTGTTGCCCATGCGGAAATCAACTTCTCCTCTTTTCACGCTTCTACTTCTTATCATTCCCTGCATCATATTGCAAATGTGAGCAACTGATCCGGTATCAAATACCCAAGAATTAATATAAGAATCAGCGAGAAAAATGTCTGTAACATAAACAACAAGTGTACAAGTAGCGGTAGTACCTTTACCACCGCCATCCTTCAAGGATTACAAGTACAGCTTGCAGTTTATTTTCCAGTGACCTACCCCTTTACAATGAAAGCATTTTGCTTCAACAGCTGATCCACTGGCCTTAGGCGCAATCTTCGCAAAAAAAAGGCCTTAGACGTAGGAGGAGGGTTTGGCTTAGAGATCTCATCTTTAGCCTTCGCCTTCTTCTTCTTCTTCCAAGCCCTTCTTTTAAAGTTAGTGTTGTTTTGGACCGCCATCACATGGCTACTGCCAGCACCTTTCCTGATATCAGCTTCTGATATCTTAAGCATGCCGCATAATTCATTCAAGCCCTTCTCCGCCCCATGCATATGGTAATTCGAGATAAAGTTCCCATAGCTAGGCAGAAGAGATGCGAGTATGAAATCAGTGGCCAACTCTTGGTGTGACCAACCATCTTGATCACATGTCGGACAGCTGCGGCACCCTCTGCTAGCTTGGTTTCGACAAAAGCCTTGGACACATTGAACCTTTCAGTCCAGGCTTGAGTTTGAAACATATCATTAAGCGCCACAATCATATCATACGCTGCATGATTGTTATCAAATTGCATCTGGAGATCTGGCTCCATGCAAGCGAGCATTAGGCAACCCACTTCAAGATTAGCATCACATGCTTTATTGTAAACGGTTTTCTCTGTAGCAGGTGCATTATCAGCAGGCTCATCTGGTATTGGGGTGTCTAGAATATCTTCCTTTTTCTTAGCCCTGAGAACAATTCTTAGGTTGTGGATCCAATTCACATAATTTGTTCCATTCAACTTATCTTTCTCAAGAATTGAACGTAAAATAAACGGTTGATTGCCGGGAGCCATCTACAACAAAAGTAATGCAAAATACTAAGACAAAAGTATCCAAGATAGAGTAAATCATATTAAACTATTAATAGAATCTACTCCCACTAAAATCAATATCCCTCTATTAAAACTTAGTGATTCAAGACCCACAACTAACAAGTCGACAAGTGAGCTTTAGCATCACCGCTAGGCGACATGGTAGATCGGTAAGCAACTCCTTGCTAATCATATCACATATGGCTCTTGTTGTTGGGTGGCATGTCTATGCTTGTGTTGCCAACATCTAATGCTCTCAGGTCCCTAACCGTTAGGATAACCTTGTTCAAGTAACCAAACCTTCTGCTCGTAAGTGTCCGACACAAACTTGTCTAGTGAAGGAAAATCAGTGGGACCCTAATTTCATAGACCCACCACCGATCGTACAAGACACATGACAGTGCAAGGTTTGGAGGAGCATTATAACTTAAACATTACTGAGGGATCATTCTACTTCACTATCGCATATGTAGACAAAAACATTACCGCACGTGAAAGTAGAACATAATAGGAACGACATAAACACAAATATGACTTGGTATAGCCCATTGTTCCATTGGGGATCTCCATCTCCATCAATCTGTTCCTCATGGTGATCACCATCTCCATGAATCAAGTATGCCATCCTTCCGTGATGAGTCCACCAAGACTATCTATCACTACCGCAGGACAATGAAATAAAATTACATGGTCGTTGATAGGATCATCACAGATTGGCACGCAGGCCATTACATATGAATGGACAATATATGTGGCTCCAGCCATATTGTCATTATCATGACGTGCAAGCCGTGAATTAATTACATACATGCATCACATACACATAAGGGCTATACCAATCATGCATCCCTGCAAAATAGAGTTAATCGATTCTGATGTCGAAACTTAAAACGTTGAAATCTCAATTTTCTGGGCCGAATTTTGCAAATCTGAAAACATCAAAATTGCCTATGGCGATTGTTGATGAATGCGAAATTTTCTGGCGCACGATTTTCTTTTAAAGTTTGTCTCAATCCGAGTTCGTATGCAAAAGTTATGGCCGTTTTACCGAACAACACTTTTCTTGAAAGTATCCCTTCCGACGGCGGATCCACATGTGCATGGGACTTGCGATTCGATCAATCTTATTGATCTCCAACTCACCGTAATTGGGTATAAATGTATCACTTAACACGGATGGTGGAATTCTGACCGGTACGAGTAGATCGTTACAATACCAACGTGGAAAGATCACGAACCATGATCAAGGATTGATCTACAAACATGCATATCTCCATATGCATATACCCAAATCTATAACGAGAAATCTAACGGCTTTGATACCACTAAAGAGTTAGTAGGTTGCTACGCTAGCCGGAAAACAAAATTTTCTACCCCATAAACTAGGAACTAGAGCTAGTTATAGATCACGGGATTACCGCTTGACGTGCAGGTGCAGCAGAGACGACTTGATGAAGTCAAACGCGTCGCTGCAGTGCAGTGTAGTTGCGTGGTCGTCTGTCATGTACGTCCTCATGCAGATCGTCCGAGCTGGCTCCCGACTAGCTCCGACCAGGTGTCGATCAGTCGTGAGCACTTGCGACCAGGTTCCGTCCTTGTACCATAGACGCAACACCTCTGAGGAATCCCAAACATGCAGGGAGAAAGCGTCATGCCTCCAGACTGCTAGGTTCGCAAGGAGTACTAGGCGTGAGCATGGGGAGGGCGACGGCGGCTGCCAAAAGGCATGGATAGACTAACTTGCCTCGTGCCCTTCCCCTTGCTTATATAGGCATCCTAATTGTTGATATTTGTTAACGCAAACAGAGAAGTCACTTGGAAGTAATCCGCATGCGCACGGATACCGGTGAGCACTTCACCCGGGAGATTATCCAGAGTATCGTAATTTATATTTCCACAGGGAGAAAGGGTGCATCTGACTAACCAATCTATGCTATTAACCTTCAGGCTATTAACAAGGTGATCTTGATATGGGCAATTAGAGAAGATCGCGACTGTAGTCTCTTTCTAGTCTAGATAATATATGAGTTATTATTCTATTAGGGAGAACCGTCATGATAAGAGACACCTCAGAGAATGCTTACCACGCGGCCTATAAAACCGTACCAGTCCTTCTAATAGGATTGTGGATTCCAAAGGTATCTACGGAATTGTCACTTTCCGAGCTACTACCACAGATCCGGTTAAACAGGGGATATTTATGAGTATCCTAGCCCAAACACCACGTTTACGCTAGAGATGATTACCCTACTCTCTACGTGAAGAGAATAAAGTAAACTCACAAACCAAAGAATTAATAAACAGGGAACTTACTAGAATTAGAAGTCGAATTACCGAAGAAATCCTAGGAGCAAGCCTCGGATTAGGAGACTTGATCCCGTCGATACAAACTGGAGAAGAGACACCGACAGGCCGGCTTCCTCCAATCCACACCTCCACTCTAACTCTCTCAATCTAATCTCACATGTATGTTAAGCCCTAGAGAATAGATCCATAAGGGATCCTCTCTGGCGAATCCTCTCTGGAAAATATGTAAATGAATAATGGATTGCTCTTTGCCAGGGGGTATGGGTCGTCCTTATATAGCCCCCTCAAATGATCGTCAGTCGTCGGATCAAACCGACCTTAATGGATGGTGTAGATGTGATATCAAAGGCGGTGGAGAGAGGGTCCACAAGGCAGACCCTCATTGGGCCTTGCCCTAGGGCGTCCGCCCTAGGGGTTCGGGCGGGCGCCCTGCCCCTGGGCCCGCTTGGCCTCTGGTTCCTTCCCGAGCCTTCTTGACCCTTCTAGAGTATTCTTTTTCGTGCGGGGGTGTTATGTGTCTATATAATCCTTACTTGTGGGACTCTTTTTCTCTTTTGCAGTTGTCTCCCTGCAGAAATAGATAAACACCAAAACTCGTGGAATTCTGTCAGTTAAAACCCTATGTCTAGGTGGTGTGTTGCAAATATACCCTTTCTTCTGCTTAGTTGACACTTAGAATTGATACTTAAGAGGTGTCAACACTAATGAGCACCCACATTGGAGGCCCGTTAGAAACCCTAAACCTAGTCTAATTCGAGTCCAACCCGAATTAGGCTTCCATCCCTTTAAGCGTGCGACTGTCGATGTTTTACCACCGATAGCCTGCCATGGGGTTACCCGAGATAGTAGTTCATGCCTCGGCGAATAGTGAAACCTTGGTGGTTGGACACGCAGGGACACACGGTTTATATTGGTTCAGGCCCTCGACACAGTCGAGTAAAAACCCTACGTCCAGTTGGGTTGCTTGTTATTGCTCTGATCATAATACAAGATGTTCTGTCGCTCTACGTATCGGGTGTTACGTAGTATATTTAGATATTTTTTAGGTGATGCTCTCACCAGCTCTTTATAGTCTAGGGTCTGGCTGAGGATTGCTCTAATCCTACTCGGTTACAAACTTAGAGTCCTAACTTGCGCTTCGGTCTTGTCGTCTTCACCGAGTAGAATTCGGTTTCATTCGTCTGTTTTCCTTCGTAGGCCGAGAGGAAACAGGCCCAAGGTTCAGGTAAACCGGTCTATGGGTACCCTATAGGATATCCCATCGACAAGCCCTCGAGCATCTCATGATTTTTCTTCAATGTGACTGGTTGTTTTGAAAGCAATCCGAGTTCTTCTTGAAGCAAAATCATGGGATGATCTCTTATGTCTTCGTTTTGTAGTCTTCTTGCGCCTTTTGTAAGAGGTGCACTCATTGAGTGTAGCCCTCGAGCCTCTGATTACTTGTTACAAGTATTCGGAGGATCCGAGAAAAAACTTTGTGCGGTATGAATTTCCAGCCCCCGAGCCTTCTCCGAGTTCTTTTGAAAAAAAAACTCTGCAGAAGGGTCTGAAATACCCTACTTTTATCTGATTTTGTTCACAAGAGGGTACTGTTCTTTCACGGATGTGTGGAATCTTTCTTTCACTGTTTGCTTTGGTCAGCTTTTGTTGTTTTCTTGCTTTTCTTTCTCATGACTTTTGGCTTTTGGTGGTCCTTGCTATATATTGCGTTGTGCTTGTGCTGGTAGTTTGATCTCTAGAGTTCTCCTCTTTCTTTTTAGTGATCATGCTGCTGAGTGAAACTGAGCAGCCCCCGGGGCTTGTGCCCATCTTCTGGTATTTGAGTAGGTAGAAGAATTCTTGTGGAAGGAGTTGGAGGTAGACTAACTCATCGGTTAGATTTTCCTGAGAAGTTTGGCGTAGCAGGTAGAAGAAGTCTTGTGATGTGGTTTCCATGCCTTCTCTATCTGTCTGCTGATCTCCGGGCTGTAACTGTTGCCGCTCCTGAGTTGATTGATGTGGTATGCTCTATCTCCCTGGCCGTGCATGCTTGCGCCGAACTCTTGCTGGAAAGGCTAGAGCTGGAGCTGTCCAATCTCATTTGCTAGGAGTGGCTTTCTGCCTATGAACCAGGACTTTCTTTAGGCGTTAAGGAAGCTCTAGGTTGTTTTATTCTGCAAGTTTTTCACCAAGTGTTGGGTCTTCTTTGGTAGTAGATCTGATCTATCCTTGGTTTTAGCCTTTATATTTTGTCACTTGTGATCTCTTGTTGTACATGAGGCTCGTACTAGCCTTGTATTGGTAGTTTCTGGTTGTTGTATCTGTAAAATCACTGACCGAGTTGTTTTTGGTATCCGATAAGTGTGCCCGGTTGTATGATTGTCCTTGGAATATTCTTCTGGATATTCTATCTAGTACTTTGATGTACTGCTTTTATTGTAGCCGTTTGTATCTCATCATTGTAGTCCTTGTAGAATCTTTTGCTTTTACTGCTCTCTTTATGTACTATTTTGATGTTGTACTTTCTTCATGGACTTGGTGTATGTGCACCCATTGTTCTTCTATAAATAGCTGTAGTACGGTTTCCTTGTCACATATCTTCTGTTATTCCTTGTAAGAGGTCCTTGTTGTATCATGGATATTGTAGTGGGCGAGCTTGACGAGCCCCCGGGCTTCTTTCTTTCCTTTCTTGGTTGTAATCTGGTGAATGGTGTAGATCTTGTGATAGAAACCAGTAGACAGCTGGTTTCAGGGTAGGACCAAGCTGTGGGCGGTTTTGAGGCAAATGGTGTAGATCTTGTGATGATGCTGTCGCATGTTGCGCTGCCTGATCTACTAGTGTCCTAATCTAGTGCCTCTGACTGTTCTCATGGTCTTGGTTGAAGAAGTATTCCTTGGACAGTCCTGTGCTGTGTCATTTTTGTGCATGCTGATGCTGGTCTGTATGACTTGAATTTGGTCACTACTGTTTTACTGCGTCTCTCGCTGCCAATCTTGAATGGCTTCCGGGTTCTGCTTCTACTACCTTTGACAGCTTGGGTGTGCATTGCTCTCCCGGGTTTTGCACGAATTCGAGTTGTTTGGCTCTGTCTGTCAATATTGAATCTTGGTTCGGGTTGTCCTAACCTCGAATTCGACTGGGTTCTTAGCTACCAACTTGTACTAGTTCCTTTCGGCAGTTGTCTGCTTGTAACTTTATATCTAGTCTGTACTCAAGACTTGTATTTGAAAAATGAGGAATCAAAGAATTGTTGTCTCAATCTTCCGAGTTTTTGTATCTGTCTTGCTTGTAATGACCGGGTTCTTTTGCGAGCCGTCCGTGTATTCTTAAAAGAGAAATGTTGTCTAACTGCTCCGGGATCCGTTTCATAATTGATGGTATTTTTCAATTACCATACTTTCCACTCTGGGTAACGCTTTCTTATAAATCTGCCCTTTTATTATCTTTTCTTTTTTTACCTTGCGGTAAAAAACTCTTCCCTTTGCTTGCAAAACCCTAACTGCCGCCGCCGCTCCGGTTGTCCTTGATCCGCTAGATGGTGAAGAAAAACAAGAACAAGAACAAAGAATTTGTTGACGAGGACACCGTATTGGATATAAAGATAATCTTGAGTACGTCGAGATGTCCCGTCAGATGAAGCGGTCTCCCAAGCCTACGACTCAGGAGGCAGATTTGGATCTGCTGGTTGCTCATGGTCTGCTTCAGGCGTGAATTTTTTCTGAGTACTTTCTTCCTAGTGAGCATGTGATCCCAAGTCCCTCCCTTGATCAGACTGTACTCTTTGTTTCTTTTATTCACGCTGGGCTTTGCTTCCCTCCTTCTGACTTCTTGATGGAGTTCCTCCATTTCTATGGTGTCCAGCTCCATGATCTGGCCCCTAACGGGGTTCTTTTCCTTGCTTCGTTTGTTCACTTGTGCGAGGTATTCATTGGCATCCCTCCTTGTCTTCTTCTCTTTCGTCATTTCTTCCGCCTGCGCTTTCATGAGAGTAAGCCGAGTCGCTCTTTTGGCTGTTGCGCCGTTCAGTTCCATCAGGTTGTGAAAAATAACTATTTTTCATTCACCCTTTATGATTGTGTTAAGGATTGGGCAGATAAGTGGTTTTATATTTCCAAGCCTGATGCTTATTTCTCTTCCAACCTTGCTACCCTTCCAACTCCTCTTCCCTGTTGGTATGATCCTTTGTCTCCTTCTGAGTCCTTAGCTATCAAGCCTCTACTAACTCGGATAAGTTTTTTGAAACAATCCGGGTTATCTAGCAATGGGTTGGTTGCCAGTTTCTATCGTCGCCGAGTTCAACCTCTCATGGAGAGGGAGCATCTTGGTTTTGAGTATACTGGTTCTTCTAATCCATCTCGGATTATTCCTAATTCCAAGTTGTCTAATGAAGATGTATTTGATCATTTGGGGAGGGTTTTGAGTGGTGTATCTGCTCTTTCTCCCCAAATTTCAGAATATAATGCTGAAAATCCTCCTCCTTAGGTTAGTTAAATTTTTAGTTCATCCCAACTTCTTTTTTCTAAGTTTTTTGCTTGTTAATAGCTTGCTTTGTGTTTCAGGATTATGCTCATTCTTTTAGTCTTGATTTGCCTTTTGGGCCAAATGCCTTTGACCCTGTCGAGACTACTGCTGAAGTCACCGTTGCTTCGAGTTCTGCTTCCAGGTTGATCCCCGGATTCTGTGTTACTGATGGGTATGTGCCCTATACTCCTGACCCCCGGATTACTCAGCTTCTGTTATTTTCTAGGAAGAGGAAGCTTGAGCCCTCTGCTCAACCTCATCCACTTGCTCCTGTTACTCATCATCGCACTTCTCGACTGCGTACTCCCACAGGTAACGTTATTGTAGGTGAGCATTTTTGCTTTTAGCCGAGTTGTTCTATTCACTGCTTTTCCTTATTCTTGTGCTTGTTTTCTGTTAGGTGGCCAATCTGTCTCTTTTGATGAGGAATCTTCTGGTGATGATCCTCCACTTATTCGTTCTCTGTGAGTTTCTTTCTTTCCTGTCCTTTTTATCTTTCTTTGTCGTAACTGTTGTCTTACTGTGAGGTTGTTTTTAGACGTAGGTTGCCCGTCGGTCAATCTTCTGGTGGAGCTGCCCCCAACCCTTCGGCTGTTCCGATATCCTCTTCTTCATTGCTAGAGGATAATTTTTCTTTTGATATTCCCGAGCTTTCATTTGCTCAAGTTGCTGCTTCTTTCAGCAAATCGGTCAAGAAAGTCAAGCTTTTCTTTGCATTGTTTAGGCCTTAGTTGTCTTTGCCTAATATTCTTGTTTTTGCTTTCTTAGGCCTTCTTCTGATGTTCCTACTTCATCCCAGGACGGTAGAGTTCTTTTTGTCCTATTAATGAAGATTTTTGCTTTTGTTTTTCCTCTTAGCTTTTCTTGTTTTGTTTCTTGTAGGACTTTGTACTCTTGATGCTGCCAACGTTGCTGGTTCTTCTGACTTTGTTGGTGCCTGTATTCCTGAAGGTGTGCCTCTTCTTGAGGTACCTGAGTTGAGCATCTCGGGCAAAGCTCCGATTTCTTCTTTGGTAGTTCCCTTGCTTCAAGGACCAGAGGTTGAGCTTAGTTGAGTTGAGCGGGTCCAGAAGTTTGTTTCTTCTTGGAATGATCTATCAATAACTTTTGATTCTGAGCTAAAGGTATTTGCTTTTATTTTTCTTCTTCGGTTAGTTTGTTTGCCTTTCATTCTAATCTTTATGTCTTGCAGGAAGTTTGTCGAGAATTGACTGCTTCTTCCTCAGAAGTTCAATCAACTGTCATTCTTCAAGCTGATCTTGATAGGGTTCATCTTGAGCTATCCCAAGCTCGAGTTGCTTTGGAGTAGGAAAAGGCTTCTTCATCTGCTGCCCTTTCTGATTTGAAGGATAAGCTAGCTGGTAAGTATTTTTATATTTTCCCTAATTTTTGTGATTCTCTTTTTGATATTTTCTTTTGTAGCTGCTAAACAAGCTTCGGTGAATTTGAATGAAGAGAAGAAAGGCTTGTCTCTTCATCTTGAGACTTCAGAGATGAAAACTGAAGCTGTGAGTTTAGTGATTGCTTGCTGTTTTCTGTCTTTTTGTCGTTCTCATTCTTAGCTTTCTGAATTGTTTGTCTTTTCCAGCTTTTGAAGTCGGAGCAAGAGTTGCAGTCTCAGCTTCTGGGCGTTCATGAACGATATAAGTCTTTGTATGCTGCTATGAAGCCTGTCATTGCTGCCGTCTGTCATGAAGAAGATGCTAAAGAAGGCTTGAAGACTTTAATTCCTGCACTGCCTCCTCGTTTCCAATAATTTGTGGAGAATGGGTTTGAGCGTTGTATAAACAATGTTGTTTCTTTTGTTCGAGCCCTTGCTCCTGATGTGCCTTTGGACCGAATCCTTGAAGATCCGATGGACGCCGATCTCTTGGTGAGGTGGGAGCAATCAAAGCCTGAAGTCCAAGAGCTTTGTCGCAAGATATTTGGTCAAATGAAAGTGTTGCCTTCTTCTCCTTGATAGAAAACATTTACTTGTCCTTGGATGGTCTTGTAATATACTCTGAATTATACTTTTGCTTAATATATTGTCAGGCTTCGTCCTGATATTGTGATGCTTTTGTCTTGCTTTGTGTGTAAGTTGTTTTATGGTCGACTTGCTAGTTGTCTTGGTGAGTACTTTATTTTTTAGGTCGAGTTCTTTTGATTGAAATTTGTAGTATCATGCCTCTGTCTTGGGCTTTGAAGATGCTTCTGGATTCCTGAGTTCTTTCTGGGTAGTATTATTGGTCTTTATGCCTAGGTGTCTATATTGAAGACATTGCTCATAGAATGCCTTATGCTTCTGAGCCGGGTTTCGTAGATCTTTGTCTTTGCGTTTTAATAACCTCTGAGTAGCTTCGAGGTAGTATTGTCATTCTGGACGAGTAGTTTCTAATACTGGAGTAGTAGATGTCACTTTCTGACATGATATTATTCGGCTTGTAGTCTTTGTTGCGCCGAGTTTTGTGCTGCTCTCCAAGCAATTGTGTTGTGTCACCTTGTACAAGTGATTAACTTAGATGTCATTGAGGTAGACTGATCTTCTTTGTTGCGCCGAGTAGTTTGATGTTTGTCATGACGCCTCACGAAACGGTAGACTTGTAGATGTATGAACCAGACTGTGCCGCTCATGGTGCAAAGCAGTCGGTTTGTCAAGTTGCCTCACGAAACAACTGACATAAGATGCTAGACAGTGCCTCTCTTGGTGCAAAGCTGTCAGCTTGTCATGCCGCCTCACGAAATGGTAGACTTATATATATGAACCAGACTGTGCTGCTCTTAGCGCAGAGCAGTCGGTTTGTCGGGCTGCCTCATGAAACAACCGACTTAAAAATACTAGACAGTGCCGCTCATGGTGCAAAGCTGTCAGCTTGTCATGCCACCTCGCGAAACGGCAGACTTATATATATGAACCAGGCTATGCCGCTCATGGTGCAAAGCAGTCGGTTTGTCGGGTTGCCTCACGAAACAATTGACTTAAAAATGCTAGACAGTGCCGCTCATGGTGCAAAGCTGTCAGCTTGTCATGCCGCCTCATGAAACGGTAGACTTATATATATGAACCAGACTATGCCGCTCTTGGTGCAAAGCAGTCGGTTTGTCAAGTTACCTCACGAAACAACTGACTTAAAATGCCCAACAGTGCCTCTCAATGTGCAAACTGTTGGTTTGTCATGCCGCCTTCCGAAACGGCTGACTTGTAGATCGTTCGTTCTTGAAGTCTTGTATCTTCTGTCTTTAGTTGTAAAATGTGGCAGAACCGTCCAAATTATAAGAGATCAAGTACCAAAGTAGCCGATTTAACTGCCACTTAAAGCACTTAAGCCCATATAATCCCGGTAGTCCGGAAATCTCGAAGGATTTCTAACAATCGTATATCCAACCCAGATCGCGCAAACTCAGGTATGCACATTCGAACGAACCAACACTTAAACAAAAATACTTGGAGTACGAAATAAAGTTATTACAACACTTTGTTCCAATTAAAATAGTACTCACGCCACAACACATGTGGCCAAATAAAATATTGCTTTAAAATTCAATCCCAAGGTATCACTCCACGCGAATACAATTAATAAATTAGGGGTGCCAACGAGGACATGTCCAACTACAGCAAAAGGTGAGCTCGTAGAAGACCTTGCCCACAGCCTACTCCTCTTCTCCTTCGACAGGATAGAGACAGTGCTTACAGTAGCCAAAGTATACTTGGCCATCTGCAACAAACGGGATAAACCCTGAGTACGGGAATGTACTCAACTAGACTTACCCGTCTAACTGAAAATAAAGACTCCAAGGGTATGCATGGCTTTTTATGTGGATCTGGATAAACTTTGCTTTGGCGGAAATGCGAACAATATGAAACTTAAAGATTAGAGAGCAGCCATTTTCCATCCTATCATTATCTCTAAGTTTGCACCTGTACTAGAGCACACACTTGATCTAAGCAATCAATATAATAATATATACAATTCCTTCATCAATATTTTAGTAGAACCATTACGATGTCACATGGAGTTGTACCGTGGTGAAGCTCAGCATAATCCCCCACTATCCGGTGGGAGGCGGCAATTCGAATCGATATACAACCAGCTGGCAAGATTACCTTTAACACACGCCCACCTTTTCCCCGTCGGGTCCATGCATTGGGTTACCTCTCAACACTGTCTAGGTAGTACGTCGCGAGCTCAGCGTAATCCACCCAATTGGAGAAATCAGTTGGCCACCATGGGGCAGGTCATATCTCCAAACTAGAGGGAGCCAAAAGTAGACTGAGGGTCGGCCCAGACAGTCTTTACTCGGCTTCGGGGTCGATACTCACAACGAATCCTATGTGAAAAGGCGCATTGAAACATGTAAGAGGGTCACCATCGTATACAAACCTATACGATCCAACGGACGGACTGCCCCCAAGTCTAAACCACTTGGTGCCCTTGCCTTCCAATTCACCGCATTTTATTACTACCATTGATTCTTTCCACGATAGCAAGGTATAGCCAACCATGATAGCATTACCCCCATGGGATAATACGAATATAAATATAAAAACATGTAACCATTTATTCTAAGTAGGCTAAGCGGTTGCTTTTACTTTTATTAACAGGGTAACAAGGTAGGTAATTTCAATATCAAGGAAGGTAATGCATCAACTGGGATTCAATCAACTCCTGTCACCTAATGCATCACAGTATAAAATACTCAAGTAGATTAATTGTAAATACTGGGAGGCTTAAAGATGCTCCGGGGCTTGCCTTGAGTGAAGGTGGAGGGCTGGTGGTCAGGGCACTCGGGGAGGTTAGTGTCGAGCTCGTGGTGCTCCTCGTTCAGCTCTTGCACCTCCTAGACTCCTTCCTCTGGTAGTTGCTCCTGAGGTTCCTCTACGAATCCTGTATGGTTGCGATGCATATAAGTACTTATGGTGCAGGGATGATGCTTGAACAAGAACTAAACACTTAAAGATTACTTTTGGAATTAACTTAAATATTTACTCGAGTTCCACTTTACACAACAAGTATATTACAAACTGCTCAGAAAAATCTACAAAAATTACACGAAATAGAACAAGCCTACTGGATGCTACTGTCGAAATTTCACTTAAAGCAAAGCTACTAGATAGCAGGTACAAAAAGATGAATTTAAAGGCAGAAAAAGCACTTTGAAGTAGAGCTACTAGCTAACAGAGCGAAACATGCTATATCTTGTTTTAACAGGTTCTTTGCTCCAAAATATATTTATCAAGAAAGTTCCATGATCAGCACAAACATATTATAATCTATATGATTTTCCAAAGAAAACCCTAGAAAAGGACACTTGAACTACAAGTATCTCTTCTGCCATACAACATACCACATTTTATATTTTTCCTAGACAGATCACCGTACACAGAGACTACACAAAAAATTTCATGATTTATACATGCATAGATTTACCACAGGAATTAATCTAAGAAAACAACAGAAACACATTTTAATAGATAACCATAAAAACTTACACAAGAACATGTCATGTTATATTTTTCCTGGCTTCTACACAGGATAACAGAGCTAGCATAAAAACATCACATTTTATTTGATCATTTCATGCAGGAACACATTTAACTTTGATAAATGCAGAAAAGGATTATTTAAACATTAGTACTGAAAACATTCTCCAAAAATTACTTTTATATTTTTAACAGAAAGATCATCATCTATAGAGTCTAACACAATTTAATTCATCATTTTTGGATTTGCCAAACTCTAGATATAAAATAAACAAGCATTAACACATTTACTGAAAATAGGAAAAAGGAAATGCATTTCTGAATTCGGCCCATGGTGAACAGTGTTGGGCTCCGCCCAGACAGTGCGGGAGGCCGAACTGACAGGTGGGGCCCGCAGTCAACGCAGGGTCCACCTGGCGGCGAGCCAGGGCAGAGCACCGGCGTTGACCGGCGTTTTCTTGCCGGCGGTGAGGCTAGGCTTGGCATGCTGAGGGTGACAACGCGCATCGACTGGGGGTGTTGGTTGAACCAGCGCGGCCGTGGAAGTGGCCGGCGATGTGCAGTGGTGAAGCAGCGCGGCGGCATAACGTGGCCAAGCTATTACCTACGGCGTGCTGCCCAGTGAGCATGCGCGTGAGCACCGCGGTGGTGTAGTCAGTGTAGGGCAAGTGCTGGTTGAACCGGAAGAGCTCCGAGGAGGTCTGGCCACGTATGAGCTCCGCGGCGGCGGCAATGGCGCACGACCAACGGAGGTGCGGTGACTGAGGGTGAGCTAGGGCTAGCGGAAAGGTGTCCTCACCTCTACTACCCTCGGTGAAGCTTCCACGGAGATGGAGGCGACGGCAGCGGGCTGGAGAGGGGTGAACGCAGATAGGTCATTGCGGTGGCGACTCCGAGCCGGGAAACGGCGACGGCGGTCCGGCAACAGTGAAGCTCGGCTGGCTAACCCGAGCAGCGCGTGTGCGAGGCGAAAGTGAGGTGGTGTGTGAGATAGATTGAGCAGAGACGCACGGGTGGTGGCGGATTTGAAATGGGGGCGCTGTGGTGCTCTGGTGATCGGCATGGCGAGAGCAGAGGCAGAGCGAGTGAGAGAGTGAATGAGCGGGCGTGTTTGCGGGTGCGGGAGGTCGCGGTGGTGTAGGCGCTCCCTTCTGCGCGGTCATGGCCGACCGGCGCGGCCGGTGGGGGCCGGGACGCGACGGTGCGGAAGTGCGGCAGCGGCACGGTGTGTCTGCGGCGCGCGGCAGAAACGGCCGTGCGTGGGGCAGAGCGCGAGTTGGTCGACGCGCCGTTAAGGCAGGAAACCGGTAGGTTGCGTTTGCTACAGCGCGGTAATGGCGACGCGACGGCTCGGCGCGGCGCTGCGTGTCTGCGCAGTGGTCTGCGCGGCAGAGACGACAGCGGGCGAGCTGGGACGCGACAGTGGAGCTCTTGGTCCGCGCGCCGTTAAGGCGGATACGCATTGAAGCGTGATCGGGACGAGGCGAGGTCTGGCCGGGGTGCTGGCGTGTGGGGCTCAGGCGACGTGACGGCGTGGCGCTGTCCGCGTTGCGGCTAGAGCGACAGGGCGCAGCGAGGGGCGAGCAGGCGGTCAGCGCAGGGTGTAGTGTGCGGCGCGGCATGTGAGCGGCTCTGGTCGTTCGGCGCGGCGCAGGAATCGGCCGCCATGCAGCAGGCGACGCCAGCGTACAGCGCAGCCACGGTCGGATGAGCGCGCGTGGGCGTGCGCTGAGCGTGGGTGCGGGCATGTCTGCTGCGCGTGCGCTGTGTCACGGAACCGCCCAACATATAAGGGCACTAGTGCAATGGTCATCATTTCTGACGACTCTGTCACACTAGAGCCCATATAAACCCGGTAGTCCTAGAAATCTCAAAGGATCTCAATCCACAATAAGTAACAACCCAAGATCGAACACTAGATTCAGTAACCGCACATCCACAGTGATAAGTTCGAAATGAAATAATATTACAACAGAGTTTAGAGAAGTGTTATTACAACATCGAGTTCAAATCAAAGTAGCGGAAGTTTAGGTTTCACAAAACACATTGGAAACTGTTTAGAATAAATATAGTGCCTAGCTTAGTACAGTCCCATCAAAAGCAACAAGGAGAGACAGTAGGATCCACCATTGCCCATGGTCTTCACTCATCATCACATGCAGGGTAAAGGCATGCCTAACAATAGCCAGAATACACCATACCATCTACAACAAGGGTAAAGAAACCCTGAGTGCTCAATTGTACTCAGCTAGGCTTACCCGACAGAGAGATAGATACATAACCATAGACACTTCAAGGATTATGCAAGTCTTTATCAGGTGGATCTTGTGGGATAGCATAAATTTGCATAAAAGAGCATCCTAATTACTCATGTATTCTCATCATTAGAAAAACAACATTTAGCAGTAGATTGAGTAACATTAATCGGATCTCATTAGCACCTGTTTTAGAGCAAACAATGAGTTATCAAACAATAATAACCATATTGTGCATGGCATCAAAACCATATAACCATCTTTTGGTTACTTATTAGAGTTCAGGTTTCTACAGTGGGAGGAAGATCTTTCAAGTTTCTCACTGACGGGGAGGGACCGCGATTTGAATCGAATTCCAATCCGGCTGGAAGGTTTATTCCTCAATCACACCCAAGTATTCCTCAATCACACTTATGCTTGCCCACGGTCTAGTCATCTGCTCGCGGTCTTCATGACCCAAGTAGGAGGGAAGCCCGACCCGAATGTACAGAGTTAGGCTTCGCGGTCGAAACGAGTTATTCGGCCAGCTATGAAGAAGGCATGCGTTCAATCTCGGCAGATGTCCAACCATGATCCAGTGCCTAGCGACACAGGCGGAGAGAACCCGCTCACAAGACCTCCGAGTGAAGTGGCTCACAACACCTTGTCCGCCCGGTCTTGATTTATTACTTCCACATGGTTATTTTCCATGATAGCAAGCTATAGCCAACCGTGACCAGCACCTATCTTTGTGGGGGATGATAGACCACCCACGCTACCGGTCTAAGCATGGCTAAGCAGAGGTTTCGATCCTGGGCCTACAAGGTTCTTTTAAGTGAACAAGGAGATATAATGCAGCAAAGGGTTTCATCTCAACTCCTATGAACTTAATACTTTAAATAGAATAAGGGAGGTGAATGAATGCTCCGAGGCTTGCCTTTCATGAAGGTAGAGGGAAGGTGGTTAGGGCACTCAGGAAGGTTAGCACCATTTCTCCTTCTGGAGCTTCTAGAGCTTGCAACTCCGGTGGGACTCCTTCGATCTCCCCGAACTCCAGCAAGGTTACTCCCTCCGGCGATCCTAGATGCATGTATACATGTATGATGATCCAAGATATATGACAAGTCATGTATTAGAAATGAGACATGTCTAATGCACATGAATGAATGCTCATGATGAATGTTTCATGCAACATTTTATTTCGTTCACCGAGTAGGTGCAAATCTCCTCTCTGGACAAGAGGTTTACACTTACCCTTAGCTAACAACCTGTAGTAGAGCTTTTCCTCCTTGGTCAGCTCTCTAACACCTGCAACTAAGCATGCTTTAACTTTAAGCTATAGGATTAAACAACACAGTAGGCATACAAAACTACTAAAACAACAGCTGAAAGAAAGCTGTGTAGCTGGAGCTACACACAACCAAAAATTACAAACTAAGACATTCTGGAAAGCTCATAGAATTATCTACAAAACATTCCATAAACTGCCCAGATAAATCTAAAATTAAAAAGGTCTAACAGACAAATCAAGCAAGACTGTTTAGAGGAAAACAGGAAAACACAGATTTGAAGTTAAAGTTGTAAAATATACCCAGGTTAAACTAAAGAAGTTATGGCTGTGAAAATTTAACACCAGATAAATTAACATGTTATCTACAACAAAGTCTATTATAGCTACTGCTGAAACTAAGCATAAATAGCTTAAACAAATATAACAAGAAGACATGCTTCAGCTGCATAACAGCAAACATATATAACTTAGAACAGTTATAAAGCATTTAACCATCTATCCAAAAATTATGATAAAATTATACAGGATAGATTACATATTTATCTACCACTTTGGTGTTCACACAAACAACAGAAAACATCTATACGAAGGAGTTAAAATTACTTCATTGCTGGTGATGGGAAAATAAGCACAAGTTAAACATATATTACTTAAACAATTTGAAATGTGTGAAACAACAGATTTCATATTTTTCTTAGCTTATAATAAGAATGTAACACATGTACAAAAATCAACAAGTACATCAAACACATTTAACTTAGCTTAGCAATTTAGACAAGATTGCATTCAATAAACAAGCATATAAAGAAAAGAACTATAACATGCAACTTAATTATAGGTTACTGGTACTTTAACATTTTTCATGGGAAGTGCATGCTGAGACAAAATCAACACAACAAGAACCATGATTTTAGCACATACCAAACTCTAAATATGAATTAAACACGTTAAACTAAGCATATAAAGCTTGTTGTTCATTTTAATTAAACAACACAGAAACACAGTAACAACATGCTGCTTAACATTTTTATGAATAGAGAAAAACATAACAAAGCTAACAGGATGGTTTCATATTTTTAGCATTTTTCTGGAATTAGTTATGAATTTCCAAAGTTAACCAATAGAACTGCAAAAGATAAAACAAAGAAACACTCCACAGTCTATGACACATGGGACCCACTGGTCAACCCTCTCTCTACCAGAACCGATGCACCACAGGTGCTCGACCGTCGGTTCCTCGCCGGTGGTGAGTTTCCGGCTGAACCAACCCCATGGTCGTGTTCCCCTTCGCAACCCGCATCGAGCATGTAGCTGTTTGTACCCAGGTTCACCGAGCATGCTCGACGACGTCCATGGCGGCACGACGGCGCTGCTTTCTTGCGCTGGCCGCGCAAGCTTTCTCCGGCCAAACTGGCGGCAGCTACACCTACACTGAACCCTAGTGGTTCGATCTAGCCCGGATTGGGGCGGTGCAAATCCTCTGATGAGCTCGGCCACATGCACAGCGGCACGGTGGCGAGTTCACGGCGGCGCGGTGCTTCTGTTCCGGCGGTGGCAAGGCACGGATGCTTCAACCACCTCCGACTATCTAACCACGACCTAACCAGCGAACCCCAATGCAACTGATAAGAGCTCAAACGACACTACAGAGCCCGACGTAACCTCGCCGACGTTGCGGGTGCCATGCGCTCGCACGCAGCGGAGTTCCTGTTCCGGCGAACCCTAACCCTAATCGCTTCAACCAACACCCGGCGAGCATCTACACCCTATGGGCTACCACGTACAAGGGCTAAAATAAAGGGAGGGCCTCTGGATTGGGCTGGCCATGGCGGCGCAAAGCTCAGCGGAGCTTAGGTCGTCAATGGCGGTTCTGCTCTGCACGGTATGGCTCACCTGAGCGGTTAGCGTGGAAGATGTGTGGTGCAAACGATGGAGCGGAGCAAGGCAAAGCTGTGGCTGCGTTTTGGCGGCCAATGCGGCAGTGTGCTTCGCGGTGGAGCTCGGCGACTGTGGTGCTGCGGTGGTGGCGATGCGCTCCACTTTCTTGCGCGAGGCAGAGAGGAGAGGGAGAGAGCGAGGGTGAGGGAGCGTCTGATCGCGAGGTGGAGTGTGCGGGCGTCCAAGGCGCGGCCGGCGTGGGTCCAACTCTGGCGTACGGCTGCCATGCGGCGCCCAAACCCTGCGGCGGTCGGCCACCGACCGAACGACGCCCTCCTCAGCATTTGAAAACCCGATCAGGCCGACTGACAGAGTGTTTTCAAACGCGATTAACTCCCTAACCTCTGTGTCTTAGCTTCAACCAAGCACATCAGTAGATAGAGCTATAGTTGAACTCCAACTTTGGTGTACTTGGTTTGAACTGAAACGGTTTAGATTTCAAACTACAAGCACTCAAACATGGCAACATTCAAACTGAAACGCATATAGGACTTAGGCAATTTCAGAAACCAAAACCACCCCAAATTCAGCCTTAATTGACGAATTAGGGTATCACCTCAAGGTAGTTAAACAAAGTTTGTTCAGAATTAAAAACTCTACAACTTTTCTTAAACCAACCTTTTCATACAAGGTCATTAACAAGGTCAATTTGTTAGATCAAACAAAAGGGTTTCTAGGGACAACCATTAAAACATAACCCTAGAAGCTTATTTGGACTTGATCATGAACATAAACATGGTTCCATTTTCATCCCTAAGCAGTTCTAGAGGGTCATTAGTGATCAAAACATCAAGCACTTGGTTATACAAGCATAACTCATACAAAGCTAGGTGTAGGTTTAACACATACACGTATGCAAACAAGATGATCACTTAGGGTTATCATCTCATGTGATCATGGAAATGCATGAATGCAATGATGCTTGTGTTCATGCTCATGAAATGATATGCAATGCAAGCTTAACACATAGGGTGTTACAACCCTTCCCCCCCTATAAAAATCTTGTTCCGAGATTTGCAAGGCTTACCATTTTTCATAGAATGCAGGGTAGACTTCCTTAAGGTAGTCTTCCCGTTCCCATGTAGAATCTCGTTCACTTTGATTGTTTCACATTATTTTGTAAAACTTGATAACTTTGTTTCGAGTTACTCTTTCTTTGGTGTCCATGATCTAGACAGGTTTTTCTTCGAAGGACAAGTCTGACTGTAACTTCAGACCAGAAGGTTTGATATGTTCCTCTGGAACTCTCAAACACTTCTTAAGTTGGGATACATGAAAGACATTGAAGATAGCCCTCATTTCTGTGGTAACAACAGCTTATAGGCTACTCTTCCACTTCTTTTTTGATCCGGTATGGTCCCACATACCTTGGAGCAAGCTTTCTTTTAACTCCAAACCGTTGTACTCCTTTCATAGGTGATACTTTCAAGTATACATAGTCACCAACTTTGAACTCGAGCGGTCTTCTTCTCTTATGGGCGTAGCTTTTCTGTCTTGACTGAGCTGCACGCATATGTTCTTGTATGGTTTTAACTTTTTCTTCAGCTTCTTGCACACAGTCGATACCATAGTACCTTCTTTCTCCCGGTTCAACCCAATTGAGAGGTGTTCTATATCTTCTACCATACAAAGCTTCGAACGGAGCCATCTTGATACTTTCTTGGTAGCTATTGTTGTAAGAGAATTCTGCTAGAGGTAACCAATTTTCCCAAGATCCTTTAGAAGATATTACACAAGCTCTAAGAAGATCTTCGAGAATTTGATTAACTCTTTTTGTCTGTCCTGAAGTTTGAGGATGATAAGCTGAACTACGAACTAGATTAGTTCCAAGCTGCTTATGCAAATGTTCCAAAAAACAAGCAGTGAACTGCGGTCCTTGATCTGACACAATTGTTCTTGGAACACCATGCAAGTGAACTATGTGAGTGATGTACATTTCTGCATACTCATATGGTCGGTTAGTGGTGCGGACTGGTATGAAGTGTGCTGACTTGGTCAACCGATCCACAATCACCCATATTGAGTCATGACCTCTCTGTGTAGGTGGAAGACCTGTTATGAAATCCATGCTGATTTCTTCCCATTTCCATCCTGGAACTGACCAAGGTTGTAAGAGTCCAGCGGGTTTCATATGTACTGCTTTCACCCTACAACAAACATCACACCTTGCCACGAATGCGGCAATTTCTTTCTTCATCTTTGTCCACCAAAAACGTTGTTTTAGATCGTGATACATTTTGCTACTACCTGGATGTATAGATAGCTTAGAGGAATGTGCTCCCTCTAAGATTCGATTCCTCAAATCCTTATCCTTAGGCACTACAAGACGATCCTTAAACCATAGGATACCTTTCTCGTCGATCCTGAAACACTGTGAACCTTCTTCCTTCATTTTTCTTTTGATATGGAACACACCGACATCTGTTTTCTGACCTTCTATGATCTGACTCTCGAGCGAGCAACTGACTGTAAGATTGTACAACACTGACGGATGTAACAAGTTAAACTTATCTTCGAGCAAAGGTTGCACAAGGTGATAGTGCGACTTTCTGCTCAAAGCGTCGGCTACTACATTAGCTTTCCCTAGGTGGTAGTGAACTTCAAGATTGTAATCCTTGATTAGTTCTAACCATCTTCTTTGCCTCATGTTCAACTCTGGCTGACTAAAGATATACTTGAGACTCTTGTGATTGGTGTATATGTGGCATATGTTACCAAGAAGGTAATGCCTCCATATCTTTAGAGCATGAACCACTGCTGCTAGTTCTAGATCATGGGTAGGATAGTTAGCTTCATGTTTCCTGAGCTGTCGAGAAGCATAAGCTATCACTTTTCCTTCTTGCATAAGGACACATCCTAGTCCAGTCCCGAAGGCTCACAATACACATCAAAGGGTTTTGTTATGTCTGGTTGCGGCAAAACGGGTGCTGAAGTAAGTAGAGTTCTTAGGGTAAGAAAAGCTGCCTCACATTCTGGAGTCCATTCGAACCTCTTATCTTTCTGTAACAGACTGGTCATAGGTTTAGCTATCTTGGAAAAGTCTGGTATAAACCGACGGTAGTATCCAGCTAGACCAAGAAAACTACGAACCTCGGTGACGGACGTTCGAGCTTTGTAATCCATAACCTCTTGTACTTTACTTGGATCAACTGAAATTCCATCAACAGAAAGAATATGTCCAAGGAAAGGTATTTTAGTAAGCCAAAACTCACACTTACTAAACTTAGCATACAATTTATGTTCTCTTAGACGAGCAAGAACCACACGTAAGTGTTCTGCGTGTTCTGCTTCATTCTCCGAGTAGATTAAAATGTCATCGATGAACACAACCACAAATTTATCCAGCTCGGGCATGAACACTGAGTTCATAAGATACATGAAGTAGGTGGGAGCATTAGTTATCCCAAACGACATAACCAAATACTCGTAAAGCCCATATCTTGTTGCAAAAGCTGTTTTGGGTATATCTTGTGGTCTTATCTTGATTTGATGATACCCTGACCTCAAATCGATCTTAGAAAACACTTTAGCCTTGGATAACTGATCAAACAATATATCGATACGAGGTAAAGGATATTTGTTTTTGATCGTTACAGCATTAAGTGGTCGATAATCCACGCACATTCGTAAGGATTTATCCTTCCTCTTGACGAACAATGCGGGACATCCCCACGGTGATGAACTCGGTCGTATGAGACCTTTATTTTGTAACTCTTGTAACTGTTTCTTTAACTCTGCCAGCTCATTGGGTGGCATTCTATATGGCCTACGGGATATAGGTGTCGTACCAGGTACCAACTCAATAGCAAACTCCACATCTCGATCGGGTGGAAGACCGGGAAGGTCATCTGGAAGCACATCCGGGAATTCACACACTACCGGGATATTCTTCAGAGCTGTGGCTTGGATAGCACATGTCATAGCACAAAGGTCAAGCTTTCAGGGAAGGGAGATCTGAAAAGTTTTCGTCTTCTCGGAGTTCTCAAGGTAACGATCCTATTTCCGGTATCGATGTTCACACCGTAGCGATGCATCCATTGCATGCCTAGGATCACATCCAAACCTAAGCCGGGCAGAATGATAAGATCTGTGCTAAACTCATGTTTTTGTATTATGATGCTTACATCCCTGACGGCTTGTTTGGTTGATATGTCAGCCCCTGCTAAACTTATAGTATCCCACATCCAAATCAGATATGCTCATGCCATGCTTAACAGTAAAAGCTTTACTCACAAACGAATGCGAAGATCCTGAGTCAAACAGCACAACTGCAGGATGATGGTTTACAAGGAACATACCAGTTGTGACGGGCTCTCCTTGTGGCACTTCTTCCACTATGGTATAGTGCACACGCCCCTGGTATGCCTGATTCTTCCTCGGGTGAGGGCAATCCTTAGCAAAGTGCCCTAGGCGCTGACAATTGAAGCATGATGCATTATGGAGTGGAGCCTTCTGATTGCTAGAACTGCCTTGCCCTGGATTGCCTTTTGGAAGAGCAATGGTGTAGGCCTTGCGATACTGGCTCTATTGTGTACCTCTGACGGGGGCCTTTCTTCTGTGGGGGTCTGAACTTAGCTCCTGCCACTGGAGGTCGATAAGTAGAGCGATTGACAAAAGGAGTTCTCTGCTGAGACGAGCTTCCTTCAAACGCCCTCTTGCGGCCTTTTGCGGTAGCATGCAAACTGTTTTGGTTCTCCTGGGTCAAAGCATCACTAATAAACTCGTTGAAGTTTGTACGGGTTGAGTTAGCAAGAGTCTTCATCTCATCATTTTCCACAAACTGGGGAGCATAACGGGCTAGATTGTTGAAAGCATGAATGTACCCGTTAAGGTTTTGGTACCCTGTGTGAGCTTCAGAAACTCTGCTGCCTTCATTTTCATTAAGCCGGAGGAATGTAATGCCCCCTAAAAGCTATCTTGAACTGATTCCACACCACTGGAGTGTTAGCAGGGTATGTGGTGCGGTGATGAGCCCACCATATACCTGCTGGTCCTTGCAACTGATGCGAACCGTACTCTGCTTTTAGCTCTTCGGTCATCCTCAGCAGACAGAACTTCTGCTCCATAGTGTTCAGTCATTCATCAGCCTGGAGTGGCTCTTCAGCCTCTTTGAAGATCAGCGACTTGGTGTCAAGGAAGTCCTTGAAAGTGCTGAACTGGTTTGCTGGTTGACGATCACGGTTGCCTTGATTCTGGTCATTGTGAGCCATCTGACATAGCAACTCTTCAATGTTGCGCTGCCCACCAATGAACTGAGCCATGAACTGTTCCAGAGTAAGCGGTGGTGGTGGATGCAGCAGAGGAGCATCCTCATCTCGGGGATTTCCACCACTTCCAGAGCCACGAGAGCGAGTGTTTGCAGGCATCTGCATGAATTTGATAGCAAGAAGTAATGAGATTTGAGTAATTGCAGATGAATCATGATTATGCCTTAGTAAATCACTGAAAAGTAGAGACTTAAATCCACATAGGGCATAAAAGAATTCATGCTAACAACACATCATCATCCATTCATACTTGGTACCATAAAAAGCATCCATACAAGCCAAAAGTGCCAGACATCTGGACTTTAAGTCATGGTAGTTACACAACATCATGTCTCTCACGGAACAACAAAAGATCAAACCACTAACACAAAAGAAACACTAAGGACTAGCGTAAACAAGCTATCCTAGTCGTAGCGGTCGGTGTCCATCCCTGATAGACGGCCACCCTCGTCGTCGCTGTCGTCGACAAGCTCAAGCTCCTCGGGGTCCTCCTCCTCGTCGTCCTCGGTGACTGGGTCGTCATCGGCATAGATCACTGTAGGATCTATCACTGGTACTACTGGTGGAGGAATTGAGTTGATCACATTGTTTAGCTTGTGAACCTCCCGCTGTAGCTCTAGAATCTGGTCATGGGCCTGCTGAAGTAGCCCATTAAACTTTGCGTCACGACGGTGGTAAGCGATGTTCCCCACCACCTACTGGTGGCGAAGCATACGCACACGAGCCTCAGCTGCCCCTCTCGAAGTATAGTTGCGTCTCTTTCATCCTGCGCCTCCTTGGCTGCCCTCCTGAGACGCTAATTGTCTCTACCAAGTCCCTGTAGGAACATCTCACTGGTCCGGAGACGTGCCACACTGAACAGGTAAGAGTCCTCTCTAGCAAAAAAGAGTCTTGAGCACTGCATGCATAGCACTCATAGCCGGTCCTGAACTGCCAGCTCTCTCATCCCTGTCCCTGATCAATGGATCATTCCTCTCCTGGTACCAAAGAGTGGTGTCAGGGCTATCCTCTAGCAAAGTCCCTGTTGCACCTTGGTCCAAAGCTGCACTATGCTCCTGATGGATCTGACTCAGAATGGTCAGAGCTGCGGACTGAGCTACTTCCCAAGGACTGCTGGCTATGGCCTCAACATACCACCTCCTCCACAAAGGTGCCTCAGTGTGCTCCTGAATGTCCACTGTAACCGTGTACAGCGTAGCATTTCCAAGCGGCTCCTGAGTCCGTTGGTACAGAGGCTCCTCAGTGTACCCCACCTGACTCAGCACCCTCCAAAGTTATGTGGAGTGCCAAACACTGACAGGAAGTGGTTGCTGCGCTGGGGAGGTCCTGGAGCTACCATCTGTAACAAGTTTTTAACCTTTTTGTGAGAACATGTATTTTATATATTTAGCATTTAACGGGTAAAAAGAGATACAGACTTAGTAAGGGAGGGAATTAAATGCAATATGATGAGACATGATGCATGCACGTACTTTATGTCCTCACATTCCTATGAAAGCAAACCTTTCGCTAAGAATGTTCTAGACGGTGGCATACATACGTTCTCTCATAAATACATAACTAGACGATCTACACGATTCGCTGTTAGTGTACCTGCGGAAGATTCATTTCAGCCCATCCCAACAGTATGAATAATGCATTGCTAAAATGTAAATCTAATACTAACTTAGGTGTACACCCCGTATACACGTAAGCAGCATATATACACAGTTCTTCATCCTAATGACGACATCGTCACAACAAACGGCAACACCCACACATGGATGCCATCTCATAATCTTGTGTGGAACATGATTATGGTCCGAACATCATATAAGCATTCCCCTAGATCGGCAGTGTATCCGATACAAGCTCTCACAACTCACCTTACCTTTGGCATAGCAGCAAAAATTGATCCATACAACACCATTCAAGTGAATGGCCCCCATACTATTCCAACCCGTATGGACAGGTAACCAAAAATATGATGCAATCCCCCAAGTTAGTACTTTAGGACACCTGACATCCTATTGGGCAATAAGGGTCATAACCTATGGCACATTTATAGTTTACAATTATTTTGTACGCACACAAAATTTTTTGTAGCAAAATAGTTTGATAGACAAAAATCTTTTGTTTGCAAATACACTCGTGAACGGTAGTATACTGAATCTTGCTCTGATACCAGCTGTCACGGAACCGCCCAACATATAAGAACACTAGTGCAATGGTCATCATTTCTGACGACTCTGTCACACTAGAGCCCATATAAGCCCGATAGTCCTAGAAATCTCGAAGGATCTCAATCCACAATGAGTAATAACCCGAGATCGAACACTAGATTCAGTAACCGCACATCCATAGTGATAAGTTCAAAATGAAATAATACTACAACAGAGTTTAGAGAAGTGTTATTACAACACCGAGTTCAAATCAAAGTAGCGGAAGTTTAGGTTTCACAAAACCCATTGCAAACTGTTTAGAATAAATATAGTGCCAGGCTTAGTACAGTCCCATCAAAAGCATCAAGGAGAGACAGCAGGATCCACCATTGCCCATGGTCTTCACTCATCATCACATGCAAGGCAGAGGCATGCCTGACAATAGCCAGAATACACCATACCATCTGCGACAAGGGTAAAGAAACCCTGAGTACTCAATTGTACTTAGCTAGGCTTACCCGATAGAGAGATAGACACATAACCATAGACACTTCAAGGATTATGCAAGGCTTTATCAGGTGGATCTCGTGAGATAGCATAAATTTGCATAAAAGAGCATCCTAATTACTCATGTATTCTCATCATTAGAAAAACAACATTTAGCAGTAGATTGAGTAACATTAATCGGATCTCATCAGCACCTGTTTTAGAGCAAACACTGAGTTATCAAACAATAATAACCATATTGTGCTTGGCATCAAAACCATATAGCCATATTTTGGTTACTTATTAGAGTTCAGGTTTCTACAGTGGGAGAAAGATCTTTCAAGTTTCTCACTGACGGGGAGAGACCGCGATTCGAATCGAATTCCAATCCAGCTGGAGGTTTATTCCTCAATCACACCCAAGTATGCTTACCGACACACTTATGTGGGTCACCTTCAATATAGCTCGGGTAGCCGTGGGGTCCCAATTATAGGCATGAGTAGTGACTCACGGTAGCTAGCTTGATCAAGTAGTGCCTGCCCTTGGTGCCAGGCCAGGACGATCAGGATGCTTGCCCACGGTCTAGTCATCCGCTCGCGGTCTTCATGACCCAAGTAGGAGGGAAGCCCGACCCGAATGTACAGAGTTAGGCTTCGCAGTCGAAACGAGTTATTCGGCCAGCTATGAAGAAGGCATGCGTTCAATCTCGGCAGATGTCCAACCACGATCCAGTGCCTAGCGACACAGGCGGAGAGAACCCGCTCACAAGACCTCCGAGTCAAGTGGCTCACAACACCTTGTCCGCCCGGTCTCGATTTATTACTTCCACATGGTTATTCTCCACGATAGCAAGCTATAGCCAACCGTTCTAAGCATGGCTAAGCAGACGTTTCGATTATGGGCCTACAAGGTTCTTTTAAGTGGACAAGGAGATATAATGCAGCAAAGGGTTTCATCTCAACTCCTATGAACTTAATGCACAGACAAGTGGTGGTATTATAAGTAAAATACTTTAAATAGAATAAGGGAGGTGAATGAATGCTCCGGGGCTTGCCTTTCATGAAGGTAGAGGGAAGGTGGTTAGGGCACTCAGGAAGGTCAGCACCCTCTTCTCCTTCTTCTGGAGCTTCTAGAGCTTGCAACTCCGGTGGGACTCCTCCTTCGATCTCTCCGAACTCCAGCAAGGTTACTCCCTCCGGCGATCCTGGATGCATGTATACATGTATGATGATCCAAGATATATGACAAGTCATATATTAGAAATGAGACATGTCTAATGCACATGAATGAATGCTCATGATGAATGTTTCATGCAACATTTTATTTCGTTCACCGAGTAGGTGCAAATCTCCTCTCTGGACAAGAGGTTTACACTTACCCTTAGCTAACAACCTGTAGTAGAGCTTTTCCTCCTTGGTCAGCTCTCTAACACCTGCAACTAAGCATGCTTTAACTTTAAGCTATAGGATTAAACAACACACTAGGCATACAAAACAACTAAAACAGCAGCTGAAAGAAAGCTGTGTAGCTGGAGCTACACACAACCAAAAATTACAAACTAAGACATTCTGGAAATCTCATGGAATTGTCTACAAAACATTCCATAAACTACCCATATAAATCTAACATTAAAAAGGTCTAACAGACATATCAAGCAAGGTTGTTTAGAGGAAAACAGGAAAATACAGATTTGAAGTTAAACTTGTAAACTATACCCAGATTAAACTAAATAAGTTATGGCTGTGAAAATTTAACACAAGATATATTAACAAGTTATCTACAACAAAGTCTATTATAGATACTGCTGAAACTAAGCATAAATAGCTTAAACAAATCTAACAAGAAGACATGCTTCAGCTGCTTAACAGCAAACAAATATAACTTAGAACAGTTATAAAGCCTTTAACCATCTATCCAAAAATTATGATAAAATTATACATGATATATTACATATTTATCTACCACTTTGGTGTTCACACCAACAACAGCAAACACATATACAAAGGAGTTAAAATTACTTCATTGCTGGTGATGGGAAAACAAGCACAAGTTAAACATATATTACTTAATCAATTGGAAAAGTGTGAAACAACAGATTTCATATTTTTCTTAGCTTATACTAAGAAAGTAACACATGTACAAAAATTAAAAAGTACAGAAAACACATTTAACTTAGCTTAGCAATTTAAACAAGATTGCATTCAAATAAACAAGCATATAAACAAAAGAACTATAACATGCAACTTAATTATAGGTTACTGGTACTTTAACATTTTTCATGGGAAGTGCATGCTGAGACAAGCTCAACACAACAAGAACCATGATTTTAGCACATAACAAACTCTAAATATGAATTAAACAAGTTAAACTAAGCATATAAAGCTTGTTGTACATTTTAATTAAAACAGCACATAAACACAGTAACAACATGCTCCTTAACATTTTTCATGTATAGAGAAAAACATAAAAAAGCTAACAGAACTGGTTTCATATTTTTAGCATTTTTCTGGAATTAGTTATGAATTTCCAAAGTTAACCAACAGAACTGCAAAAGATAAAACAAAGAAACACTCCACAGTCTATGACACATGGGACCCACTGGTCAGCCGTCTCTCTACCAGAACCGATGCACCACAGGTGCTCGACCGTCGGTTCCTCACCAGCGGTGAGGTTTTCGGCTGAACCAACCCGATGGTCGTGTACCCCTTCGCAACCCGCATCGAGCCATGTAGCTGGTTGTACCCCAGGTTCACCGGAGCATGCTCGACGGCGTCCATGGCGACACGGCGGCGCTGCGGTTCTTGCGCTGGCCGGCGCAAGCTTTCTCCGTCCAAAGTTGCGGCAGCTACACCTACACTGAACCCTAGCAGTTCGATCTAGCCCGGATTGGGGTGGTGCAAATCCTCCGATGGGCTCGGCCACATGCACAGCGGCACGGTGGCGAGTTCACGGCGGCGTGGTGCTTCTGTTCTGGCGGTGGCAAGGCATGGATGCTTCAACCAACTCCGGCTATCTAACCACGACCTAACCAGCTAACCCTAACGCAACTGAGACGAACTCAAGCAACACTACAGAGCCCGACGTAAGCTCACCGGCGTTGCGGGTGCCATGCGCTCACACGCGGCGGAGTTCCCATTCCGGCGAACCATAACCCTAATCGCTTCAACCAACACCTCGGCGAGCATCTACACCCTCTGGGCTACCGCGTACAAGGGCTAGAAGAAAGGGAGGGGCTCTGGATTGGGCTAGCCACGGCGGCGTAAAGCTCGGCGGAGCTTAGGTCATCAATGGCGGCTCTGCTCTGCACGGTATGGCTCACCTGAGCGGTTAGCGTGGAAGCTATGTGGTGCAAACGATGGAGCGGAGCAAGGTGAAGTTGTGGCTGCGTTTTGGCGAATGCGGCGGTGTGCTTCGCGGTGGAGCTCGGCGATGGTGGTGCTGCGACGGTGGCGCTGCACTCCACTTTCTTGCGTGAGGCAGAGAGGAGAGGGTGAGAGCGAGGGTGAGGGAGCGTCTGGTCACGAGGTGGAGTGTGCGGGCGTCCAAGGCGCGGTCGGCGCGGGTCCAACTCCGGCGTACAGCTGCCACGCGGTGCCCAAACCCTGCGGCGTTATGCCACCGACCGAACGGCGCCCTCCTCTACATTTGAAAACCCGATCAGGCTGACTGACAGAGCGTTTTCAAATGCAATTAACTCCCTAACCCCTGTGTCTTAGCTTCAACCAAGCACATCAGTAGATAGAGCTATAGTTGAACTCCAACTTTGGTGTACTTGGTTTTAACTAAAATGGTTTAGATTTCAAACTACAAGCACTCAGACATGGCAACATTCAAACTGAAACGCATATAGGACTTAGACAATTTCAGAAACCAAAACCACCCCAAATTCAGCCGTAATTGACTAATTAGGGTATTTAAGGATCCAAATCACCTCAAGGTAGTTAAACAAAGTTTGTTCAGAATTAAAAACTCTACAACTTTGCTTAAACCAACTTTTTCATACAAGGTAATTAACAAGGTCAATTTGTTAGATCAAACAAAAGGGTTTCTAGGGACAGCCCTAGAATTTTATTTGGACTTGATCATGAACATAAACATGGTTCCATTTTCATCCCTAAGCAATTCTAGAGGGTCATTAGTGATCAAAACATCAAGCACTTGGTTATACAAGCATAACTCATACAAGGCTAGGTGTAGGTTTAACGCATACACATATGCAAACAAGATGATCACTTAGGGTTATCATCTCATGTGATCATGGAAATGCATGAATGCAATGATGCTTGTGTTCATGCTCATGAAATGATATGCAATGCAAGCTTAACACATAGGGTGTTACACGCTGCGCGGGCGCGTGGTCGCGCGGGGCGAGCGCGAGCTGGGCTGCGGCAAGGCCGAGCGGGCCGAAAGGGTTAACTCGGCCTGTTTCAGTTTTCTTTTCCTTTTTCCATTTTCCTTTGATTTGTTTCAACTTAATTTGCTTCAAAATAGTTTCAAAAACTCCAAACTAAGTTTTGACACTTAAACCAAAGTTGTTCAGAATAAAATTCTCTACATTTTTCATGTAGGTCATAAATTCTGAAAACCATTATTTTACAGGGTTCTAGATTAAAACTAATTAGGTCATTTTAAGAAAAGAATTACTTTTATTCTTGAAATTTAAACTAAGATTAATTAGGCAAGGTGATTAGCAAGAGAAGCAATCTACTCTTTATTCTAAGCATAGTAAACTTAGCTAAACATGTTGATCAAGATTTAAAGCATAAAACACTTATTCAATTCTAGTTTCAAAGATATAATTAAACACACACATGAAATGATAGCATAAGCAAACATGAATGCAATGTAATGCTTATGCTTAGTGGCTAATGGTGATCCTAATGCAAAGCTTAACACAGGGTGTCACAACCCTTGACCCTTAAAGAAATCTCGTCCCGAGATTTGGGTTTCATACCATTTATTATAAAAGGTGGGGTAGTTTGCGCTTAGGTAAGCCTCGGTCTCCCAGGTTACGTCATTTGGACCATGATTACTCCAAAGAATCTTGAAAGTCCTCACTTCTTGGTTTCTGGTGACTCTGGTCTTTGTGTCCAAGATCTTCTTTGGTTTCTCATAGTACTCTAAGTCTGATCTGATCACGATGTCAGAACTCTGTACTGCTTCTTCTTCCAGAACTCGAAGGCACTTCTTGAACTGAGATACATGGAACACTGGAAAGATCGCACTCATCTCTGGGGTAACTACACTTGGTAAGCCACCTTGCCTTTCTTGGCAATGATCTGATAAGGTCTGACATATCGGGGTGCTAACTTCTTTTTAATTCCAAAGTGGCGGACTCCGTTCATAGGTGATACCTTAAGGTACACATAGTCACCAACTTGCAACTCCAAAGGTCTCCTCCTTTGATCAGCATATCCTTTCTGTCGAGATTGAGCTGCCTTGATATGCTATTGAACAGTGCGGACTACCTCTTCTGCCTCTTTCACATACTCCGTACCATAGTATCCCTTGTCTCCTGATTCAATCCAATTGACAGGGGTTCTACACTTGCGTCCATACAAAGCATCGAACGGTGCCATCTTAATGCTTTCTTGGTAATTGTTGTTATATGAGAACTCTGCCAAAGGTAACCATTTCTCCCACGATCCTTTGTTGACACAACAGATGCTCTCAACATGTCTTCCAACACTTGATTCACTCGTTCCGTTTGTCCATCGGTTTGAGGGATGATAAGCGAAACTTCGAATCAACTTGGTTCCCAACTCTTTGTGCAATTGCTCCCAAAAACAGCGATGAACTGAGATCCTCTGTCTGATATGATAGTTTTGGGAACACAATGCAGTCTCAGAATATTCTGAACATAAAGCTCTGCATACTGATGTGGTCGATATGTGACCTTGACTGGTACAAAGTGAGCTACCTTGGTTAAACGATCAACAATAACCCATATCGAATCATTCCCTTTTTGAGTGGTAGGCAACCCTGTGATGAAGTCCATACTGATATCTTCCCACTTCCACTCAGGTATAGAGAGAGGTTGTAGCAAACCGGCAGGTTTCAAGTGTACTGCCTTAATGCGACAACATGTGTCACACTTTGGACATACTCCGCAATATCCAACTTCATCTTAGACCACCAATACCTTGTCCTGAGGTCATGATACATCTTGCTACTGCCAGGGTGAATTGATAGCTTTGAGTTATGTGCCTCATTGAGAATCCTATCTCAGCAGAACCTGGTCCTTGGGAACTACCAGACGCTGATTGAACCATAGGACTCCTTTCTCATCCACATTGAAATTCAGAGATTCACTAGTTTCTAGCCTTTGTTTGGTTTGCATAAGCTTTTCGTCTGATTTTTGTCCCTCAATAATATCACTTTCCAAGGTACATTGGATAACAATATTTTTTAGCACTGAGGGGTGCATTAGATCAAATCCATCTTCTAACAGGGTTGCAACAAGTTGCAATGAGATTTGCGGCTCAAAGCATCTGCTACAACATTTGCTTTTCAGGATGGTAATGCACTTCCAAGTTATAATCCTTGATTAACTCTAACCACCTTCTTTGCCTCATATTCAATTCAGACTGGGTAAACAAGTACTTCAAACTTTTATGATCTGTGAAGATGTGACACAAATTACCCATTAGGTAATGTCTCCATATTTTCAAGGCATGCACCACTGCTGCTAGCTCCAAGTCATGTGTCATATAGTTCTCTTCATGAGGGCTAAGTTGATGTGAGGCATAAGCAATGACTCTTCTATTTTGCATCAACACACATCCCAATCCAACGATTGATGCGTCACAAAACACATCAAAAGGTTCCTCCAGATTTGGTTGTGCCAAAACCGGTGCAGTAGTTAACAATGTCCGCAGGGTACGGAACTGTTTCACATTCTAGGCTCCATTCGAACTTCTTGTTCTTCTGAGTTAACCTTCGTCATGGGTTTAGCTATCTTAGAAAAGTCCGAAATAAAACGATGGTAGTATCCGGCCAATCCTAAAAAGCTACGAACCTCATGCACGTTAACGGGTGCTTTCCAATTCATGACTTCTTGCACCTTTGAGGGGTCCACGGAGATTCCCTCTGCTGACAAGATATGACCCAGAAAAGGCACTTTGGTCAACCAAAATTCACACTTGCTGAACTTAGCATAAAGCTTATGCTCCCTTAACCATTTCATCACTATTCGCAGGTGTTCTGCATGGTCCTTCTCATTTTCGAATATACCAAGATGTCATCAATGAAAACCACTACAAACTTGTTCAACTCTTGCATGAATACCGAGTTCATCAAATACATGAAATGTGCAGGCGCATTTGTCAGTCCAAAAGACATCACTAGGTATTCAAAGAGACCGTATCTCGTGGAGAAAGCGGTCTTGGGTAATCCTCCTTTCTGATCTTAATCTGATGGTAACCAGACCATAAGTCTATCTTGGAGAACACTTTAGCTTTAGCCAACTGATCAAACAACAAATCAATCCGAGGCAACGGATATTTGTTTTTGATGGTAACCACATTTAGAGGGCGATAGTCCACGCACATTCTTAAGGTTTTATCCTTCTTTTTCACAAAGATGGTGGGACATCGCCATGGTGAACAACTTCAGGCGGATCAAACCTTTTTCCAACAACTCCTGGAGTTGTTTCTTACGTTCTGCTAACTCGTTGGGTGGCATCCTATATGGTCTCCTGGATATAGGTGCTGTTCGGGAGCCAACTCTATAGCAAACTCGACATCCCTGTCCGGGGATAACCCTGGAAGATCGTTAGGAAACACATCCGGAAACTCACAAACTCCGGGGATCTTATCCAACAATTCTGCCGATGATAGCAAACATGACTCCCAACTGATTCAGATTCTTAGGTAAGAGAATTCCAAAAGTGGCTCCATCTCAAGGGTTGGTGATAGATACTGCAAGCTGGGCTATATCTAGATGCACTTTCCAAGCTTTCATCCATTCCATTCCAAGAATGACATCTAGACCTAGCTCAAGTATTACAATGAGGCTGACATTAACCGATGTCGTCCCCATGGTAATTTCTACATCCTTTACCATTTTACGAGTATATAGTATAGCCCCTGCTGCACTAATCTGATACGCCTTTTCCAACTCTACCACCTTCTGCTGACTCCGCGGCACGAAGTTCCGACTAATGAATGAATGTGGTTCTCTAGAATCAAACAAGATAACTGCAGGATATTGATTAACAAGGAACGTACCAGCCGTGACGGGTTCTCCTTCTGGCACTTCCTCTAAGGTGGTGTGGTGGACACTCCCTATGCGAGGCTTCTATGGTTGGTTGAACTGCCTCCTGGGCTTTGTGCAGACACGAGACAGGTGACCAGCTTCACCGCAGTTGAAGCATGGCCCCACAGCATAGGGCGTCTTCTGTCCTCCAGCTCCGGATCCTCAGGCTTTGTCCTTGTTCTACTGCAGGGGTGCAGTGAAGGGCCTTCGATAGGTTGGACGAGCACGTGCATTTGTCATCTTCCCTTGAGGTGGGTGGAATCGTGCACCAGCCTGTGGTGGACGAAACCCTGGCCTTGAAGCATTAGGATCCCTGTTCTGGTGGGATCCTCCCTCTGGGACACGATGACGAGTCTCTGCTAGCACCCCATTGTCGTTGGTCTCCTGGTTCAAGCAGTCACTGATGAAGTCACTGAATGTGGTGCAGTAGCTGTTGCCCATCTTGGACAGAAGAGTTGCATTCATGCCCCTCTTGAAGCTTGTGATCTTCTTGGTGTCAGTGTTGACAAAGTCGGGGGCATAGCGAGCCAACCTATTGAAGCTGGTGAGGTACTCTGTCACTGACCTAGTATCCTGAGAAAGCATCATGAACTCAGTGAGCTTCATCTCCATCTTCTGGGAGGTAGTGACGGTGCATGGCTTGGAGAACATCTCCCATGTGACCGCAGTACCCGCAGGCAGATTATCACGGTACTGGGACCACGAGATACTTGCCGGTCCTTCCACCCTGTGCGCGCATACTCGCCTTTAGCTCCTCCATCAAGCGCAGAAGTCGGAACTTCTAACCATAGAGTGCAGCCACTCATCGGCCTCCAACAGTTCAGTGGCTTCCGTGAAGATCAGAGGGCGGGTGTCCATAAAATCCTTATAGGAGCTGTACTGATTAGGCTCCGGCCCTTGCTATTGCCTGCGCTGCTTGGCGGTGTTAGCGGCGATGTTGCGCAAAGTTTCGTTCATCTGACGCTGCATCTCCTCCACGCTCCTTTGGCTGCCCAAGAACTGGCCAAAGAAAGCTTCCGGCGTGATCGGAGGTGGCGGTGGTGTTGGTAGGTCCTCCCTGGCTGCTCTCCATCACCCCGAGCATTGCGACGAGTGTTAGCCGACATCTGTATATCCCATTCACAAGCAACAATTAGGTGATGTTATATTGAACAATGAATAAATACCGTGCTGTACAAAGTGTAATATTAAGCACACAACCATATATAATTACTCATCATTCCACATAACATCACAGAATAATTACTCATCATAAGCATACAAATAACATTCCATAGTCTTTGCCAGAACAACGTCTGGACTTAAATCCAACTTCGGCTACATATCACGAAGATCCAAATTAAACATAGTCTTAAGCAACATGATACAAAAGCTCCCAGCGCGGAAAAATCAAACTCCTAATCTAGCACTCAGTCACCATCAGAGTAGTAGTGCTCCTCGATGTTGTCGCCGAGTTTGTCGTTGTAGTAATTGTCGAAGTAGGGCTTGTCGGCGAAGGCCTCGTTCGGAGCCAAGTCCTCCTCTGGTGAGTCGGGACCAAGGATCACTCAGTCCTGTGGCTCGGGCTCCTCAGGTGCAGGTGCTTTTGCTGCTTCAGCGGCTTCAGCTACTGCTGCCTGCTAGTGGTGAAGAGTGTGAAAAGCCTCGTGCAAGTTGTCGATGTACTCCTGCTGCTGGTTGAGGTGACCCTCTAACTCTGCAACTCTCGCTTGCAAGCCTTCTGACTCGGTCCAAGCTTCATTCCTGGAGTTGGTGGCATCGAGGAGTAACTGCTCACCAACCGCGCAAGCAGTGATCTCCTCCTCCAACCTAGTCCGGGCCTGGTCACACTCCAGAGTCATCTGAACCAACTCTACCTGAAGATTTGCGACGGTTGTCTCGAACTCCTGTTGCAACTGACGCTTGCTCTCAAGTGTGGCGTTGTGGATCTCCGCCACATCTGCAAGACTGCGCTCCAGGCTCTCACAAGTGCCAAGAAAAGCTCCAGTGGCACCCATGGCTAGAGTCTTGCAGTAGAAAGCTCCTCCTCACCTCCTGCCAGTGTCGTCCCCTCAGCTTGTGTCCAATCCAAGGAAAAGCCTGTCCAGGGGAAACACTCCAGGCCAAGCTGATGCAAGGTCTACGGGAAAGCATGCGATGATTTCCTTTAGCACCAGGTATGCTGCCCTGTTAGCACCATCCTTAGCGCAAGCTCCCTTAGTGATGATGGTCCAGCCAGACCAATCTGGCCTACCTTCCAGGGCTTTCACCCGGACCTCCACATGGACCAAAGAGTCCTGACCATACTGCTGCTTCTGCCAAGAGTACTTGGGCTCCGTGCCCTCAGGATACCCAATGGCGTGCAAAACCCGCCAAAGGATAGTCGGCAGCCCAAAGTACGTCAGAAACTTTCCCTTGGTCATCTTCCTTGCCAACGGGTAACGAGGAACTCCTGCTCCTTCGGTTGCCTTCCTGGCGGTCAAACGGGTGCGAGGCATCTGTAGAAAAAGGGGTTTCGAACTCTCGTGAGACAGATATTAAGTTGATTATTTTTATCAAAAGGGGACAATTTTAAGGGGAGGTACGAGACATGGTACAAGAATATAAACATGATGCATGAGCGTAAATACGTTCTCACTCAACTAGCATGACTCGCAAGTCCTAATGTTTTAGTCGGTGGCAAAAATGATCTCTCATTACACAGTTATTTGTTCTACACGGTTGCGTAGTTAGTGTACCTGCAGAAGATTCATTTCAGCCCAAAAGAACAAAACCCAATGCAGAAAAATCACCGGGCACTTCCTGATACACACTAAGCTCGCATATCAGTCAGATACCGAAACCTTATGCACCAAGCTCGGAAAACCCACCCAGCATTTCATACTTCTCAGATATGTTTGCGTAAAAGCTCGCATATCCTTAAGAAACCATATCACTTCCCTAGACCAACGGTTGGAAGGTCTACTCTCACGTCTCACAAATAGTTTTCAATGCAATTTTCGAAACGTGTATCATTCTTCCAAAGAATAATACCCCGACACCTTTTAAAGATCCAGCATGATCAAAACCCTGAGCCCAGTTAGTATTCCTAAGCCACCTGATTCCTAGTATATGGCTAAGGACTAGACTCTAGCACCCTAAGTTTTAAAACTTAGTTTATAAAATAGTTTTGAAATACCCGCTTTGTTGAAAAGTTGTTCAAACGAATGAGGATACCTGAACTCGGCTTTGATACCAATTGTGGCAGAACCGTCCAAATTATAAGAGATCAAGTACCAAAGTAGCCGATTTAACTGCCACTTAAAGCACTTGAGCCATATAATCCCGGTAGTCCAAAAATCTCGAAGGATTTCTAACAATCGTAGATCCAACCCAGATCGCGCAAACTCAGGTATGCACATTCGAATGAACCAACACTTAAACGAAAATACTTGGAGTACGAAATAAAGTTATTACAACACTTTGTTCCAATTAAAATAGTACTCACGCCACGACACATGTGGCCAAATAAAATATTGCTTTAAAATTCAATCCCAAGGTCTCACTCCACGCGAATACAATTAATAAATTAGGGGTGCCAACGAGGACATGTCCAACTACAGCAAAAGGTGAGCTCGTAGAAGACCTTGCCCACAGCCTACTCCTCTTCTCCTTCGACAGGATAGAGATAGTGCTTACAATAGCCAAAGTATACTTGGCCATCTGCAACAAACGGGATAAACCCTGAGTACGGGAATGTACTCAACTAGACTTACCCGTCTAACTGAAAATAAAGACTCCAAGGGTATGCATGGCTTTTTATGTGGATCTGGATAAACATTGCTTTGGCGGAAATGCGAACAATATGAAACTTAAAGATTACAGAGCAGCCATTTTCCATCCTATCATTATCTCTAAGTTTGCACCTGTACTAGAGCACACACTTGATCTAAGCAATCAATATAATAATATATACAATTCCTTCATCAATATTTTAGTAGAACCATTACGATGTCACATGGAGTTGTACCGTGGTGAAGCTCAGCATAATCCCCCACTATCCGGTGGGAGGCGGCAATTCGAATCGATATACAACCAGCTGGCAATATTACCTTTAACACACGCCCACCTTTTCCCCGTCGGGTCCATGCATTGGGTTACCTCTCAACACTGTCTAGGTAGTACGTCGCGAGCTCAGCGTAATCCACCCAATTGGAGAAATCAGTTGGCCACCATGGGGCAGGTCATATCTCCAAACTAGAGGGAGCCAAAAGTAGACTGAGGGTTGGCCCCGACAGTCTTTACTCGGCTTCGGGGTCGATACTCACAACGGCTCCTATGTGAAAAGGCGCATTGAAAGATGTAAGAGGGCCACCATCGTATACAAACCTATACGATCCAACGAACGGACTGCCCCCAATTCTAAACCACTTGGTGCCCTTGCCTTCCAATTCACCGCATTTTATTAGTACCATTGATTCTTTCCACGATAGCAAGGTATAGCCAACCATGATAGCATTACCCCCATGGGATAATACGAATATAAATATAAAAACATGTAACCATTTATTCTAAGCAGGCTAAGCAGTTGCTTTTACTTTTATTAACAGGGTAACAAGGTAGGTAATTTCAATATCAAGGAAGGTAATGCATCAACTGGGATTCAATCAACTCCTGTCACCTAATGCATCACAGTATAAAATACTCAAGTAGATTAATTGTAAATACTGGGAGGCTTAAAGATGCTCCGGGGCTTGCCTTGAGTGAAGGTGGAGGGCTGGTGGTCAGGGCACTCGGGGAGGTTAGTGTCGAGCTCGTGGTGCTCCTCGTTCAGCTCTTGCACCTCCTAAACTCCTTCCTCTGGTAGTTGCTCCTGAGGTTCCTCTATGAATCCTGTATGGTTGCGATGCATATAAGTACTTATGGTGCAGGGATGATGCTTTAACAAGAACTAAACACTTAAAGATTACTTTTGGAATTAACTTAAATATTTACTCGAGTTCCACTTTACACAGCAAGTATATTACAAACTGCTCAGAAAAATCTACAAAAATTACAGGACATAGAACAAGCCTACTGGATGCTACTGCCGAAATTTCACTTAAAGCAAAGCTACTAGATAGCAGGTACCAAAAGATGAATTTAAAGGCAGAAAAAGCACTTTGAAGTAGAGCTACTAGCTAACAGAGCGAAACATGCTATATCTTGTTTTAACAGGTTCTTTGCTCCAGAATATATTTATCAAGAAAGTTCCATGATCAGCACAAACATATTATAATCTATATGATTTTCCAAAGAAAACCCTAGAAAAGGACACTTGAACTACAAGTATCTCTTCTGCCATACAACATACCATATTTTATATTTTTCCTAGACAGATCACGGTACACAGAGACTACACAAAAAGTTTCATGATTTATACATGGACAGATTTACCACAGAAATTAATCTAAGAAAACAGCAGAAAAACATTTTAATAGATAACCATAAAAACTTATACAGGAACATGGCATGTTATATTTTTCCTAGCTTCTACACAGGATAATAGAGCTATCATAAAAACATCACATTTTTATTTGATCATTTCATGTAGGAACACATTTAACTTTGATAAATGCAGAAAAGGATTATTTAAACATCAGTACTGAAAACATTCTCAAAAAATTACTTTTATATTTTTAATAGAAAGATTATCATTTATAGAGTCTAACACAATTTAATTCATCATTTTTGGATTTGCCAAACTCTAGATATAGAATAAACAAGCATTAACACATTTACTGAAAATAGGAAAAAGGAAATGCATTTCTGAATTCGGCCCATGGTGAACAGTGCTGGGCTCGGCCCAGACAATGAGGGAGGTCGAACTGAAAGGTGGGGCCTGCAGTCAACGTAGGGTCCACCTGGCGGCGAGCCAGGGCAGAGCATCGGCGCTGACCGACGTTTTCTTGCCGGCGGTGAGGCTAGGCTTGGCGTGCTCGGGGTGACAACGCACATCGACTGGGGGTGTTGGTTGAACCAGCGCGGCCTTGGAAGTGGCCAGCGATGTGCGGTGGCAAAGCAGCGCAGTGGCGTAACGTGGCCAAGCTATTACCGGCGGCGTGCTGCCCGGCGAGCTTGCGCGTGAGCACCGCGGTGGTGTAGTGAGTGTAGGGCAAGTGCTGGTTGAACTGGAAGAGCTCCGAGGAGGTCCGGCCACGTGTGAGCTCCACGACGGCGGCAATGGCGCACGACCAACGGAGGTGCGGTGACTGAGGGTGAGCTAGGGCTAGCGAAAAGGTGTCCTCACCTCTACTACCCTCGGTGAAGCTTCCACGGAGATGGAGGCGACGGAGGCGGGCCGGAGAGGGGTGAATGTAGATAGGTCGCTGCGGTGGCGACTCCGAGCCAGGGAACGGCGACAGCGGTCCGGCAACGGTGAAGCTCGGCTGGCTAACCCGAGGCGAGCAGCGCGTGTGCGAGGCGAAAGTGAGGTGGTGTGTGAGATGGATCGAGCAGAGAAGCTCGGGTGGTGGCAGATTTGAAATGGGGGCGCTGCGGTGCTCTCGGTGATCGGCATGGCGAGAGCAGAGGCAGAGCGAGCGAGAGAGTGAATGAGCGGGCGTGTTTGTGGGTGCGGGAGGTCGCAGTGGTGTAGGCGCTCCCTTTTGCGCGGCCATGGCCGACCGGCGCGGCCGGTGGGGGCCAAGACGCGACGGTGCGGCAGTGCGGCAGCGGTGCGGCGTGCCTGCGGCGCGCGGCCGAGATGGTCGTGCGTGGGGCAGAGCGAGACTTGGTCGATGCGCCCTTAAGACAGATTTGCACTCGATTGGGAGCGAGACAAGGTAGGAAACCGGTCAGTGACGTTTGCTGCGGCGCGGTAATGGTGACGCGATGGCTCGGCGCGGCGCTGCGCATCTGCTCGGTGGTCTGTGCGGCAGAGACGACAGCGGGCGAGCAGGGACGCGGTAGTGGGTGAGCAGGGACGCGGCAGCGGAGCTCTTGGTCCACGCGCCGTTAAGGCGGATACGCATTGAAGCGTGACCGGGACGGGGCGAGCTCTGGCCGGGGTGCTGGCGTGACGGCGACGTGACGGCGCGGCGCTGTCCACGGCGCGGCCAGAGCGACAGGGTGCAGCGAGGGGCGAGCAGGCGGTCGGCGTAGGGTGCAGTGCGCGGCGCGGCACGTGAACGGCTCTGGTTGTTCGGCGCGGCGCAGGAATCGGCCGCCACGCGACAGGCGACGCCGGCGTATGGCGCAGCCGCGGTCGGATGAGCGCGCACGGGCGCGCGGGGCGAGCGCGAGCTGGCCGGCGGCAAGGCCGAGCGGGCCGAAAGGGTTAACTCGGCCCGTTTTAGTTTTCTTTTCCTTTTTCCATTTTCCTTTGATTTGTTTTAACTGAATTTTCTTCAAAAAAGTTTCAAAAACTCTAAACTAAGTTTTGACACCTAAACCCAAGTGGTTCAAAATAAAATGCTCTTCATTTTTCATGTAGGTCATAAATTCTGAAAACCATTATTTTTCAGGTTTCTAGATTAAAACTAATTAGGTCATTTTAAGAAAAGAATTACTTTTATTCTTGAAATTTAAACTAAGCTTAATTAGGCAAGGTGATTAGAAAGAGAAGCAATCTACTCTTTATTCTAAACATAGCAAACTTAGCTAAACATGTTGATCAAGATTTAAAGCGTAAAACACTTATTCAATTCTAGTTTCAAAGATATAATTAAACACACACATGAAATGATAGCATAAGCAAACATGAATGCAATGCAATGCTTATGCTTAGTGGCTAGAATGCAATGCAATGCTTATGCTTAGTGGATAATGGTGATCCTAATGCAAAGCTTGACATAGGGTGTCACACAAAATTTCTTGAGTTGGCTGATATGCCAAGTGTTGCTTAACTGAACTCCGTCTTCTGTCATCAACTCGTACGTTCCGGGTTGTATTGATGTCTTGATGATAAAAGGACCCTCCCATGGGCTAAGTAACTTATGTCTTTCTTCTTTCTTTTGAATTAGTCGTAGTACTAGATCTTCTGGCTTTAGTGTTCTTGGATGCATATTTCTGTTGTAATGTCTTTGTAAACCTTGTAGGTATCTTGCATTTTGTATTACCGAGCTGTTTCTTATTTCCTCGATCATGTCGATTTCTAGCCGTCTTGTTTCTTCTTCTTCTCCTTCGTCGTATTGCTCAATTCTTGGTGATTGCCATATTAAGTCAACTGGTAATACGGCTTCTAATCCATATACCAGGAAGAAAGGTGAATATCCTATTGCTCTGCTAATTTGTGTTCTTAAACCCCATACCACTTTTGGTAATTCTTCTATCCATTTACTTCCATAGTCTTTTAGGTCTTCATATAGTCTTGGTTTTAGGCCTTGCAATAATAGTCCGTTGGCTCTTTCAACTTGTCCATTTGCTTGAGGGTGAGCTACTGATGCATAATCTATCTCTATTCCACAGTCTCTTGCCCAATATTGAAATTCCTTTGCTGTAAATGGTGACCCAAGATCTGTGATTATACGGTTGGGCATCCCAAATCTGTGCATGATGTCTTGTATGAACTCTGTTGCTTTTTCCGCAATGTATTTGACTAATGGTTTGTATTCGATCCATTTGGTGAATTTGTCTACTGCCACGAATATGTATTCAAACCCTCCTTTTGCTTTCTTGAGGGGTCCGACTTGATCTAGCCCCCAGCATGAGAAAGGCCAGGCTGGCGGTATGCAGATTAGATTGTGTGCTGGAACATGTGATTGTCTTGTAAACATTTGGCAACTTTTGCATGTCTTAACTAATTGTTCTGCATCTTTATGTGCCGTTGACCAATAGAATCCGCTTCTGAATGCTTTGCCGATTAGTGTTCTAGACGCTGCATGGTTTCCACAACATACCGAGTGGATTTCTTCCAATATCTCTTTTCCGTCTTGTGTAGATACACATTTTAATAGTACTCCAGAGGATGTTGCTCTCTTGTATAGTTTGTCCTTTATGAGGACGTATGCTTTGCTCTTCCTTATAACCCTTGTTGCTTCTGCTTTGTCACCGGGTAGTTTGTTTTCACTTTTATAGTCGATGTATGGTTGCCTCCAATTGCTCTCTACTGTGAGAATTTGTCTTGAGGTGTCGGGTTCTTTTATTTTGTCTATGTCCATCGGGTCTTCTTTTTGTTTATTGATTTCTTGGATTGATGGTTTTGCGAGTTCTTCTATGAATATCCTGGGTGGTAGCTTTGCTCTGTCTGATCCCAATTTAGATAAGATATCTGCTGCCACATTTGAATCTCTTAAGACGTGATGGATTTCTAGTCCCTCGAAGTTCTTTTTGAGTTTTCTTACTTCTGTAGTATGCGTCCATGTTGTTTTTTGTGCAATCCCACTCTTTGTTTACTTGATTGATTACTACTGTTGAATCTCCATATGCGAGGATTCTTTTGATTCCCAGAGTAGTTGCTACTTTTAGCCCGTGTATCAGCGCTTCGTATTCTGCTTCATTATTTGTTGCTTGCCATAGTATCTGTAGCACGTACTTTAATTGCCTTCCCTCTGGGGAGATTACTAGCACACCTGCTCCTTCCCCTCCAAGTTTCAGAGAACCATCAAAATACATCCTCCAGTGATCCCGTATTGGCTCGGGTTCTTTTTGTGCGATTTCTGTCCATTCTGCGATGAAGTCAGGTAGTATCTGTGACTTGATTGTTGTTCTTGACTTGATTGCCCATTTTGATATTCGGCATGTGGCGTCTTTATTTCTGAGTATGTCTTGTAATGGAAAGTTGGTTGCTATTGTTACTTTGTGCTCGTGGAAATAATGCCTCAGTTTTCTTGATGATATGAGTACTGCATATAGTAGTTTCTTTACGTGTGGGTATCTGACTTTTGACTCTGTGAGTACTTCGATGATGTAGTATACTGGTCTCTGCACTTTGTAGGTGTGTCTGGGTTCTTCTCTTTCTACGATGACTGCTGCACTTACTACGTTTTTTGTTGCCGTGATATATAGCATTATGTCCTCCTTATTTCTTGGTGGTGTCATTACTGGAGATGATGATAAGTATTCTTTTAATTTGATAAAATCTTGATATCCATTATTTGTATGTCCTTGATCTTTTTTGGTGGCTTCATATCCATTATTGCTTTGACTTGTTTTGTGCTTGCTTCAATTCCTCTGTTGCTGACTAAGAAACCGAGTAGTTGTCCTGATGGTATGTCGAAGACGCATTTTGCGGGGTTGACCTTCCAGTTCCAGGCTTTCAGGTTCTTGAAGGTCTCTTCTAAATCTTCCAATAACAATCCGGGTTCCTTTGTTTTGACTACTACGTCATCGATGTATGCCTCAGCGTTTCTTCCGATTTGAACTCCTAGACAAGTTTGTATTGCCCTTTGATATGTTGCTCCTGCGTTTTTCAGTTCGAATGGCATTGACTTGTAGCAGTATGCTCCAAAGGGTGTTATAAAAGATGTTTTTCTTTGATCTTCTTCTCTTAATGTTATTTGATGGTATCCCGAATAGCTGTCGAGAAAAGATAGTAGTGATGATCCAGTTGTTGAATCTATGATTTGGTCAATTCTTGGTGGGCCATATGGATCTTTTGAGCAATGTTTGTTAAGATCTGTGTAATCCACACACATACGCCATTCTTTTGAGTTCTTTTTCTCCACCAAAACTGGGTTAGCTAACCAGTCCGGGTTGATTATCTCCATGATGAATCCTGCTCCTAGTAATTTTGTAATTTCCTTTTTGATTGCTGCTTTCCTGTCTGGTGCAAATCTGCGTAACTTCTGTTTTACTAGTCTTGACCCTTTGTTTGTGTCAATTTTGTGCTCAGCCAACTCCTTTGGGACTCCTGGCATGTCTGCTAGTTTCCATGCGAATATGTCTTTGTTGTCCCTTAGAAAGTTGGTGAGCACGAGTTCCTATTTGGGATCCAGGTTTGCACTGATTATTGCTGTCTTCTCTGGATCTCCGGTTAGTAGGTCAATTGTCTTCGTGGCTGCTTCTTTTGGAGGTGTAAAATTGATTGGCTTCTTTGCCGGTATTTGGATTTCGTCCGGGTTCATTTTCACAACCTTCTTCGCAATATCTTCTTTTTCCTTGTAATCTTGTAATTTTTCTGATATTTGTATGGCTTGTACATCACAAACATATGCCTTTTTTAAATCTCCCTTTAGCGAAAGAACTCCTTTTGTTGTCGGCATCTTGAACAGTAGATATGGGTAGTGGTGTATTGCCATGTATCTTGTGAGTGCTGGTCTTCCAAGGATTGCATGATAACATGATTCGAAGTCGGTTACTTCGAATTTGATGAACTCGGTTCGGTATTTGTCTGGTGTTCCAAAGGTGACTGGTAAGGTGATTTGTCCCAATGGTATGGAAGCTTTTCCGGGTATTATTCCGTAGAAAGGAATACTTGTTGGTGTGATCATGCCTTCATAGTCCAAATTCATCTTCCTCAAGGTATCTGTGAATATTATGTTTAGTCCTGCTCCTCCATCAATGAGTACTTTGGATAGTGCTACCCCTGCTATTGTTGGTCCCAATACTAGGGGATAGTAGCCAGTGTTTGTTGCACTTGTCCATTGGTCTTCTCATGTAAATTGGATTGGGTATTTTGACCAATCCAGATATCTTGGGGTAGCTGGTTCTGCTGCCATAATGGTTCTGTGTGCTAACTTTTCTTGTCTTTTGTTTCTTGCATACGATGCTCCAGAAAAGATTACTGCTATTTGTCGTTGAGGTTCTTGGTAATTCCCCTCTGCTTTCTTTGTATCCTTCCCAGACTCATTTGTTCTCTGTTCTGAGTTGTTTGTTCGTGTATCTTCGTTCTTTGTGAATCTTTGTTGAAAGGCATCGCATTCAACTAGTTTATGGCAGGCGTGAGGATGTATGTAGTAGGGTAGGTCTTCTATTCTTTCTGCTAGCCTTTATGCATAATTGTTGCCTGGTAGTTGTTGTTTGAGTATTTGTTTCTACTATTGTTGTAATTGTTGTTGTATCCGCCTTTGTCGTTATCATTAAACCTTCTTTTGTTGTCTGTTGCCGCCACCATGTTGTCTTGTCTTGGCCTTTTGTCATTTGGTCTGAAATCTAGTCTTTTGTTTTCATGAGAATCTCGGGTGAATCTGTGTCGAGTTCTTTCTTTTGATGATATCATCTTTTCGACAGCTCTTTTAAAGTCCTCGTTAGATCTTGGATTTTCGTTGAAGTAATCTTTGAACTGCCAATTTGTCATGATTCTGTCTGCAAATGTTTCTATTACTTCTCTATCGATGATGTCATGTATTTGAGCTCTAAGTTCTCCAAATCTTCGATAATATTCCCTTAGCGTTTCTCCTCTTCTCTATTTTACATTCTTCAATTCTGCCGCTGTCATGGGATGTGTTATTATTCCTGCAAAGTTGTTGCAGAAAGCTTCTTGTAAATCCTCCCAATACTTGATTGATCTTGGTTTTAGCTTGTCAAACCATTGCAAAGGCATGGCTTCGAGTGCCATTGGAAAGTACAAGGCTTTGATGTCATTGTTCCTCCTGCTAGTTCAATGGATTGGGAATATACTCTTATCCATTGTCTGGGTTCTACTTTTCCATTGTATTTGGAGTGGTTTGCTGGTTTGAATTTATGTGGTAATTTCAACGTCTGCAGTCTCCCTGCAAAGCATGGGAATCTGTCGTATTGTTCTGCTCTGTTGAAGTCCGGTGACCAATCTCTTCGGAAATAATCCCTGTCTCCCATGTATTCGGATTCAGCATAGTTTTCCAGGTAACGTTGGCCCCAGTTTGGTCCGTTTTGTTTTACTATTCCGAGATGTTGTTCATGTCTTTCCGATGGTTGTGGTATCTCTGTTTTCCCCAGTCTGTGAAATATTGATTTCTTGGGTGGTTGTTCTTCATGTTTTTCTCCTTGCCCTTCTTGAGGAGTGTTGTCATCGGGTTGTTTATTGGGGTCTCCGTCTTGTTTGATTGACTCGTCTGTGATTCTTTCCTCTTTAGTGAGGATGTTTAGTTCTTTCGTTAGTTCCTCGATTCTTTCTCTTTTTGTATTCCTCATGGAATCTCTTTCCGCCTTCTTCTTGTTGTATTCTGTTAATTCCGTTTTGTATTTGTTCCAGATTTGTTTTCTCTGAGCGGCCCGATTTCTTCTTCCTGCTCTAGTTGTATTCCTTTTTAGCCTTGCAGCCTTGTGACCATCGGTTTCATTCTCATCACCATCCTCATCGTCTGAGATATCTCCCTCTGACTGATCTGATGATTTCAAGTTAGGTATTTGTGGTGGCTCTAGATAAGGCTCCAACTCTGCCATGTATATAGTATGTGCCCTCCGAATTCTTTTTGTTTGTTGGCTTCTCCTTCTTGTCTCACATGATGATCCTTGGTAAAGTCCGAGTTCTTTTCCTATTTGGAACGGTGGCTCTGCATATTGGTCTTGAATTTTTGGAGATTGTTTTGGCCAATGCACGATACATCCTTTTGGAGTTGTTGACATTATCATTCCTTATTGAGCACCTTTCAGAGTTACGCTTCTTGTCATCCTCTTTTGAAGAAGTTTCTCGTATGCGGATGCAGAATTGTGCAGTCCGTATGGAAACGAGTACTTGATTGCCTCCGAGTTGTTCCTGCTTATGGCTCCGTTGCGCATTCCGACTTGGTTGGTGTTTAGCCTTTCCATGTTAGCCTCGGAGTTGGTATATGGTGAAGTCTCCTTCTCCGAGTTAGTTTCATATCCATCTTCATCTGCTGGAATGATTGGTTTCGAAATTGTGAGTTTTCGGGTTTTTTGATTTAGTTCTTGAAGATCTTTATCAACTTCGTCTTCTTCTCGGAGTCGGCTTTGAATCTTTCCGTTGTCGATGATCTTGAAGATCCATGATCTGAAGAAAAATGTTGATTCCGTCGGTTTCGTCATCTTGAGGTCGTGGTCCACCAAGCTTTCGAGAAACAATTTGCCAAAAGCCCCTACATGGCGCGCCAGCTGTCGATGTTTTACCACCGATATCCTATCACGGGGTTACCCAAGACAGTAGTTCGTGCCTCGGTGAATAGTGAAACCTTGGTGGTTGGACACGCAGGGACACACGGTTTATACTGGTTTAGGCCCTCGACACAGTCAAGTAATAACCCTACGTCCAATTGGGTTGCTTGTTATTGCTCTGATCGTAATACAAGATGTTGTGTCGCTCTCCGTATCGGGTGTTACGTAGTATATTTAGATGTTTTTCGGGTGGTGCTCTCACTAGCCCTTTATAATCTAGGGTCTGGCTGAGGATTGCTCTAATCCTACTCGGTTACAAACTTAGAGTCCTAAGATGTGCTTCGGTCTTGTCGTCTTTACCGAGTAGAATTCGGTTTCGTTCATCTGTTTTCCTTTGTAGGCCGAGAGGAAACAGGCCCAAGGTTCAGGTAAGCCGGTCTATGGGTACCCTATAGGATATCCCATCGACAGCGACCCTATGGGCTCACTTACACATAGACATTGCCCGAGTACTCTTACTCTTCCAATAGTTGATATCGGCCTCTAGCAAGGCGTGTCAACTCCTATGCATACGCAATGATCATTTCAGAGGAACCACCATAAAGCCATATATATGTTATTCCCTTGCCAGCGATATTTGGTCCAACTCATAAGTTAACAATTAACCCAAGCACGACCATGCATTTCATGATCTAATCAATCGAGTGGTCCAGTGATATCTCTCTCACATTGAGAGTGGCAAATCCCTTCTCGATCAACTATCTTGATCGACTATGTCTCACAGCATGCTTCCCGACAAACCCGAAAGCTACCTTTATAACTACCCAGTCACGGAGTAGCGTTTGGTAGTCCCTAAGTAGGTCGTTTCACATCTTGAGTACATATGACAATCTTAGGTCTAAGGACATAACGTACATGATATGAATAGAGACAATCTCAGGTCGGGTTTGTCCAGCCCCATGTCATACATGTGCCCACATTATTAGTTTGACATCTCTATGTCCATGACTTGTGAAACATAGTCATCAACTAATAATATGCTGATCTAATATTCATGTGCATTCTAGCATGAACACTGATCAGGGACAACTTTAGAATAACCATACAAGTGAAAGAGCTTCACAAACAATTTACATAATTGCTAATCGATAGAAGTTGTCTTTAATGGATATTCATTGAACTCATAACATGCCATGGATACAAGGAATACAATCATCTCTATGATTACCTCTAGGGCATACTCCCAACACCCTTGCTCTGGAGGGTGCTCCATGATGTGGGGTACGTCGAGGGTCAGGAGCCGCTGTACACTTGGAGTGAGTTCCAGCTACAGGAGGAGCACCTTGTGGATCTATAGATCGTTGTGCAGCCACTGGAGGGTGCACGTGGCTGGGACGATTGGTAGTTGGAGTACCAGGGCCGCACTCTAGCAAAGGCAGCAGAGGGAGCAGCTTTCTAGGTTGTTAGGAGCCTGATGGCTGACTTCCCTAGAGAGTTGATAGCGGCTTTGGTAGGTATGATCCCAGGGAGTCTATCTGGGTTCAACCTGAGGGGAGTGTGTTGGGGATATTACCTCAACATATCCCCATGGATCTTATGGGCCTACCGACTAGAAGACGGCCGAGCTCGCGAGGCCCTACGACACGCGACCAGCCCGAAGTGCTCGCCAGGGACTCTTTAGAGACTTGCTCACCAAGGAATATCCTAAGTAGATAGGCTCGGATCCCTTACCTTAAGGGACTAATCGTAATCTGTTAGGATATGCAAACTGTAACCCTGCTCCCCGGCTATATAAGGCAAGCAGGGACCCCCTAAAAACAATCTCATCTACACCTCGTATAACCTAATACTCATATAAATCCAACCACCAAAACACAAGACGTAGGGTATTACGGCGATTTGCTAGCCTGAGCCTGTCTAAATCACCGTGTCTACGCTCTCTGTGTTACGCTTGATCACCTTCGCCACACCTCTGCCTACAATCTACTACCGTAGGGTACCCCTAGGTAGACTGCGACACATATTTCGTTGACAGTTGGCACACCAGGTAAGGGGTGTGTGCAACGACTCCATGGCTTCTCAAATGGTCACCTTCCCCGATTCGATGGTCCTCCCAATGGCCGGCACCGTGCTCCAGATTGGATCCATATCCTGGACGATCGGATCTACACCGTGCGGGTCGGATGCGTCGCCACCTACATGTTGCCCCGCCATGTAGAAGTACCACCTATGAAGGGACGTCAGCATCAACGATCTAATCGACGCCATCGACCACTCCAATGCCAGCATCATCGACTGCATCGACCTCATGCAAACGGCGTGACACCGACTCTCCGGCCATCATGGTCGTCGGCTGTGCTGCCACCATACTCCATCGAAGGTCATGGCCGTGCCGACCAGGGTTGCCTGCCCTCCTTCAGTGATGCCTTACGGACTCCGTAATCAGGCGGCTGTTTTCCAGCACCAGGCGCTCCGATCGATCTCCGACCAGATCTCGGCAGCCCCTGTCGTGAATACCGTCGTTATCTCCGCAATCCCTAGCAACTTCGAGCAGGCAGTGTTCCTCGATGGCACGATCTCGTCCGACTCAGCCACCGCCATGAGAACCAAAACCGTCGAATCCTCTGGATCGACGAGCGACTTCCTAGAATTCCCTCTGGGCTTTGGAGGATAATTTTTCAAGTTTCCGCCGACAGCATCGCCCGCGACAACGAGACGGACGCCAAACACATCGCCCAAGAACAGCACAACACCAAACGCGTGCAGAGGCGCGATCTGGAATGCCACGAACGGGAGAGGCGCGACTAGGAGCATCGCAAGCAGGAATGTCTGGCATGGGAACAACACGAGCGTGGGCAAAGGGATCACGATCACCTGCAACGACGCAACCTCCAGCAAGATTTCAACCAGATGGCCGACGTCCCGGTGTACCCGACCCCTTGTGCCAATCTGGCGGTAGCTGCCTGCGAGCTGTCCAAGCTTCCCGTCACGCCCGAGATTGAGAAAATCGAGGCCCACATCATGGCGGCTGCGGTCCAGGTCAACAAGAGGGGCGCCCCACTCGAATTCTCCAGCCAGTCTCACAACAAGAACACCCCACGAAGCCCACAGAAGCAGCACCAACCAAGATCCCCATGATACGATGACCAAGATTATGATAAGCCCCAACACGATTGAACACTGGCACCGGCATCTCGAGCCACAGGAGGACCGTGCCCTTTCTCCGCTCGTCTCTGCACCATCAGGCGGCCCTAGAATTTCAGGATCACGTCGGTGGAGAAATACAATGGAAAGTCAAACCCAGAACAATGGGCGACCACCTACAAGATCGCAGTGTATGCCGCCGGAGGAAACCAAGATGTGATGGCCAATTACTTACCTATGATGCTATCAACCTCCAACAACAGCTGGCTCCAGAAGATCCTAGAAGGCACCATCGACAACTGGGAGGAACTCAAGGAAGTCTTCATCAAGACATACAAAGCTACGTGCGTCCAGCCAGAGATGCGCTATGACTTGGAGAATGTTCATCAAAGGAGCAATGAAAGCCTCTGGGAATATATCAGGCGCTTCTCCGATAAGCGGTTGAGCATCGCAGATATCTCCGACCCAGAGGCCATCGCCATCTTTTCCAACGGTCTACGCACGGACAAACTCCAAAATAAGTTGGCCCGCAATAGCATAACAAAAATAGAAGACCTGATGACCATCGTGAATCCTTACGCCAACCAAGATGACGTGGCCCGCAGCAGGGAGAGCAGGCGGCGCCATTCTCACTCCCCGGTATGCGCAAGGGACAATGACCGCCGACCCGACTACCACAGCGAAAGAAGGCCCAGCGACCGGGAGCGCGAACACCGAGATTACCGGTCGGGTAACTCCGGACGCTATCAGCAGGGGTACGACTAGAGGCGCAACAACGGCTACATCGCCAACACGAACGCTCATCCAAGGAGGAATTACGATGCCAACTTTGAGAAGATCCTTGATGGCCAGTGCCCCATACATAAAAACTCCAAGCACTCCATGCGTGAGTGTGATGTCCTTGAGTCAGCAATGTGGGGAAGAGGTGATAAAAGACCAATGAAAGATGACGCCGACAAGGACAAGGACCAATAACCGCCAGCACCGGAGTTCCGAACAGCCTCAAGGACGTACTCCATCTTCGGAGGCAGCGCGGTCGTCGAAGGGGAGAGATGACACCACCAAGTTGACAAGGACGTCTTGTTAGTCGCCGCTACAGGAGACGACACGGACAGTGCTCGCTACCTCGACTGGTCAGAACAACCTATCAGCTTCTCCAGGGAAGATGAGTGGATGGATTATAGATACCCTGGCCATTTCCCACTCATCATCGATCCAACCATTGCCACGTGCTGCTTCTGGAAGGTGCTGGTCGACGGCGGTAGCACCCGATGCTTTCCGCCAGCTCGACTACTCGAAGAAAGACCTCCTCCCGGTGAACTTCCACTTCTGGGGGATCATCCTAGACAAGGCGTCCACGCTAGTGGGCCAGATCATCCTCCCCGTACAGTTCGGTGACCAGGACCACTTTAGGATCGAAAACATCAACTTCGTCATCGCCGACTTCGAGACAACCTACCACGCGATACTCGGCCGCCCAGCGCTCGCCAAACTAATGGCGGTCCCGCATTACACCTACATGGTACTAAAAATCCCAACGCCACAGGGCGTCCTCAGCCTCCGCACCAACCTGAAGATCACGTACGAGTGCGAGCAGCAGACAATTTACGCCGTCGAGAAGCCCTATATCTAGGAGACGTACAACTCCGAACCCAGCGACAAGCCCGCCGCAAAGAAGCCGAAGGAAGCAGGACGTGCAACGACTACCGTCGACATCTCCCGCAATTAGATGTAGAGATCCTCAGCCCTCAGTGGCACTAGAGGATTTACAAGTTTAAAGTATTCCAATAAAGTTTGTATTATGTACCTCTCCATTAATAAATAAAGGTGTGGCGTTTTCCCCATATTCTGTTTGAACGATCCGACCTCTACAAAAACGCTCACGGCGTTCGGTGACCACTACAAAACGCTCACGGTTTTTGGCGACCGCTACAAAATGCTCCCATAGTGTTCGACGACCACTCCAAAATACTCCTATAGTGTTCGACGACCTCTCCAAAACGCATTACGACATTCTCTCCAAACAGCCTGGCCATAACTGGAAGCCCTCGAATCTGGTCTACTGATTACCTATAACGCATAGAAGTAGCTACCCTATACGCTATGATCATATGGATAGGACTCCCAAATGACATCTCTCCAACAACCGGGAGACATAATTTGGGTCGGAGGCCATGAGGTTATGTGCCCAGAATCTGTACAGGACCACGGTATGGTCGACGACTCTACAAGCAGCATGGTTTTTCGCCCATCGTCTACAGGAACGGTCTCCATAGGCCCTAGTCATGCCACGATCGAGCCTCTCGGAAAAGGGCCCTGTCCATGGCATCTCCCTACACATGCATGAGCTGCTTGCCCTCTACGCCATGGGTTGTTAGCAGCGTGCCCCCTTGGTAATCACTATGGCACCTATGCGTGTAGAGGCTCCGTGTCCTACGATGCGGGTCACGGGGAACCCAAGGCCGAACAATTCATCGCTACGGCTCACGACTTAGCAGGCACGACAGGACATACAAGTGAAAGAAAAGCTCACCGCCCTAGATACAATACAACTTTGTAGTTTTCACTTACACGTCTGAATACTTGTATCAGAGATACAAACTTCTGTTGTCCCACAACAAACAAATCTACATCCTTAACTACGATCTCCGCTACGTGATCGGCTTCAACCTCCAGATGATCCGCCTCCTCGTCCGACATCCCGAACGCGAATCCGGTCGCCACCCATCCAAGATCCAGCTTCGGGTAGTGTGACTACAACATGGCCAAGCCATGAGCAGTGCATCGCTGAGGCCGTAAATGACCGGAGCCTGCCCCACAGGCTGTGAGCCATCGATAGCACACCCTCCAAGTGCCTGGCCATCGACACACTCGACCACAGGGGCGATCTCCCACGCCAACGACCAGAAGTTGTCATAGTAGGCATCCACCTTTGCCTACAGGTCTGAAAATTGGAGTTGAACGTGGCCCTAGTAAGCTACGAACATGGTAAGCGACAAGTGAGAAGGTACTACCCCCGTCCATCGCCTACGCCTCTTGCTTCGGAACCGCGATCTCCTCCTCAGCTCCGAGCAGGCCTCAATCACAAAGCAATAAAAAGCTACTGACCAAGACACCATCAAGTCACCAAAAGGATAAGCATGAAGACTTATGGGCGGAAAGCTCGTCGACTTTTCTTCCACGAACGACGTGCAAGGAAACCTTTTACCCGAGGTCTACACAATATGCACAAAATAAAAGGACACCTACCAAACAAAAAATCTGGGCAAGTACATATCACAATAGTCCATGGCAACCATCTCAAACATCAATAGAGAAAAGGCCACAGTTCCAATCAATCATTCAACATTACAGCCTCATTCTACTAATGCGATATGCGACCCTCTCGCTAATGTTCCTAGTCTAGAGCTTGAATTCATGCCGAATGTGACAGTCCGGGCTACAGTACCTAATGATCCCAGCCAGGCCGCTACCCGGCGGCCCAAAACGTCGGCATTCCTCCCAAACGCAAATATAAGGATCGTCGACGACCAACCCCGGCACATCTCCTAGGTAGCAAATCCTCCTTCGTCGCCCAATGACATGAAGATCTCCGCGGGACTGGAAATGAAGGCGACTTAAGCCATGGTTGACCCACCTACCGTCTGGTAATACGCCGATGCTGAGTGGGGCAACGATGGCGAGTGCTTCCGGGTTTGTCGGGTTCGTGAGATACAGCACCATGGCTCTGAAGTACATCGCACCATCGTTTCTAGCCGCGACCTCCTGGCCGATAAGCACCTGGCCAATCGGATCCCGTCCCCACAACATCAACCTCTCGACACCATGAAAGCACAAGGCCTCTCGGTGATTGGCCCCGAGGAAGCGTTGCTCGAAGTTGGACTCCAGCAAAGAGTGGTGAGATCAACTGTAGTGCTGAATCTGTTGTAGGGATAGGAGCCGAATCATCGTGCCATCATCACAAATCCTCCGGAAGACACGACAGACCCGACGAAGATTCAGGTACTCAAAGACATTGTCACCATTGTCGATGACGCGAAGAAAGATATGGAACAGAAAGTCCTCCGGCAGCATCAACAGGGCGCGATCAACATCCATCTCTCTAGCAAAGTTGGCGCGCCTCCCTCGGTCCTCCCTGGTGACAACGAAGCCCTCTTACTCTTGCTTGCCCCTTGTGGTTGGTTAACGTGAAGAAACTAGACAAGGCGGTTGAGAGCCGCTCCGGTTCACCAAAATATATAACACATAGTCGTCATCCCCTCGCATCCAACGCGCGCGCGCCCCTTGGGTCACGAAAATACAACTCTTCACATCCTACACGCACTCTTCGGGTTGAAAAGATGCAATCCTTCGCATTTTTCCACCGCTAAAGTCCACCTTTTATACCAAACGGCATGATGCTTCGCCTTCCAGGGGTTTTGGAGAACCGCAATGACATCCACGCTACGTGGCGCAGATGGTTCGCCTTACATGGGCCGCTAAACGCGGTTTTATTGGCCCATGTTTTAATAGAATTTCTTTTCAATTATTCCATTTAATTACGGTTGCTAGTTCCTTAAATATTCGTTAGTCTGCAGTCCCGGGGACTGCATGTTTAAAAAAAATTCGAGAATTTTCTTCGCAGATACAATACCTCGGCTACAGTAAAACTGGTCGGCAAACTTCACCAATCACCAGAAGCATCGACCCTCGGGGACTTCATCGACCGCAACCACGACTTAGCTACCTGGTCGCAAATCCCATCCAGGCTCTGGGACTTTGTCAAACTGCGTACACCGAGCAAGGATCGGCGACTGCGACCATGGCACACAGAAAGCGGCGCGCGACAGCAAACACTCGGGGACTATGAACAAAACAGAAGCAATATGATCCTAAACAAGAACCTCCCAGCTCCTTACATCAAGCCCGGGGACTATGGGTATTCGTAGTCGTTTTTTATAAAACTTATGTTTTAGTCTCCGGCTACAAGTTTTACGTATTCTTTATATTTTTTATAAATCCTGGCACCACGTGCATACTTCACCTACTACCAAGCTCGGGGACTAAGTGGGTACACTTCACCTTGCGGTGAATGTACTGATTCTCTTCTCGACAAGCTCTGTTGTTTCTGTGTTGTTTTTGCAGAGCCTAAGTGGGTACGCTTCATCAGGAAAGGACTTTTCAAAAAAATTTCTTCTTCAGCACGTCACATCCTCCCGACAACCAGCCACAACATTCGGTGAGGCGACTTGCTTGCCCATCAAGCTATGACGCTCTCAACCAGTACAGCCTGGTCGGGAGGCCTCCCCGAGCAGTGCCTCGACCAGGCGACCTGGTCGGGCCTCTGCAACGATGACTGTGCGTGAAGGCGACCAGTCGAACACCTCCAAGGACGACGCTGCGGGCTCGCCAAAAGAATGTAACGTGCTCGGGGACTTGTTGGGGATATTACCTCGGCATATCCCCAGGGATCTGATGGGCGTACCGACCAGAAGACGTCCCTGCTCGCGAGTCCCTGCGGCACGCGATCAGCCCGACGTGCTCGCCAGGGACTTTGGAGAGCCTTGCTCGCTAAGGAATATCCTAAGTAGATAGGCTCGGATCCCTTACCTTAAGGGACCGATCATAATCTGTTAGGATATGGAAACTGTAACCCTGCTCCCTGGCTATATAAGGTGAGCAGGGACCCCCTCGAAACAATCTCATCTACGCCTTGTGTAACCTAATACTCATATCAATTCAACCACCAAAACATAGGACGTAGGGTATTATGGCCTGAACCTATCTAAATCGCCGTGTCTACGCTCTCTGTGTTAAGCTTGATCACCGTCGCCACACATCCGCCTACAATCTACTACTGTAGGGTACCCCCTAGGTAGACTGCGATGCATATTTCATCAATAGAGTGCCTTGGTCAGCGGAACACAGGAGGTTTAGACCAGTGACAGTCATACCATGAGCACAATGTTTGTAGTGCTGAGGGCCTATGACAGTCTCAAGGAAAACAACTGGAAGATGATCACCTAGCGGGGTGATGATAAGAGAAAGGCTACAAAGAGAGAAGGGAAGCTTAAGCGTTCTGATAAGCGGCTTCAGGAGCAGTTAGATGACATGGTCCTGCAGCGGGACCGGGCTCTCGAGAGAGAGGAGGAGAGAACAACCTTGGTGCAGAACATGACTCACGCTGTAGGGGCTGCAGATGACATGATCACCCAGCTAGTGCAGCAGAGGAATGAAGCCTGGAATGAGAGGAACCTTCTATAACAACAAGTTGAGGAGCTAGAGGAGATCAACGTCAACCTGCATGAGGAGTTCCACGCCTTGTACCATGGGGTGCATCCCTATGTGCCCCTTGGTGTAGTTGAGATGGAGCTTGGAGACATCAACGGCAACAATGGCGAGGAGTCCAGTGTCAACGACGTCTCTGCCCCTGATGCTGACATCGAAATTGGGGACAGGTCCTCAATTGGAGATGCTTCTGGTGCTGACGGCGATGTTGACGAGTAGTCTCAGGCTAGCTAGTCTTGTTAGCAGTAGGGCGCCTCTTTTTCATTCTTTTGCATGAGCACCGTCTCGTTTAGTTCCATGGAGGTTTGATGTGTTGGATCTATTAGTTGGTGGGATCTGAACACCGGAAATCCAGTGTATGTATGCTGGCAGTCATGGATGTATGGACAAAATTATGCTTGTTGCATTAATTTAAGTACTCATGTTGTTTCCATGTTTGGATCCTTATGTGTTGAGCATGCAAGAATTTATTGTTTATAAATTTCTTGTCACCTTGTTGTTATTAGTTACAACTTCCACCTCAACCTTTTTCACCGTGTTCAACCACGTTATGCAGATGGCAGCTAACACCCGTGGCAACCACAACCGCACCCGGGTCCCACCCGTTGCTGCCTCCACTAGTGCTCCTGGTGCTGGAGGCAAAGACATGGGTGAGGATACTGGTGACAACAATGAGCAAGTACCACCTCCCCCGCCTCCTCCAATGATGGCTGAGATGTTTATGAATGCCATGCTTGGTAGCCAGCAGAACACCGAGGAAGCTCAGAGGATTGTGGAGGATCTACTCCGCAACATAGCTCAAGGGCTTGGTGGAAATGTTTGCTAGCCTGCAAAGGATGCTAAAAGGTACAGTCGGTTAAAGGAGTTCCAGCAAACCAACCCACCGGTCTTCAAGGATGCGGTAGAGCCCTTGGATGCCGAAGAATGGATTGGCACTATAGAGGAAAAGTTTCATCTGCTAAGGTTAATAGAAGCTCTAAAAGTGGAGTATGCAGCACACCAATTATAGGGTCCCGCAGGGACTTGGTGGAGGCATTTCCGCACCACCTTTCCTGCCAATGCTCCTATCACTTTAGACACATTCACAATAGCTTCCCGCAACAACTACATACCACCATGTATGACAGCTCTGAAGGTTGAGGAATTCATGGCTCTTTCCCAGGGTACTAAGAGCATGAAGGACTACCTTCACCATTTTACCAACTTATCATGCTACTGCCCAGAGTTTGTGGACACTGTTGTTAAGAATATTGCTAGCTTCAAGAGGGGACTGAACCCTAAAATGAAAAAAAATTCTTGGGTACCAACAACAAGTCTGCCTTCTATGGCTTTAGTGACTGTCTGACACTGGATAGCAACAATCAGTGCTTTGTTGCGATTGAAAGCAAAAAGAGGGCCTTTTCTTCTGGTCCATCACAGCCCTAGGCACCCATGGGTGGGCAACCTCCCTATCGTCCCCCGGTGTCTGGTACTAGGTTCAGGCCGCCAGCGAGGAGGAACCCGGGAAACCAGTTTTCGAGGAATCAGCAGAGGAACTTCAAAGCTCCTATCCAAACCAACAGGGCACCAGCAAAGGCTGACCAGGCAAGAAGAGGCAACAATAACAACAACAATGGTGGCAGCTATGTCAGAGGTCCGTTCTATAATTGTGATCAGGAAGAGCACTTCTCCAGGACTTGCCCTATCCCCAGCAAAAGAAGCAGAACACCTACCCCACTCGTGTGCATCACACCACCATGGATGAGCTACCAGATGGAGAGCCGGTGACAACTGGTAAGTTTTCCATAAACCAGCATCCTACAATTGTGTTATTCGATTCCGGTTCATCGCATTCTTTCATGAGTCAAGCTTTTGCACAAAAACATGAGTTTAAAATGGCGAAGTTGGGGTATGCCTATCGCATTATCTCGACAGGAGCTGATACACTAACTAATAAAGTGGTCCGAGGAGCAATCCTTGATGTCGGGTTTAAGAAATATCGGATAGACTTGGTAGTTATGCTTGGTCTAGTGGTGGATATAATTCTTGGAATGAGATTGATGAAACAGTGGAGTCTGGTCATTGATATATCTATGAGGATAATAACCCTTAAGGAGCCGACTGGGACAGGTAGTTTCCAGCTCTCCCTCCCATGTTAGTCTGATCTAATAAGCTTGTCCTGTGCTACGCATGTCACTTCTATCCAGGACATACTTGTAGTGTGTGAGTTCCCACATGTGTTTCCTAAAGAGTTACCGGGTCTTCCCCCTGATAGGGATGTTGAGTTTGCCATCGAGCTCGTTGTTGACGGTCGTTAAGTGTCAATTTTGATATGTCAACAAGAACTTAAAAGGGCTTAATTGACTCACCACCATAGACTTAGGGGGTCCAACTGACAGATTTCCACAAGTTTTGGTGAGTTTATGTTTTTATAGGGAGTTATCAAGAAAAGAGCCAAAGAAGGTCTACATGTCATGTTTACATAGAGAGAAAGGACCTCGACACGAACAAGAATACTTAGGAAGGCTCTAGAAGCAACTGGACCAAGCCGGAAGCCGAGGGGGCCCACCCCCAGGGCGCCCGCCCTAGGGTTTGGAGTGGCCGCCCTACCCCTGTGACCAATCATGGTCAATCTCGCGGATCGCACTCCACCGCCTTTGAGGATGAATCTAAACCCTAAGCCTAAGGTCAGTTTGATCCGACGGTCCACGTTCATTTGAGGGGGCTATATAAGCAAGGCCCTGCCACACCTGAGGATGAGGAGAAATCATTATTAGAGGAAGCCATCAAAGCTAGGGTTTCATATCCCTCTCTCCACCAGAGAATTAGAATAGCTACTCCCAATTCCTTCAAGTTATATAGGATTGATTAGATAGATTTAGAGAAGTAGAGCATCGCGCTTTGGATTTCGGATCTTTGTCATAAAGATTGGCATTATCTTGTATCAATCTCTGTGACTTTATTCTAAATATCATTATGTTTCTATTTATTATGTTCTTAGTTTATTATAGTTCTATATTTGATATGGTTGTGATTGATAATGAGTTTATGTATAAGTTTGCAAAGCACTTAGCTCTTACCCTAGGGGAGTTATGTGGTAGATCACATGTGAGCGTGGTGCTTAGATGCTATTTACCTGCAAATGTATCCTATTGGCCGGGTCACATGGTAGTTCATGTAAGTGACAGTTCCATTGATTCTTATATAGTCCACCCCCGTTGGTAGGACATGCAGAATTGGTATTGCGGAGTAAGTCATGCTATGTTCTGACTTTCTTTAGTGATGTTCCTTATACATAGATAAAGAGACTTTTATGCTATATATGATCTTATATGTGCTAGAGTAGATTATGACTTAGTAGATTAGAACATACTTAGAAATTATTCTCTTACTAGTCTGATGTCACCTTACATTTATATGGAGTAGTCTATCTCTAATCTCTGTGTTATTTATTACAATTCAATATCATTATTATTATGGCTTACCCCCTGTCGAAGCAAGTGACTGTGTGATTGAGTTTCTCATAAGTAATCATGTTCTTCAAGTCCATCTCTAGTCTAAACCTTTGTTAATTCATGCCACCAATGTTTTGCTTTTCCTTTAGCAAAATTATAAATAACGATACCTGGAATTACTTTCCTGGTGAAGTGCTACAATTGGAATTTTATTTGTGTGCTTGCGGATAGAATAAATATATTTTCTAGAGAGCCTTTACATTCCTAAATACCACCGCACATTTCTAGCACCATGCTGGGGATGACAACCCAGTATTCAAAGTTGTGTTAAGAAATGTCAACAAGCATTTTTGGCGCCGTTGCCAGGGATATAAAGCATCGGTACGCACAGGAGATAGATATATATTAGAATTAGACTATGGAGAAAAATTGCATGAACAACTACTTAAATGAGAAATCATAACAAGGCACCTCTGCTTTAGCAGGATCACCCCTGTTGTTTTCTATGTTTATATTTCTATACAGGGTATTGCAGGATTGACTTTGATACATTCAACTCTTCATCATTAGAATCCAAGCAATCAAGAAATAAGAAGCTAGTCACCAATTTCTGAAGCTATGGCACAGAAGTGCCTGTGAGAATTCTCTGCTCCAAGCATTGAGAATATTCGCACTGGTCTGGTATTTGACGCAGAAGAAGAAGAAGATCTCAAATTTGAGCTCAAGCCAAGTCTCATCAATATGGTGCAAGCTAGACAATTTAGTGGAAAGGCACATGAAAATGCTAGTGCACATTTGCAGAATTTCTTAGAGATAGTAAGCACAATCAACATCGACAGAATCACCCAAAACATCATACTGCTTTGCCTCTTTCCATTTTCACTTGAGGGAAGAGCGAGGAAGTGATTCTACACCAATAAGGAAGATATCAACACTTGGGCGAACTGTTTGAAAGCCTTTCTAGCAAAGTTCTTCCCTATAAGCAAAACCAATGCCATAAGAGGAAGGATTACCAATTTTCAATAGCAGAAATCAAAAACAATTCCAGAAGCATGGGAGCGTTTTCAAGGATACCTATCAGATTGTCCTCATCATGAAATGGCAGGATGGTTACTCATGCAGACCCTTTACCATGGATTAACTCAAAAGGCTCGTGAGTGCGTAGATGCATCTGCTAGAGAGGATCATTTTTGGAACTTACACTTGGAAAAGCAGGGATACTTATGGACAAGATAGTAGAAAACCAAATCTGGTCCTAAGATAAAGTTCAACATTGTCACCAAACAGAAGAAATACCCGAGGAAGTAAATGCACTATCAACCAAGATGGATAATTTACTCCATTGGCTTGACCAGAGGGCCATATATAAAGAAGATCGAAGGGCCAGTGAGATGGCATACAATTGCCCACATCAACCCACTCCAAGTCAACCCAATAGCAAAGGTATGAATTTAGATAATACTTCAAAGCAAACTACTTTGAAGAATTTAATTACACAACAAACTAAAGTTAATGCGAATCTTGAGCAAAGGCTGGATACAAATGAATCCTCTTTAAAAGATATACATAATAAAATGGATTTTCTAGTATCCGCTTTTGATGAACAAAAATTCTTAATAAAAAGTAGAGATTAAGTTAGCAGAGCTAGCTACTGTTTTGCTTGTTACCACTAACATTGAGCAGGTGAAGAATATAACTACAAGAAGAGGGAAATGCACTAGAGATCCCCCTCATCCAAGAGGAATGATAAGAGCACGGACAATACCAGTAGTAGAAGAAGAAAATCCCAATGAAGCAGCAGAATTGCTACAAGAACCAATTGACCAAGAAATGAGAAAAGATTACCACGACACCAACTATTTACTATTTCCTAGGAGAAACAGAGGACTGCAGTCAGATGAGCAGTTTGGTAAGTTCGTAGAGGTTATTCAGAAGTTATATATCAACATACCTCTACTTGATGCCATACAGGTCCCTACATATGCAAAGCACATCAGATATATTCTTAACAAGAAGAGACCACAGCCAACCACTGAGGTGATCAAGCTGATAGAAGAATGTAGTGCGGCCATCCTTAATAAATCACCAAAGAAGAAAGAAGATCCAGGATACCCCACTATCGATTGCTCAATCAGAAACCAACACTTCAACAATGCACTTTGTGATCTTGGAGCAAGGGATAGTGTGATGCCTTCATCAGTCTACAAGAAGCTTGATTATGCAACACTAGAACCAACATCAATGTGCTTACAACTAGCAGATCAAACAATTTGATACCCTTTGGGCGTTGCTGAGAAGATTCCAATCAAGATAAGAGATTTCTTTGTGCTAGTAGACTTCGTGGTACTGGACATGAGCCCTGACTCTAAAGTGTCCATCATCCTTGGAAGACCATTCCTGAGCACCGCCAATGACCACATTGATGTCGGAAAGGGAGAAATTAAGTTCAACATAAATGGACAAGAAGAACACTTCACACTCAAGACTAGATGAGAGAACAAATCCACAGTGAAGGAAGTTCACGAAGAAGAATCACCAGAGACATTGCCTCTGGAGATGAATACATCAGAAGAGTGAAAATAATTTGGAGGTCCCGTTTTGGGGACCCTAAAATCTCGAACCCTCGCCAAAAGCTAAATCAGTATTTATCCACATTCATCAATTTCTTGCATATTTAAATCTTGCATTAATCATGTTTACTTTTATAATATCCAAAAGCCCCACATAAATCATTTTTATGGTGTGCGACAACCCATTTTATTAATTATAGTGGTGGCATAAAAATATTTTGCTTAATCATTCTTAGTAAGTTTTCATTCTCACTCTATTTTTCCTGCATTATATTTACCAAGTTTCTAGAAGCATGACCCATATCCTTGGGTCCCACATGTCATAGACTCCACCTCACATATATCACATCACATAATTTCATCCACTCACACACATCACAACCACCAGACATTTTCCACCGTCCAAACTCCACCCACGATCAATAATTCTGCATGAAGGCATAGCATGTGAGGTAGAGAACAAAGTTCAGCCACTTTGGGGCCAGAGTGGGGCAACCGCCCATACCACTAGGGCACCATCCCTGTCCCCTGCTCCACCTATAAAACCCTTCCTCCAGCCTTTTCTTCGCACCACACACTCCAGAAAACATCTCCAACTTCGAGTTTCCGAGTTTCAGTAGTTCTCCTAATTTTGGGAGAAAGAAGATAGTGGAAAGGAAGAGAGGAGTAGAAAGAGTTTGCTTGAAGAGAGAAGTGAGAAATATGAGTCACTTAGAAGCTATTGATCACGTTGTCCAAGCATAACTAAAAATTTGTTTAGGGGGAAGGGCTGTTGAAATTTCCAACAAAATATTGTCTTGAACAACTAACCGCCGAACGACTGACATCTGGACGGCTGACCGCTAACGATCATCTTTATTTCACATTCTCCATGAGTTTTTTTTTATAAGTTTTTGCAGGATGTTTAAGAAGGCCGCTAAAGCCGCCAAGGAAGCCTTGAAGAGTGTTGGGACAAGGCACTCGTCCTGGCTTCCTCTCGTCACTTCGACATGAGTGTCGATCCACCGGCCGAATAAGCACCATCATCATCATCAGGAAGTACAAGGAAGAACCTTCTAAAGGCGAGTGACCTTGGATTAAGGTCTCAGCGGGAGAAAGAAGTCTTCAGAAGTTGAAAAACAAATATTTCATCCACACCCCTACCATCGATCCTACTCTGCTAGAAGACACAGGTATGGATTCTGAGTTCGATCTTATTTTACGAATGATTTGGTGGACAGACTTTTGGAACGTAACCGAAGTAGGATCCCGACTTTTAACCATTGAATTTCTTTGCACTCTACAAATATGTGAGGGTGGGATCGCTTTTTGGTTGTTCAAACAAAATTTTATTCTGTCATGGAGGGAGTGGAGTGACCACCTCGGTTTCTCTCCAAGAGCTATCCTAGACTTAGATACTGATCTTACCAATTTTGATAAACACTAGTTATGGCGGAAAATTTCTAGGGACCAATACTTTTTAAGCCCCGAACTAGTGACATAGTGCATCCACACTTCGTATGTTTCATAAGTGGATAGGATATGTTCTATTCCTAGAGATGACCTTAGGAAGGTGAGAGTAGGAGATCTGAAACTTCTTTTTGCTGCTGTTAAAGAAGTATAGGGTTAGCATGTGAGGTACAGAACAAAGTTCAGCCACTTTGGGGCCAGAGTGGGGCAACCGCCCATACCACTAGGGCGCCCGCCCTGTCCCCTGCTCCACCTAGAAAACCCTTCCTCTAGCCTTTTCTTCACACCACACACACTCCGGAAAACATCTCCAACTTCAGTTTCCAAGTTTCAGTAGTTCTGCTCTTTTGGGAGAAAGAAGAAGACAGTGGAAGTGAAGAGAGTAGAAAGAGTTTGCTTGAAGAGAGAAGTGAGAAATATGAGTCACTTAGAAGCTATTGATCACGCTGTCCAAGCGTAACTAAAAATTTGTTTAGGGGGGAAGTGCTGCTAAATTTCCAATAAAATATTGTCTTGAACAACTAACCGCCGAACGACTGACATCTGGACGGCTGACCGCTAACGATCATCTTTATTTCACATTCTCCATGAGTTTTGTTTTTATAAGTTTTTGCAGGATGTTTAAGAAGGCCGCCAAAGCCGCCAGGGAAGCCTTGAAGAGTGTTGGGACAAGGCACTCGTCCCGGCTCTCCTCTCGTCACTCCGACATGAGTGTCGATCCACCGGCCGAATAAGCACCATCATCATCATCAGAAGTACAAGGAAGAACCTTCTAAAGGCGAGTGACCTTGGATTAAGGTCTCAGCGGGAGAAAGAAGTCTTCGAGAAGTTGAAAAACAAAGATTTCATCCACACCCCTACCATTGATCCTACTCTGCTAGAAGACACAGGTATGGATTCTGAGTTCGATCTTATTTTACGAATGATTTGGTGGACAGACTTTTGGAACGTAACCGAAGTAGGATCCCGACTTTTAACCATTGAATTTCTTTGCACTCTACAAATATGTGAGGGTGGGATCGCTTTTTGGTTGTTCAAACAAAATTTTATTCTGTCATGGAGGGAGTGGAGTGACAACCTCGGTTTCTCTCCAAGAGCTATCCTAGACTTACATACTGATCTTACCAATTTTGATAAACACTAGTTCTGGCGGGAAATTTCTAGGGACCAATACTTTTTAAAGCCCCGAACTAGTGACATAGTGCATCCACACTTCGTATGTTTCATAAGTGGATAGGATATGTTCTATTCTCTAGAGATGACCTTAGGAAGGTGAGAGTAGGAGATCTGAAACTTCTTTTTGCTGCTTTAAAAGAAGTATAGGGTTAGCATGTGAGGTACAGAACAAAGTTCAGCCACTTTGGGGGCCAGAGTGGGGCAACCGCCCATACCACTAGGGCGCCCGCCCTGTCCCCTGCTCCACCTAGAAAACCCTTCCTCTAGCCTTTTCTTCACACCACACACACTCCGGAAAACATCTCCAACTTCAGTTTCCAAGTTTCAGTAGTTCTGCTCTTTTCGGGAGAAAGAAGAAGACAGTGGAAGTGAAGAGAGTAGAAAGAGTTTGCTTGAAGAGAGAAGTGAGAAATATGAGTCACTTAGAAGCTATTGATCACGCTGTCCAAGCGTAACTAAAAATTTGTTTAGGGGGGAAGTGCTGCTGAAATTTCCAATAAAATATTGTCTTGAACAACTAACCGCCGAACGACTGACATCTGGACGGCTGACCGCTAACGATCATCTTTATTTCACATTCTCCATGAGTTTTTGTTTTTATAAGTTTTTGCAGGATGTTTAAGAAGGCCGCCAAAGCCGCCAAGGAAGCCTTGAAGAGTGTTGGGACAAGGCACTCGTCCCGGCTCTCCTCTCGTCACTCCGACATGAGTGTCGATCCACCGGCCGAATAAGCACCATCATCATCATCAGAAGTACAAGGAAGAACCTTCTAAAGGCGAGTGACCTTGGATTAAGGTCTCAGCGGGAGAAAGAAGTCTTCGAGAAGTTGAAAAACAAAGATTTCATCCACACCCCTACCATTGATCCTACTCTGCTAGAAGACACAGGTATGGATTCTGAGTTCGATCTTATTTTACGAATGATTTGGTGGACAGACTTTTGGAACGTAACCGAAGTAGGATCCCGACTTTTAACCATTGAATTTCTTTGCACTCTACAAATATGTGAGGGTGGGATCGCTTTTTGGTTGTTCAAACAAAATTTTATTCTGTCATGGAGGGAGTGGAGTGACAACCTCGGTTTCTCTCCAAGAGCTATCCTAGACTTACATACTGATCTTACCAATTTTGATAAACACTAGTTCTGGCGGGAAATTTCTAGGGACCAATACTTTTTAAAGCCCCGAACTAGTGACATAGTGCATCCCACACTTCGTATTGTTTCATAAGTGGATAGGATATGTTCTATTCTCTAGAGATGACCTTAGGAAGGTGAGAGTAGGAGATCTGAAACTTCTTTTTGCTGCTGTTAAAAGAAGTATAGGGTTAGCATGTGAGGTACAGAACAAAGTTCAGCCACTTTGGGGGCCAGAGTGGGGCAACCGCCCATACCACTAGGGCGCCCGCCCTGTCCCCTGCTCCACCTAGAAAACCCTTCCTCTAGCCTTTTCTTCACACCACACACACACCGGAAAACATCTCCAACTTCGAGTTTCCAAGTTTCAGTAGTTCTGCTCTTTTCGGGAGAAAGAAGAAGACAGTGGAAGTGAAGAGAGTAGAAAGAGTTTGCTTGAAGAGAGAAGTGAGAAATATGAGTCACTTAGAAGCTATTGATCACGCTGTCCAAGCGTAACTAAAAATTTGTTTAGGGGGGAAGTGCTGCTGAAATTTCCAATAAAATATTGTCTTGAACAACTAACCGCCGAACGACTGACATCTGGACGGCTGACCGCTAACGATCATCTTTATTTCACATTCTCCATGAGTTTTTGTTTTTATAAGTTTTTGCAGGATGTTTAAGAAGGCCGCCAAAACCGCCAAGGAAGCCTTGAAGAGTGTTGGGACAAGGCACTCGTCCTGGCTCTCCTCTCGTCACTCCGACATGAGTGTCGACCCACCGGCAGAATAAGCACCATCATCATCATCAGGAAGTACAAGGAAGAACCTTCTAAAGGCGAGTGACCTTGGATTAAGGTCTCAGCGGGAGAAAGAAGTCTTCTAGAAGTTGAAAAACAAAGATTTCATCCACACCCCTACCATCGATCCTACCCTGCTAGAAGACACAGGTATGGATTCTGAGTTCGATCTTATTTTACGAATGATTGGGTGGATAGACTTTTGGAACGTAACCGAAGTAGGATCCCGACTTTTAACCATTGAATTTCTTTGCACTCTACAAATAAGTGAGGGTGGGATCGCTTTTTGGTTGTTCAAACAAAATTTTATTCTGCCATGGAGGGAGTGGAGTGACCACCTCAGTTTCTCTCCAAGAGCTATCCTAGACTTAGATACTGAGCTTACCAATTTTGATAAACACTAGTTCTGGCACGAAATTTCTAGAGACCAATACGTTTTAAAGCCCCGAACTAGTGACATAGAGCATCCCAGACTTCGTATGTTTCATAAGTGGATAGGATATGTTCTATTCCCTAGAGATGACCTTAGGAAGGTGAGAGTAGGAGATCTGAAACTTCCTTTTGCTGCTGTTAAAAGAAGTATAGGGTTAGCATGTGAGGTAGAGAACAAAGTTCAGCCACTTTGGGGCCCAGAATGGGGCAACCGCCCATACCACTAGGGCGCCCGCCCTATCCCCTGCTCCACCTATAAAACCCTTCCTCCAGCCTTTTCTTCGCACCACACACACTCCAGAAAACATCTCCGACTTCGAGTTTCCGAGTTTCAGTAGTTCTGCTCTTTTTGGGAGAAAGAAGATAGTGGAAAGGAAGAGAGGAGTAGAAAGAGTTTGCTGGAAGAGAGAAGTGAGAAATATGAGTCACTTAGAAGCTAGTGATTACGCTGTCCAAGCATAACTAAAAATTTGTTTAGGGGGGAAGGGCTGTTGTAATTTCCAATAAAATATTGTCTTGAACAACTAACCGCTGAACGACTGACATCTTGACGGCTGACCGCTAACGATCATCTTTATTTCACATTCTCCATGAGTTTTTGTTTTTATAAGTTTTTGCAGGATGTTTAAGAAGGCTGCCAAAGCCGCCAAGAAAGCCTTGAAGAGTGTTGGGACAAGGCACTCGTCCCGGCTCTCCTCTCGTCACTCAGACATGAGTGTCGATCCGCCGGCCGAATAAGCACCATCATCATCATCAGGAAGTACAAGGAGGAACCTTCTAAAGACGAGTGACCTTGGATTAAGGTCTCAGCGGGTGAAAGAAGTCTTCTAGAAGTTGAAATATAAAGATTTCATCCACACCCCTACCATCGATCCTACCCGGCTAGAAGACACAGGCATGGATTCTGAGTTCGATCGTATTTTACGAATGATTGGGTGGACAGACTTTTGGAACGTAACCGAAGTAGGATCCCAGATTTTAACCATTGAATTTCTTTGCACTCTACAAATAAGTGAGGGTGGGATAGCTTTTCGATTGTTCAAACAAAATTTTATTCTATCATGGAGGGAGTTGAGTGACCACCTCGGTTTCTGTCCAAGAACTATCCTGGACTTTGATACCGATCTTACCAATTTTGATAAACACCAGTTCTGGTAGGAAATTTCTAGAGACCAATACTTTTTAGAGCCCCGAACTAGTGACATAGAGCATCCCACACTTTGTATGTTTCATAAGTGGATAGGATATGTTCTGTTCCCTAGAGATGACATTTGGAAGGTGAGAGTAGGAGATCTACAACTTCTATTTGCTGCTATTAATAAAGTGCATGCTTCACCTGAAGTTTTATTAGTTTCACATTGGCTTAGCACACCAAATCTGCAAGGTCCTGTTGGTTGCACATCTTTGATCACCCGTCTAGCCACAAGCATAAAATTATTAGAAAACTCGTCACTTGACTTCATTAATGAGTTTTGACTTTATTATGGCTATGACTCATTTAGACAAGGAAGGATATTGAAGAAAGAACACGATATTATGTATATGATATATGATAAGGGCAAGGTCCGGTTACCTAACTCGTGTCTTGGGCTCTACGTTGTCCAAAGTTATTTGATTGAAATTGAAGCACAGCCTGGAATTAGATAGCTCCACACCGCATGGCCTCCGAAAGGATGGCCAGTCATCAAGAACGCACATGGCACGAAGCTGATCCAAGCCCAGAGGAGCTGGCACACATCAGTTATAATGATTACAACCCTCGCATCCTTAGGGATCCGTGGGGTCAATACACTCAACAGAAAGAGCCAGTTCAGGAAGAATGGCCAGAAGGACAAGACCAACAATAGGCAAACAGATCATACCAATCTGGAAGGTATTCCACTGACCCATATGGAGCATCAGGGTCCAGGACCCAGCCTCATTTTGATACAGGTCGAACCTCCGAGGCCACCTACGCATTCACCGAAGATTATTACAATGAGACCTGCGCCTTCTACGCCCGCACCGATAGCAACCTCCTTGCCATCCAAGAGACAAGCCCGACACACCCAACTACTAGAGCAGCAGTAGGAGTGGAACCAGGACCACGCCACCGCCATGCAGGAAATGCGAGATGAGAATGCTGCTATAGGTGAGAATGTGTCTAATCTACTTCAATTCCTTAACTTCCAATGAAACTAGTCGCAGCATCAGCCAGTTTGGGGGCGTGCCTCCCCCAATTATCAAGGTACGTTTCTGTCTCCCTTCGTTTTATTTTTCTATAGTTATTTTCTTTTTTGTTGCCTTTATGTATTTAAAAAAATTAAAAATTTAGAGAACCCAATAAATATTTTCTATTTATTCTACTGTATTTCTTAATTATGAAAACCAAATAAAAAGAGTGTGTAGATAAGTGTGCTTTATTTTGCCGAGTTTAATTTTGCCTTGAATAAAAATTTGAATAAAAAGTTAGCATGATGGAAGTAATGAACAGTTGCTCGGCTTACTTACTTGCAAGAACCTAACTTTGAAAATAAAGTTCTCCCAATAAATGCTAAAACAATGATCTAAATACCTGTGAGACCATGGGCCTAAACTAAGTCTAGGTAATTGATGGACATGATTTGAGAAAGTCTGAGCTACTGTTTATCTTTTTTTTGCAACACTCAATTCTGGAGATTTATTTTGAAAACTTAAAAATGCCACATGATGAGTTCCTAGCATGACAGAGAGCAAATTCCTACCACAACCATACTTGATAGAAACTCCACATTACTACTACTTGTTTTTGCATTGAGTTTGATCAAGCTGTGTAGACACTTAGGAGCTTTTCATGTGGCTGAAATCAAGATACTCACTTGCACACATCTACGTCCTTGCTCTTCTACACTGGAAGCATGCATCACCATCCACCAAAATATATATATATGCTAGAAATATATTGTTATCATGTAGAAAGAGGCATGGGCTATGCAAAAATATATCCGAGGAAATAAAAAGGGGCAAGTGTCCGAAACCTTGAAAAAGAAAAAAAAGGTGAGACGAGAGGTAAAAATGGACAAGTGTCCGAAGTAGAATTAGGGGTACAAAGATACCCGCTTGAGTGGAAAAAATGGACACGTGTCAAACAGTAAATTAGGGGTATGCAACTACCCACCTGAAAAAAATAGAAAAGATGGCCCATGTTCCCTCAAAAGCAAAGACTTTTATCACCACCATTACATCTCCATTATCACTATCAAGTTACTCCACCACACATGCACATCTTGATTAAACTATATGACGAGTTCCTTTGGATCCACGGTTTGATTAGACAATATATGCATTACAAGTATGTATAATTCCACACATATGAACTCCGCATAAAGTCCATTAGTATTAGGTTAGTGAATCAACATTCTTTGAGATCCACAAATACCACATAGGAGAGACTAGAGAGTGTCATGCTTAAGGAACTCTGAGTTTTATTTTAAAAATTAATAAAAACTCTAGAACAAAAGTGAAGTACAGAGCATGAGACATAGTGCTTGACTTGATTATTCTATCTTTCAATTACTCAAGACTCAAGTGCAGGTACTAAGCCCCATGGAAAAAGAAGGATAGCTCACCCTAATCTGGAGGAGAATTCTATTTTGAATGCATATGTGCTTGTTAGAAGGAAAATATTGAAGCAACTTCTAATCCATCTGAGTTAGCTGTTTGCTTAGGGACGAGCAAAGGGTAAGCTTGGGGGAGCTTGTTGACGGTCGTTAAGTATCAATTTCTATATGTCAACAAGAACTTAAAAGGGCTTAATTGAATTACCACCATAGACTTAGGGGGTCCAACTGACAGATTTCCACAAGTTTTGGTGAGTTTATGTTTTTACAGGGAGTTATTAGGAAAAGAACCAAAGAAGGTCCACATGTCATGTTTACATAGAGAGAAAGGACCTCCGCACGAACGAGAATACTCAGGAAGGCTCTAGAAGCAACTGGACCAAGCCGGAAGCCGAGGGGGCCCACCTCCAGGGCGGCCGCCCTAGGGTTTGGGGCGGCCGCCTTACCTCTGTGACCAATCACGATCAATCTTGCGGATCGCACTCCACCGCCTTTGAGGATGAATCTAAACCCTTCGCCTAAGGTCAGCTTGATCCAACGGTCCACGTTCATTTGAGGGGGCTATATAAGCAAGGTCCTGCCACCCATGAGGAGGAGGAGAAATCATTATTAGGGGAAGTCATCAAAACTAGGGTTTCATATCCCTCTCTCCATCAGAGAATTAGAATAGCTACTCCCAATTCCTTCAAGTTCTATAGGATTGATTAGATAGATTTAGAGAAGTAGAGCATCGCGCTCTGGATTTCGGTTCTTCGTCATAAATATCTTGTATCTCTCTCTAGACTTTATTCTAAATATCATTATGTTTCTATTTATTATGTTCTTAGTTTATTCTAGTTCTATATTTGATATGGTTATGATTGATAATGAATTTATGTATAAGTTTGCAAAGCGCTTAGCTCTTACCCTAGGGGAGTTAAGTGGTAGATCACATGTGAGCATGGTGCTTAGATGCTATTTACCTGCAAATGTATCCTATTGGCTGGGTCGCGTGGTAGTTCGTGAAAGTGACAGTTCCATTGATCCTTATATAGTCCACCCCCAGTTGGTAGGACAGGCAGAATTGGTATTGCGGAGTAAGTCATTGCTATGTTCTGGCTTTCTTTAGCGTTGTTCCTTATACATAGACAAAGAGTCCTTTATGCTATATATGATCTTATATGTGCTAGAGTAGATTATGACTTAGTAGATTAGAACATACATAGAAATTATTCTCTTACTAGTCTGATGTCACCTTACATTTATATGGAGTAGTCTATCTCTAATCTTTGTGTTATTTATCTTTGAGCTTACAATTCAATATCATTATTATTATGGCTTACCCCCTGCCGAAGCAAGTGACTATGTGATTGAGTTTCTCATAAGTAATCATGTTCTGCAAGTCCATCTCTAGTCTAAACCTTTGTTAATTCATGCCACCAATGTTTTTCTTTTCCTCTAGAAAAATTATAAATAACGATACCTGGAATTACTTTCCTGGTGAAGTGATTCAATTGGTATTTTATCTGTGTGCTTGCGGATAGAATAAATATATTTTCTAGAGAGTCTTTACATTCATAAAAACCACCGCACATTTCTAGCGCCATGCTGGGGATGACAACCCATTATTCAAAGTGGTGTTAAGAAATGTCAACACTCGTGCCTAACACAGCACCGATATCAAGGAGACCATATCGGATGCCTCCTAATGAGTTAGCAGAATTAAAGAAACAGCTACAAGATCGGCTAAAGAAGGGTTTAATCCAACCTAGTACCTCTGAATGGGGTTGTCCAGCACTTTTCGTAAAGAAAAAGAGGGATAATTCCTTGCGAATGTGCGTGTACTATAGACCTCTTAATGCGGTCACGGTAAAGAATAAGTACCTCCTGCCCAGGATTTACATCTTGTTTGACTAGTTAGCCAAAGGCAGAGTGTTCTCTAAAATCGACTTAAGGTCAAGCTACCACCATATCAAAATCAGGCCAAAGGACATCCCGAAAATAGCTTTCTCCATCAGATACGGGTTGTTTAGTACCTGGTCATGTCTTTTGGGTAGACAAATGCCTCAGCGCATTTTATGCAGCATATGAATTTGTTGTTTATGCCAGATCTGGACAAGTTTGTTATCGTCTTCGTAGATGATATTCTGGTATATTCAGAGAACGAGCAAAACCATGAGAAACATCTTCGAGTAGTTTAGCAAAGGTTGAGAGATCACACTTTGTATGCCAAGTTCAGTAAGTGTGAGTTTTGGCTGAAGGAAGTCCCTTTTCTTGGTCATATTCTTTCAGAGAAGGGCATATCAGTTGATCCCAGCAAGGTGAAGGAAGCAATGGAATGGAAGATGCCAACTACAGTCGGCGAGATCCATAGTTTTCTAGGTCTAGCAGGGTACTATCTACGGTTCATTTTGGACTTTTCTAAGATAGCTAAACCCATGATAACCTTGTTGCAGAAGGAAAAGAAGTTCGCTTGGACCAAGGTGTGTGAGACAGCTTTCCGTACCTTGTGGAAGTTGTTGACCACTGCCCCTGTTCTAGCGCAACCTAATATAGACGAACCTTTTGATGTGTTTTGTGATGCTTCCAAGAATTGTTTGGGGTGTGTCTTGATGCAAAATGGTAAATTCATCGCTTATGCTTCCCGTCAATTGAAGAAGCACGAAGTCAACTACACAACTCATGATATTGAGTTAGCAGTAGTGGTACATGCCTTAAAGATTTGGCGTCATTATCTTCTTGGAAATCTATGCAACATGTACACTGATCATAAAAGCTTAAAGTACATTTTCACTCAGTCAGATTGGAACATGAGGCAAAGGAGATGGTTGGAGCTAATAAAGGACTTTGATTTACAAATACACTAGCATCCAGGGAAGGCAAATGTTGTCGTGAATGCCTTCAGCAAAAAGTCACATTGTCATGTGCTACAAGGCTTCATGTCAAATGAAAACAAGATAATCCACCCAGAAGTTATGTTGAACATAGAAGTCAAATGTCTCTTGAGAGATCAGGTTATAGAGAAACAGAAAACGGACAAGGGTCTATTCTACCTAAAAGAGAGCATGAAGAAGGAAGATATTCCACATTTTTGGATTGATGAGCAAGGAGTGTCACTACTACAACGCAGGGATATAGTATCACCAATTTATGTTACTATAGATTCAAAAAGTGTTACTAGCTCTCTTTGTAACACATTTTTATTTATGTTCCAATTGCCTATGTTACTATAGATTAGTTTATTGTAACATATTTACTTATCTACAAGATCATTTGTCTAGTGTTACAATAATTTTTATTGTAACACGGAATTTGCCACTCTTCATATGAGAGAGATATCACTAGACCACTCAAATGATTAGATCATGAAATGCATGGCCGTGCTTGGGTTAAGTGTTAACCTATGAGTTGGACCAAATATCGTTAGGCAGGGGAATAACATGTATATGGTTTTGTGGTGGTTCGTCTGATATGATCATTGCGTATGCGTAGGAGTTGACACACCTTGCTAGAGGCCGCTATCAACTATTGGTCGAGTAAGAGTACTTGGGCCATGTCTATGTGTGCGTGAGCCCATAGGGTCGCACGCTTAAGGGGTTGGAAGCCTAAATCGATCCACGCCTTTTGGCAGCCGTCGTCGCCTCCCCACGCTCGTGCCTAGTACTCCTCATGGACCTAGCAGTCTGGAGGTGTAACGCTTCCTCCCTGCACGTGTGGGATTCCTCGGAGGTGCTGCATCTGAGCACAAGGACGAACTACGGGAAGGAGACGTTAAGACGGACGACCTCGCAACTGCACGGCACTGCTGCGACGCGCACGACTACATCGAGTTAACCGATGGGCAATGATCACATGCATGTATGTAATTAATTCATGGCTTGCACGTCATGATTATGACAATATGGCTGGAGCCACAGATATTGTCCATTCATATGTAATGGCCTGCGTGCCAATCTATGATGATCCTACGACTATGTAATTTTATTTCACTATGTTACGGTAGTGATAGATAGTCTTGGTGGACTCATCACGGAAGGATGGCATACATGAATCATGGAGATGGTGATCACCATGATGAACAGATTGATGGAGATGGAGATCCCCAAAGGAACAATGGGCTATACCAAGTCATATCTGTATTAATGTCATTCCTACTATCTTCTACTTTTACATGCGATTATGTTTTTGTCTACATATGCGGTAGTGAAGTAAAACGATCCCTCAGCAATGTTTAAGTTGTAATGCTTCCTCAAACCTTGCACTGTCACATGTTGTGTACGATCAGTGGCGGGTCTATGAAATTAGGGTGCCACTGGTTTTCCTTGACTAGACAGGTTCGTGTCGGACACTTACAAGCAGAAGGTTTGGTTACTTGAACAAGGTCATCCTAACGGTTAGGGACCTTGGAGCATTAGTTGTTGGCAACACAAGCATAGAGATGCCACCCAACAACAAGAGTCATATGTGATATGATTAGCAAGGAGTTGCTTACCGATCTACCATGTCTCCTAGCGGTGATGCTAAAGCTCACTAGTAGACTTGTTAGTTGTGGGTCTTGAATCACTAAGTTTCAATTGAGGGATATTGATTTTAGTGGGAGTAGATTCTATTAAAAGTTTAATATGATTTACTCTGTTTTGGATACATTGTCTTAGTATTTTGCATTACCTTTTGTTGTAGATGGCTCCCAGAAATCAACCTTTTACTTTACGTTCAATTCTTGAGAAGGATAAGTTGAATGGAACAAACTATGCGGATTGGATCCGCAACCTGAGAATTGTTCTTAGGGCTGAGAAAAAGGAAGATGTTCTAGATACCCCATTACCAGATGGGCCTGCTCATAATGCACCTGCTGCAGAGAAAACCGCTTACAAGAAAGCATGTGGTGCTGATCGTGAAGTGGGTTGCCTTATGCTCGCTTGCATGGACCCAGATCTCCAGATGCAATTTGACAATAATCACGCAGCGTACGATATGATCGTGGCGCTTAATGATATGTTCCAGACTCAAGCCAAGACTAAAAGGTTCAATGTTTCCAAGGCTTTTGTCGAAACCAAGCTAGCAGAGGGCGCAGCAGTTTGACCACATGTGATCAAGATGGTTGGTCACACTCAGAGATTGGAGAAGCTAGGCTTCCCAATGGGCCCAGAGTTGGCCACTGATTTCATACTTGCGTCTCTTCCGCCTAGCTATGGGAACTTCATTTCGAACTACCATGTGCATGGGGCGGAGAAGGGCTTGAATGAATTGTGCGGCATGCTTAAAACACCAGAAGCTAATATCAAGAAAGGTGCTGGAAATAGTCATGTGATGGCGGTCCAAAACAAGCCTAACTTTAAGAAGAGGGCTTGGAAGAAGAAGAAGGCAAAGGCTAAAGATGAGATCTCTAAGCCAAACCCTCCTCCTGCACCCAAGGCTGCTGGACCATCTGCTGAAGCTAAATGCTTCCATTGTAATGTGAAAGGTCATTGGAAAAGGAACTGCAAGTTGTACTTGAAATCCTTGAAGGATGGCGATGGTAAAGGTACTCCCGCTGCTTGTACACTTGTTGTTTATGTTATAGACATTTTTCTCGCTGATTCTTATATTAATTCTTGGGTATTTGATACCGGATCGGTTGCTCATATTTGCAATACGATGCAGGGAATGATAAGAAGTAGAAGTGTGAAAAGAGGAGAAGTTGATTTCTGCGTGGGCAATAATGCAAGAGTTGTTGCGTTGAACGTTGGGACGATGCAACTTCACCTCCGTTAGGATTTATCATAGAGTTGAATAATTGTTATTTTGTTCCTAGTTTAAGTTGAAACATTGTGTCACCTTCATGTTTGATGAAGGATGGTTATTCATTTGCGAGTAAAGACAATGGTTGTGTGATCTCAAAGAATGACATGTTTGTGGCTTTTGCATCCATTGTGAATGGGTTGTTTATTTTAAATCTTGATGATGCACCTATCTGTAATATTAATGCTAAAAGGCCTCGGCTTAATGAGTTAAGTCCTTCTATATGTGGCATTGTCGTTTAGGTCATATAAGTGAGAATCGCATGAAGAGGCTCCATGCTGATGGGCTTCTAACTTCGTTTGATTTTGAGTCATACGAGACATGTGAGGCTTGCTTATTGGGAAAGATGACCAAGTCGCCTTTCATAGGTTTTCCTGAGAGGGCGACGGACTTGTTGGAACTTGTACATACTGATGTATGTGGACCAATGAGTATGGCAGCTAGAGACAGATTTCAATACTTCATAACCTTCACTGATGACTTTAGTAGATATGGATATGTCTACTTAAGGAAACATAAGTCTGAGACATTTGAAAAGTTCAAAGAAATTCAGAATGAAGTAGAGAATCAACATGGCAAGAAAATTAAAGCCTTGCAATCTGATCGTGGAGGCGAATATTTGAGCCACGAGTTTAGCAATCATATAAAGAGTTGCAAAATTGTTCCACACCTTACGCCTCCTGGAACGCCTCAAAGAAACGGCGTGTCCGAGCGACGTAATCAGACTTTGTTGGACATGGTTCGGTCTATGATGAGTCAGTCAAACCTACCACTCTCGTTTTAGGGATATGCTCTAGAAACAGCCGCTTTCCCATTAAATAGGGTATCGTCTAAGTCCGTATTTAAGACACCATATGAGATATGGACTGGTAAGAGTCCCAGTTTGTCTGTTCTAAAGATTTGGGGTTGTGAAGTTTATGTCAAAGGACTTATGTCAGATAAACTAACACCCAAGTCGGACAAATGCTTTTTCGTGGGATATCCAAAGGAAACTTTAGGGTATTACTTCTACAACTGATCGGAGGGCAAAGTGTTTGTTGTTCGGAATGATGTTTTCTTAGAGAAAGAGTTTTTCAATAAAGAGAAAAGTGGACAAAAGATGTATCTTGAAGAAGTTCAAGATGAGCCAATAGGGGATAACTCTACGAGTGATGCTAATGTAGCAGAACAAGCTGAGATACCTGTGGCAAGAGAAACACCACCACAACCACGAAGGTCAGCAAGAATCCGTGAGGCATGTGGGGAAGTGTTATTGTTAGACGATGACGAACCTGCGACATACGCGGAAGCAATGATGGACCCAGATTCTGAGAAATGGCAAAGTGCCATGAGATCCGAGATAGATTCCATGGGAGACAATCAAGTTTGGAACTTGGTTGACCCGCCTGATGGGGTTAAACCTATTGAGTGCAGATGGATCTATAAAAAGAAAAAGGATATGGATGGAAACGTTCACATCTATAAAGCTCGACTTGTTGCAAAGGGTTTTCGGCAAGTTCAAGGAGTTGACTACGACGATACATTCTCGCCGGTAGCGATGCTTAAATCTATCCGGATCATTCTAGCAATTGCTGCTTATTTCGATTATGAGATTTGGCAGATGGATGTTAAAACAGCCTTTCTAAATGGAAATTTGGAAGAGGACGTGATATGATACAGCCCAAAGGTTTTGTTGATCTTAATAATGCTAGAAAAATATGCAAGCTACAGAAATCCATTTATGGGTTGAAGCAAGCATCTCGGAGTTGGAACATTCATTTTGATGAAGTGATCAAGGGGTTTGACTTTCGTCAAAATGAAGAAGAACCTTGTGTTTACAAGAAGGAAAGTGGGAGCGATGTTGTATTTCTAATCTTGTATGTGGATGACATACTATTGATTGAGAATGACATTCCTATGTTGCAATCTGTAAAGACTTCACTGAATAATAGTTTTTCTATGAAGGATTTAGGAGAAGCAACATACATTTTGGGCATCAAAATCTATAGAGATAGATCAAATAGGCTTATAGGATTAAGTCAAGATACGTACATTGACAAGGTGTTGAAATGGTTCAACATGGAACAATCCAAGAAAGGGTTCTTGCCAATGTCACATGGTATGCGTTTTAGCGACAAGCAGTGTCCTTCGACAGCTGATGAGCGGAAGCGCATGAGTAAGGTTCCATACACTTCGGCGGTTGGTTCCATCATGTACACCATGATATGTACTCGGCCAGATGTCTCATATGCTCTAAGTGTTGCGAGCAGGTACCAAGCCAATCCAGGTGAGAGTCACTGGACGCTTGTTAAAAACATCCTTAAGTACTTGAGAAGGACTAAAGATGTGTTCCTAATCTATGGAGGTGAGGAGAAGCTTGTTGTAAATGGTTACACCGATGCTAGCTTCAAACTGACATAGATGATTCACAGTCTCAATCAGGTTTTGTGTTCACAATAAATGGTGGTGCTGTAAGTTGGAAAAGTTCCAAGCAGGAGACGGTGACCGATTCTACAACAGAAGTCGAGTACATTGCAGCTTCTGCCGCTGCAAAGGAAGGTGTTTGGATGAGGAGGTTTCTCATTGAGCTTGGTGTGTTTCCAAATGCGTCTAGCCCATTGAATATACATTGTGACAACAATGGGGCAATTGCGCAGGCTAAGGAGCCTAGGAATCACCAAAAGAACAAACATGTACTGCGGAAGTTTCATCTTATTCGAGAGTTCGTCGGTCGAGATGAGATCAAGATGTGCAAGATACATACGGATTTGAATGTTGCAGATCCTTTGACAAAGGCTCTTCCACAGCCTAAGCATGAGGCGCACTTGAGAGCTATGGGTATTAGATATCTTTGAGATTAACTCTAGTGCAAGTTTGAGACTGTTGGAGTATGCCCTAGAGGTAATCATAGAGATGATTGTATTTCCTTGTATCCATGATATGTTATGAGTTCAAACGGATATCCATTAAAGACAAGTTGTATTGATAAGCAACTATGTGAATTGTTTGTGAAACTCTTTTACTTGTATGGTTATTCTAAAGTTGTCCCTGATCAGAGTTCGTGTAAGAACGCACATGAATATTAGATCAGCACATTATTAGTTGATGACTATGTTTCACAAGTCATGGACATAAAGATGTCAAACTAATAATGTGGGCACATGTATAACATGGGGCTGGACAGACCTGACCTGAGATTGTCTCTATTCACATCATGTATGTTATGTCCTTAGACCTGAGATTGTCGTATGTACTCAAGATGTGAAACGACCTACTTAGGGACTACCAAACGCTACTTCATGACTGGGTAGTTATAAAGGTGGCTTTCGGGTTTGTCGGGAAACATGTTGTGAGACATAGTCAATCAAGATGGAATTTGCCACTCTTCATATGAGAGAGATATAACTAGACCACTCAAATGATTAGATCATGAAATGCATGGCCGTGCTTGGGTTAAGTGTTAACCTATGAGTTGGACCAAATATCGTTAGGCAGGGAATAACATGTATATGGTTTTGTGGTGGTTCGTCTGATATGATCATTGCGTATGCGTAGGAGTTGACACACCTTGCTAGAGGCCGCTATCAACTATTGGTCGAGTAAGAGTACTTGGGCCATGTCTATGTGTGCGTGAGCCCATAGGGTCGCACGCTTAAGGGGCTGGAAGCCTAAATCGATCCACGCCTTTTGGCAGCCATCGTCGCCTTCCCACGCTCATGCCTAGTACTCCTCGCGGACCTAGCAGTCCGGAGGCATAACGCTTCCTTCCTAACAACACTAACACTACTCCAAGTGCTACATCTTGAGAGAGAGTGGAGAGCTCCTCCTTGTGGTGTGTCTTGAATGAGAGGGGATGAGGGGGTATTTATAATGGAGAGGTGGAGTAGGGGCTACTCCACCGCCACGTCATCAGTCCATGTGATGTATGGTGAGAGCCCTTTGATCGTTACCGCCTTTAGATCAATGGTGCAAGAGAATTCAGCATGTGCTTCTTTAATTCAGCATGTGCATCTTTGCATGCAACATGTGCTTCTTTGCATGGTGGCATGCAAATGGCGGTGGGAGAGAGGAGTAGCCGCCAAGCCACCTTGGGGTGGTTGGCCAACCCATGACATGTGGGACCACTCCAAACCTTCTAGAAGCATGGTCCACATGTCATGGAGTGGTTAGAAACTTTGGTGGTGGCCATTGATGGGTCGGCCGACCTGCATAACGGGGTTAGTGACCCTCCTACTATGACATGTGGGCCCTCAAATGATGTGGGTGCTTGGGATAGATAGTGGGCCCCATAGGGTGGTCGACCGACCCCCTATGTGGGTCCCACTAGCTCATTTCTCTCCATTTCATATAGCCCTGCAAGAAATACTCCATGGACAGGTGGAACTAGTTATTGGATAAAATATACTCATGATATGCTTATGTCCCTTCATTGTGAGGCTGTTGACGGTGATTTTGAGCATAGAAAACTATGACATTTTCACCGTCAATAAGATCCCCCAAGCTTAAGTCTTTGCTCATCCTCGAGTAAAGGTTAAATTTAACATGAGCATAACACCTTAAGGTATATAGATAACATAAAATTCATTCCAAGACATTTCTTAAACAAGTGGGATATGTGACATTAGCTATCATATATCCTTGAACAGTTGAAAAGTGGAACAATTCTTGAAGAAAAGTCATCTTCCCAATCCATTTCTTAGTAACTTGGTGTCGGGGACCTAATTTAACGATACATTTTAAAAAATAATTAACAACCATTTGAGGGGAAGCGAGAAGCCCATCAGAGGCAAACCGTCACGGCCCATCAGCTAGCGGGACGAAAAGCGCGGGGGTCGCCACCTAGACGACCCACGAAGCCAGACATGCCCTAGGCAGACATGCCTTGGGCAGGTTCGACTCCGTCTCGCCCGACGTCCTGAGGGAAGATGTGCCCGTACCTCCCTCCACGTCGGCATTCTCTGGCTTGAACCAATCCGTGCCTTCACGGCCAGGCCGTTGGTTCCAGGAGACGTGTCAACAGTAGAGGAAGGACCTCTTTACCCCTATACGAAGGGATAAGGTCGCAAGTCCTTAGCTGCCGACGTCGCGCCCTCTATAAGATAAAAACGGAGGTACAGAACCACGTAGAATCGTACACCCCGTATAATTCGGGGCTCATGATAACACCCTGGCTCCTGCCCAAACGAAGACATGTTGAGTTACCCAATCGGGACAGGACGAAGCAAGGCACCTGGACAGGACGGAATCATGCCTCTCGTGAGGCGGAGATGGCCTCACACATCCCCGGCCCCTACAGGAGCTCATCAAACGAAAGTACAACGGGTACAGTGGGACCCTCTGAATAACGGAGTCCATTGGCCATGCGTGGAGGAATCTCACCGTACGCAAAAAGAATGGGGGGAAGGTACAAACGGTGTACCAGCCGATGGAGTTGTAGGCATCCATGCCTCTATCCACTTCGGGCTTAACCGGACCCCCCCCCCCCCCGATATTCTCCGGCGAAGCGGTGGAAGGCCGACACGATACCCAGCCTCCGACCAAGTACGAAGACAATGATAATATAGTATTATGAGTACCCCACATCCTTCTCGGAGAAGGCAAGGGCACCGCCTCTCAAGACATGCTCCTCGATGCACACTTGTAACTCCCCCACCCTCCTTGCTACTATAAAAGGAGGGTGAGGGGGGACGACACAGGGACGGTCGAACAAGAAACAAGCATCAGACGATCGAACAATCGAAGAACAACAGGCATAGAGCTAGAACACACTCATACACCAACACACTCAGAGACTTGGGGCTCATACCCCCTCTCTCGACTAAGCTTGTAACCCCCTCCATGCAGAGATAAGCAACACGAGCAGCTACACACTAGACGTAGGGATTTCTTGCCCGAACCAGTATAATCCTCTTGTCTCTTTGTCTCACCATTCGGAACACGACACGCGTACAAATTTACTTCTTGGTAGTTTCTAAACACTGACAGTTGGCGCGCCAGGTAGGGGGCATCGTGTGTCGCGATGTTTTAGTGGTTCCGAATGGCCACCTCCAACTCCGACAACCCTGGGCTCACCTTCATCCGCTTTGGGAGCCTGGAGTTCGCTTGCTCCGCGGATGGAACCATCACCCGTGTGCTGTCTTCGCCGAACCAGGTCATTGACACCCTAGCACGGTCGAACGAGGACCACCCTGCTCCCTGCAGGGACGCACTGGTTGAGACCTTCAGGCCACGAGGCCCTGGAGCCAACCCCACCGGACTTGGGGAAGAAACTCCCTGGGACGACAATAGAGGGCTCCACCCGCTCGAGGCGTTCATGAGCGGTGTGGGGGACTCTGACGACGACGGCCACGAGATCGACCACGTGGCCGAGCATGCCATGTTGCATTTCGTGCGCTCCCAGTACGACTACCTCCTGGACTCGGACCCCGGCTCCGACGGCGATGAAACGCCGACAGACGGCAGTCGCCTTGGAGCCGTCACCACGACGGAGGAGGTCCACCATGACACTGAGGAGTGTGCCGACGACCCCTTCCTTGACCATGACGCAGGGAAGAAACCTGCCACGGGGCGGATGACGTACTACTCCTCGGACGAACAGTCCTCCGAGGGCAGCGACCGCCCACTCCTCCGCCGGCGTAGATCACATCAGCACGCTGAGGGACGCCGGGCACCGCGGCCGTCCCCAAACTGGGTACAGAGACGGACGCTCTCTCACATCGACGCTGCCATCCAAATTGAGGGAGGTGCGCCGATAGAAGAAGGTGTCCCTGTAACGTACCCATTCGGCCTTGTTAGCGCCACTTCCATCCTCGAGCGACTCATCGCTCTGAAGATGACTGACACCCCTGACGACGAATTCATGGGAACCATCGACTCATTTTACGACCTCCTGACCGAGGAAGACTTGGCTCTCAAAGGCACTGACAGTACGGGGACTGAGCGTGTTACTCCCAAGGTCAGCGAGGCTCCCTCATGAGAATGTTTCATGTGCGACAGGAGGGAAGCCACCCCCGAGGGAGCCGTGCGCGACCTCGACGAGGATGGAAACGAAATCCTCCCTGAGAACCGACAGGTCCTCACGCCGCCGCACGTCAACCTCGACGCCATGTAGGCTCAGCAAAACAAGCTCGACGACGCTCGCCGCTAGATTGACAACGAGTGCGCCCTCCTCGAGTACCAACTGCACCCAAGGCAGGAGATTGATCCCCGAGCTCGGGCTCGGAACGTACAACATAGCGGCTGCCAATTTTCCCAAGGGCACAGCAGAACATAGCGGCTGCCACCATGCTCATGAGACAGTTCCCGCAGCCCACAACGCCCGAGGAAAAGAAGCTTAGACGGGAGTTACGCCTCCTTCTCGACAGCGCGGCGGCCTAGCAGGTGGAGAGCTTAGCATGACAGAGAGTAGGGGCTCTCTCCAGTGCTCCAAACACGCCGCTACCTGAGAACTCTGTTCGCCAGAGGCCAAGGCTGACCCCCGCAAGGGAACAAGAGCCGGCCAGGTGACGTCCCGGGCGCAGCGCGCGTTTTGGAGGCGACGACCATGGGCAAAGCGACAGCGACGGCGATAGCAGACGGCGTGGGCGACACCCACGAAGGGGCGGACGACATGACCCTAATGAGGACCCGGACTCCAGCCCGGAGCCCACCGGACCATGCTGCTTCTCTTCGTGCATACACACTGCGTGGGTCCCATCGCAGTTCCGCTCGCCGACCTACATCCAGAAGTACACAGGGCTCACGAACCCTAGCCTCTGGCTGGAGGACTATCGGTTCGCCTGCGAGGCAGGCGGAGCAAACAACGAGAACTTCATAATCCGTCACTTGCCGCTCTACCTCTCCGATATAGCGCGAGTGTGGCTTGAGCATCTCCCAAAAGGAAAGATCCGAAACTGGGCGAACCTAAAGGAGTCATTCGTCGGGAACTTTCAGGGGACCTACATCCATTCTGGAAACTCCTGGGACCTCAAGAACTGTAAGAAAAAGCGAGGTGAAACCCTCCGAGAGTACATTCGTCGCTTTTCTCAACAGTGCAATGAGCTCCCGGACATAGCCGACGGTGATGTGGTTACTGCGTTCCTGTCAGGGACGACTTGCGAGTCCCTAGTCCATAAACTAGGGCGCGAGAAGCCCAAGACAACCAAGGAACTGCTCGACATTGCCACAAACCACGCCTCAGGCGAGGAGGCCGTCGGTGCCGTGTTCCAGGGCGTGACTAGCCGGAGCAGGCGTGATGAGGTGGAAGCCGAAGGACCCTCGACTCGTCCTCACAAGAAGGGGCATAGCCGTCCAGGGTATGACCCGTCACTCGTCGCGGCGGCGGAGAAGAGCGAGGGGCAGCAGGATGGGCCAGCTAATGACCACTTCGAAAAAATGCTGGAACGGACCTGCCCGAACCATGTGACCCCTGTCAAACACCTCCTCAAGGACTGCAACCTCATGAAAAAGTTCCTCGGTGGCGGTGTGAAGAAGAAGAGATGGGCAAAGAAGAAAGAGGATGAGGGAGAAGACGGCGGAGGAAAGGACAATGACTACGTCCCGGCGGACGAAACGCTGATGATCTTCGGTGGCCCGGCGTCGTGTAGCTCCAAGCGTCAGCAAAAGGTCGCCCGTCGAGAGGTATACGCAACCGCCCCCGTTGTTACCACCTTCCTCAACTAGTCTGAGTCTCCTATTACTTTCAATCATAACGATCATCCCGAATATGTACCGTATCCTGGCCCATATCCGCTAGTTGTTGATCCCATCGTTGGCACGAAGCACCTCACCAAAGTCCTAATGGATGGCGGGAGTGGGCTCAATATCCTTTATGCTGAGACCCTCTATGCGATGAGAATACCACGGTCACGACTGCGCCCCTCAGGGGCTCCGTTTATCGGGGTGATCCCAGGCAAGAAGGCAGACCCCATCGGCCGGATCGACCTACCTGTCACCTTCGGCGGCCCGGGCAATTTTCGTAAGGAAATACTGACGTTCGAGGTCGTCGGATTTAGGGGGTTTACCACGCCATACTCGGACGACCATGCTATGTGAAGTTCATGGCAGTCCCAAACTATACCTACTTGAAGCTGAAGATGCCGGGTCTGAAGGGTGTCATCACGGTAGGCGCGGCGCCCCGGCGCGCGTACGAGTGCGACGTCGAGTGTTGCACGTACGCGTCGGCGCTTGTGGCCTCAAAACAACTCACGGCTGAGTTAGCAGCCGAGGCTAGCACGTCGCGGGGAGAAACCACGAACCCCAAGAAGATTGGCTCGTTAGAGTCCATGGAGGCCACGAAAACAGTCGTTCTCGACACCCGGGACAGGGAAGAGAGGGCCGTCCACATCAGCTCCTCCCTCTCTCCCAAATTGGAAGGCGAGCTCGTCGACTACCTCCGCACGAACATCGACGTATTCACGTGGAGGCCCTCGGATATGCCGGGCATACCCAGGGATGTTGCCGAGCACTTCCTGCATGTTAAGTCGGGGTCCAGACCGGTTAAACAACGAATGCGCCGCTTCGACGAAGAAAAACGCGTCGTGATCGGAGAAGAGATCAAAAAGCTCCTCGTCGCGGGTTTCATCAAAGAAGTGCACCACCCCGAGTGGCTTGCCAATCCTGTATTGGTACGAAAGAAGAATGGGAAATGGAGAATGTGTGTCGACTACACGAGTCTCAACAAGGTCTGTCCAAAGGACCCATATCCACTGCCCCGTATCGATCAAATAGTTGACGCGACATCAGGGTGCGAACTCCTTTGTTTTCTTGACGCGTACTCCGGGTACCATCAAATCAAAATCAAGTCGGACCAGCTCGCGATGTCGTTCACCACCCCGTTCAGATCGTTTTGCTACGTCACCATGCCTTTCGGGCTCCGGAACGCTAGGGCAACTTTTTAGCGGACCATGATCCGGTGCTTCGACAAACTTGTGAGTAAAACCGTTGAGGTTTACGTGGATGACATCGTCGTCAAGTCCAAACACTCTAGCGAACTTGTGGCTGACCTCGCCCACACATTCGTGAAGCTAAAAAAGAACAGCATCAAGCTTAACCTCGAGAAGTGCGTCTTCAGAGTCCCAAAAGGCATGCTCCTGGGTTTCGTTGTCTCTAAAAGGGGGGTTGAGGCTAACCCTGAAAAGATCACCGCCATTGAAAAAATGGGGCTGATCCATAACGTGAAAGGGGTACAAAGGGTCAGGGGTTGTCTCGCGTCGCTCAGCCGGTTCATCTCGCGCCTCGGCGAAAGGAGCCTGCCTCTTTACAAACTCCTAAAGAAATCCGAGCGATTTGCATGGCACCCGAGGCCCAGGTAGCCCTCGACCATATCAAGCAGCTGCTGTCAAATGCGCCTGTCCTGGTCTCACCCGACACAGAGGAAAAATTCCTGTTATACATCTCCATCACGAGGCAGGTGGTGAGCATGATCCTAGTCGTGGAAAGAGAGGAAGAAGGGCACGCACTCAAAGTACAGAGACCCGTGTATTTTGTTAGTGAAGTGTTGAGCGACTCAAAGACTCGGTATTCCCAACTTCAAAAACTGGTGTACGCGGTGGTCATGACCAAAAGAAAGTTGTTGCATTACTTTGGGTCACACGAAATCATAGTTGTAGACAATGCGCCGTTGGGAGAGGTCCTCCTGAACAAAGATGCCACCCATTGTATCGCTAAATGGGCGCTGGAGCTGATGGATAAACACATCACCTACGCCCCGCGGACCGCCATCAAGTCACAGGTCTTGTCTGACTTTATCGTTGAGTGGACGGACGCAACCCTCCCTGCTCTGGCTGTCGAGCAGGAGTATTGGACTTTGTACTTTTATGGCTCCCACATGAAAACCGGCGCAGGCACTGGGATCGTCTTGATGTCACCCCGCGAGGTGATGATGAGGTACATGGTACGTCTACTGTTCCCAACGTCCAACAACGAGGCGGAGTACGAAGCCTTGCTTAGTGGACTACGGATCGCGATCGACCTGAGGATAAGGTGGCTCGACGCTCGCGGCGACTCCCAGCTAGTCGTCAACCAGGTCATGAAGCAATCCAACTGCGTCGACTCGCGTATGGTCGCGTATTGCTAGGAGGTACGAAAACTTGAGTCCAAGTTTGATGGCCTCGAGCTCAATCACGTGTTGTGACAACAGAATGAAGAGGCCGACTCCCTGGCCAGGGCGGCCTCAGGTCGGGAGCCCGCGCCTCCCGGAGTGTTTGCACATGATCAGTTAAAGCCATCTATTAACACCGAAGAAACGGAATCCTCCAGCGCCAGCTCTCCAGCGACCTCGAGAGCCCTCGAGGCCTCGACTGTAGGTGATGACAAAACCACTGAAGCAATGAACATAGAGCAGGAGGGGTTGACATCGGAAGAGAAGGATTGGAGACAACCATACGTAGATCACCTAACCAAAGGTGAGCTCCCCACAGACAAGGTGAAATCTAGACGGCTTGCCAGACGAGCCAAGACATTCGTCCTTGTCGACAGCGAACTTTACAGGCGAAGTGCCACCGGAGTTCTGCAACGTGCATCCCAACCGAGCAGGGGAAAATGTTGTTGCAAGACATCCACCAAGGGGTCTGTGGACATCATGCAGGAGCCACAACCCTCATAGGGAACGCGTTTCGGTAAGGTTTCTACTGGCCGACGGCCGTAGCCGACACGCAGACCTTCGTTCGCGCTTGCAAGGGTTGCCAGTTCTTCGCTAGGCAGATTCACATGCCTGCCCAGGCACTCCAAACCATCCCTCTTACGTGGCCATTCATGGTCCAGGGGCTCGACATGGTCGGCAAGTTCGATAAGGCGCCCGGGGGCTACACCCACCTGCTGGTCGCCATAGACAAGTTCACCAAATGGATTGAGTTGCGCCCCATCACTAACACTAGGGACGAGGAAACCATTAGTTTCTTCACATAAGGCGCCCGGGGCTACACCCACCTGCTGGTCGCCATAGACAAGTTCACCAAATGGATTGAGTTGAGCCCCATCACTAACACTAGGGCCGAGGAAACCGTTAGTTTCTTCACCAATATCATCCATCGCTTTGGAGTGTCCAATTCCATTATCACCAATAATGAAACTAACTTCACGGCAGGGGAGTTCCTAGAATGGTGCGACGAGCACCACATACGGGTTGATTGGGCCTCCGTCGCGCACCCGGAATCTAACGGGTAGGTGGAACGCGCCAACGGGCTCATCCTACAGGGGATCAAGGCGAGAATTTCCGATTGGCTGAATAAATACGGTAAAAAGTGGCTCCAAGAGCTCCCTGCAATCCTGTGGAGTCTCAGAACGACACGAAGCAGGGCCACCGGCTTTTCGCCATTCTTCTTGGTCTACGGCTCGGAGGCCGTCCTACCCACCGACCTTGAGTACGGGTCCCCTAGGGTGGAGGCTTATGACCCTAAGAAGGCAGAAACCTTCCTGGAAGACGCCATCGACCAGGTCGACATGGCCAGGGACGCCGGCCTCCTACACTCGGCCAAGTACCAATAGGCGCTACGCCGGTACCACAATCGACGTGTCCGACCAAGGGATTTTTAGCCAGGGGATCTAGTACTCCGAAAAATCCAGAGCAACAAGGAGCGGCGCAAGCTCACATCACCCTAGGAAGGACCCTACATTGTCCACGAAGTAATAAGACCAGGAGCTTATCGACTCAAAAGTTTCGCCGGCAAGGTCTTCACCAACGCCTAGAACATACAACAGCTATGTCGTTTCTACCCCTAAAAAATCCCTCATTACAGCATTCCAGTCAAAATTTGTTTTCTTTTATGCATCACAAAAGTCTTTGGTAAGAGCTCCTCTTTTATGCGCGGCATACAAAGAAACCCCTCACTCGGGGACTACCAGATAGATGCAAAATAAAAGAAAAATCTGAACAAATATACACAACCCAAGTTTATTACAACCATTCCAAAGGCAAAAGGGCAAGAGCCCGGATAAGGTTCCCAACATTACAGCCTCATCCTACGGATGCAATAGGCAACCTCATCGGAGAAATGCCTACTCCAGAGATCGAACTCATAGCTAAGACGACATTCTGGGCTATAATACACAATAGCTCCGACCTGATTCTCACTTGCTGGCCTAGGGTGTCTGCACTTTTCCCAAGTGCAGACAGGGTAGTCATCAACCACTATCATCGGCACGCGCCTCGGGCAACGAATGTCCATCCCCAGCGCGATGACGCGAAGATCCTCGTGGGAGTCGAAACAGAGCGAGGTGAGACCATGGTTACCCCATCTACCGTCCGGGAGCGCGCCACCGGCGACTCGGCCGAGAAGAGCGAGAGCCTCGGGGTTCGCCGGATCTGCGAAGTACAGCAGCATGGCTCGGAAGTACATTGCTCTGAAATCTCCAGCCAGGATCGCTCGGTTGATGAGCTCCCGACCAGAGGGGTCCCGCCCGCATAGCATCAGCTTCTCCATGCCACGAAAGCACAAGGCCTCCAGATGGCCGGCCTCGAAGAAGTGATGCACAAGAATCGTCTCCCGAAGCATGTAGCCGGATCGACAGTAACGCTGCATCACCCGGAGGGACAAAAACCGAACCAGCTTGTCGTCATTGCAAGTCCTCCGGAAAAGGCCGCATACCTGGCGAAGGCGCATGTATTCGAGAAAATCACCTCCATGATCGATGGCGCGGAGAAGGATCTAGAAGAGAAGCTCCTCCGGTAGCATCAGCAAAGCGCAAGACGCCATGGCGAGGCGAGTGTGTCTAGCATCCATCCCACGAGCAAGATTGGTGCGCCTCCTCGACGACGACGAAAACCCTCTTCTCTCTTCTCTTAGTACTAGTTGGCAAAGGAAGAAGAAGACTGAGGAGGGCGGCGGAGAGTTATTGCCCCAGGTCTCCAGCCTATATATATAGAGCCAAGCCACTGCCCCTCCATCTTCCACACACGCGCCCCTTGGGTCATAAAAAATATAAAAAAATACAAGTCCTCGGAACCACAAGAGCGCGACTCTTCATTTTCCAGGCGCGAACAGTGGCAACGAACCGACAAGTGACTTGTGGACCATTCAACAAGCAACCGACTACCACAAGGGCCCACAGACTGTTGATGGTGCCGAGAACATGCAGGTATAACAGGCAGCATAACTGGCCCGCCACAGCCAACAAAAGAGGTGAGAACACACGGTAAGTGAGTCCATATAAAGAACGTTCAATTCTCTTTATTCCCACTGTGCAAAATGCAGGGACGACAACGGGGTAACGGTCGAAAGACCGTCCTTCACCCGTCATACTCATGTAACAAATGAGGTAAATAGGCCGAGGGATCTTGGCTGGCCCAAAACATTACGGGTTCGACAGCCTCCCCGGCCAAAAAACGAAGAGTGAGGGACGTTGCCAAGCGGGCCCTAGCGGCTGGAACGTAGACATCTTCACGTCAAATGCACTTGGTAAACGTGTTTAGGCTTTGACAGATAACAGAATACGTGGTAAACCCCAGGAGGGGCGGCATCGAGCCCTCGGATCCCATCGAACGGATCCGGGTACTATACGTATCGACTGTTGAAGATTAGAGATCGGTCCACGATGGACTTCCGTCAGTGCGTGCCTCCACGGATGAGGACCCGAGGTCTCACCTAGACTACCCGTTTGTAACTCGCCGAGCCCTCGATCTCGGCCACCGAGGTAAGATACGAGGTCGCTCACTTCCACATCCTAGACCATGAGGGTGCGAGGAAGAACACGGGAGCTGCACGATGACAGCCCCCAAACGCATGGTCCAACAAACACAATAGGCAAACTAGCAAATGCCTAGAAAAGCGGAAATGATAACTAAGGACAACGATTACAAAAGCTTGAGAGAGGGGCTCATCAGGCCCAGTCCATATAGGCAAGGTAAAGCACCGCGACCGGCGCAGCATAGCCGACTAACAAGCCACTGGACCTCCGCAAGGAAATCTTCCACGGGCACGACGTCAACAACGGCCTCGGCAGCATCAGAAAGACGCTCGATGAGATGGACATACTGGTCGACGCTACGCCCGTGCGGGAACCCAGCGGCATCCACCATGTCCGTCCCAAAGCGGACCTCAGCCATGGCGAACGCGACTCCGGCAACACGGAAGATGTCACGCGCGACGACATGACGGATGCGTGCGGGAATGGCCTGGAGACGCTCAACCGCGGTGCTCCCAGGTGCACAAAGAAAGCCGGCGATGTCGTTCGCCGTGGAACGGAGCGCCCGCAGCTCCTCCTCCAGCGCTATGAAAGGGAAACAATGCGTTACGTCATGAGCATGTCATGATGAAATATACAGGAGAAAGGGGACCGAGCTTTCCCATGACACGCCTGTTAGCCTCGGCCAGCTGATCGCGAAGACAGTAGCCCGCCTAGACAGACCCTAACAGGCTCTGGCGGAACCTTCCAGCATCCGGTAAAGCAGCTCCGTGTCCCGAATATGACGAAGATTCTGCATTGGACGACTAAGCAGCTCCTCCAGCATGCTCCTAAACCTGCATGCGAGAGGCGTCGGGGCAGGCCCTGAAGGGGCCAGGGCTCCAACCAGATGAGAAACACCCCCTGGGCCAGCTGGAGGTGTCGGGCAAGGTGACATAAGCATGTCAGAGGGCGCCGCCCACACCTTAAAGCCACAGGGAAGTGAGGCATCGTAGGCCGTGTAAGGCCTCCTAATCAAAGAAAAAAGGATTAGTAAATATGGGAGCAATGACAAGAAATCAGGGATGGTGCGACACAGGTACCATCCCGCCTCGGTCATCCGACGACGAAGGCTCCGAGGGTCAGACACGCCACCCTCCATGGGATGCTTGCCATGATCCATAGGCTAACAAGCAGCTACTCAAATGGAGATGAATGCAAACAGAGGGTGAAGATGAAGAAGCAAGATGGAACAAACTGACCCACTCGACGCGCCACCTTAAATAGGCCAAGGAGCGAGGTTAGCAAAGCCAGGGCCACTCCGCGCCTAGGCAGGGCCCAGCATTCCATTTTTTTAACCCACAAGGACGATCAGAGAAGTGTAAGGGGAAGTTGTGTCAAGTCTTGTCACGACGAATCAGCCGATGCGTCGCCAGGAGCGTGACACGAGGCTCATCGACAAACACAACAAAGCTAGGGTGCGGCGCGAGTCGCCCTAACCATTAGGCCTGTCATGGCTACGCTTCAGTCGTCGACAGCGCACTACCACAACTCCGACCATGGATCAGTCACAAACTGATCTGTGTGGCCCGACCAAAAGGCTGTGGTGGAGAGACGCGACAGCCGTCCCGTTGTGTCCAATCACGATGGACGAGCCGATGCAGCAACAACAGGAGCGTACTATGCGTGGCAACAAGCAAGAGGCTAACAAGTTTCAAGGCTCGGTGGCATGTGGTAAACAGCATTATGACCAAACAGTGCGAGCAGCGGCAGTAGACTGACCAAATCCGATCCAACCTAAGAAACACACGCCATCGGAAGATTGCGATTCTACGCAATCAAAGCATACCCAACGTCCGTGATCAGAGCGTCGAGATCAACACGAATCAAAAGCATGTGCAAGAACTACGCTCTCACCTAGGCTCGGGGGCTACACCCGGCGGGTGCGCTCATGCGCACCCTCTTGGCGAAGGATAAAACAAATAACCCATCAAAGCATGCAAAGCCTCAGCAAGGTAATCAAAAACCCTTCCTAAGGCTCGGGGGCTACTGTCGGGTACCTAATTTAACGGTACATTTTCAAAAATAATTAAAAACCATTTGAGGGGAAGCGAGAAGCCCATCAGAGGCAAACCGTCATGGCCCATCGGCCCGCGGGACGAAAAGCGCGGGGGTCGCCACCTAGACGGCCCATGAAGCCAGACGTGCCCTAGGCAGACGTGCCTTGGGTGGGTTCGACTTCGTCTCGCCCGACGTCCTGAGGGAAGACGTGCCCGTACCTCCCTCCACGTCAGCATTCTCTGGCTTAAACCAATCCATGCCTTCACGGCCAGGCCGTTGGTTCCAGGAGACGTGTCAACAGTAGAGGAAAGACCTCTTTACCCCTATACGAAGGGATAAGGTCACTAGTCCTTAGCTGCCGACGTCGTGCCCTCTATAAGATAAGAACGGAGGTAAAGAACCACGTAGAATCGTACACCCCGTATAATCCGGGGCTCATGATAACACCCTGGCTCCTGCCCAAACGAAGACATGACGAGTTCCCCAATCGGGACGGGACGAAGCAAGGCACCTGGATAGGACAGAATCATGCCTCTCGCAAGGCGGAGACGGCCTCACACATCCCCAGCCCCTACAGGAGCTCATCAAATGAAAGTACAACGGTTACAGTGGAACCCTCTGAATAACAGAGTCCATTGGCCAAGCGTGGAGGAATCTCACCGTACGCAAAAAGAATTGGGGGAAGGTACAAACGGTGTACTAGCCGACAGAGTTGTAGGCATTCATGCCTCTATCCACTACGGGCTTAATCGGACCCCCCCCCCCCCCCCCGTATCCTCCGGCGAAGCAGTGGAAGGCCGACATGATACCCAGCCTCCGACCAAGTACGAAGACAATGAGAATATAGTATTATGAGTACCCCGCATCCTTCTCGGAGAAGGCAAGGGCACCGCCTCTCAAGACATGCTCCTTGATGCACACTTGTAACTCCCCCCACCCTCCTTGCTACTATAAAAGGAGGGTGAGGGGGGACGACGCAGGGACGGTCGAACAAGAAATAAGCATCTGACGACCGAACAATCGAAGAATAACAGGCATAGAGCTAGAACACACTCATACACCAACGCACTCAGAGACTTGGGGCTCATACCCCCTCTCTTGACTAAGCTTGTAACCCCCTCCAAGCAGAGATAAGGAACACGAGCAGCTACACACTAGACGTAGGGATTTCTTGCCCGAACCACTATAATCCTCTTGTCCCTTTGTCTCACCATTCGGAACCCGACACGCGTACAAATTTACTTGTTGGTAGTTTCTCAACACCGACACTTGGAGTTTTTCAAAGTTTTCACAAGAAAAACATAGTTCACTTATACTCCTCAAATGGTACTCTTAGATCATTCAATGGTGTATGATTCCTTACCAAGGTGTTTTGCCTTATTTTGTTTCATCCTACTTCTAAAAGGTTTATGTGGAGCTCAGGTAGGGATAAACATGAAAGCATACTTGCATTGCATATATTGTAAAGTCAAAACAAGGATCTAAGGAGAAGAATTTCATAATCCTAGCGAGTGCCGGCAGACTAGGTGTGGTGGGTAGTGCTTGGCACTAGCGAGTGCAAAAAGACATGGAGGTAGACCGAGTCGAACGAGTCAAGACGGTGGATGAGCGGGTCGAGCAGAGGCTCATGGGACTCGGAGTTCGACCGGGAGAGGACGACGTGGCTCGAGTCGAGCGGTTTGGTGGTTTGGGCCGCAAAACCACCGGTGGACGGTTTTCGAGTTTGGGCCACAAAACTCGGGGTTTGGTAGTTGTGCCCAAAGCTACCGGTGGCGGGTTTTGTGGGTTTGGGCCTCAAAACCCGGGCGGAGTTTCCGAGGAAGCGGGGGCGGCACATGGCGGAATCCTGGAGGTTGCGTCAAGGTGATGGCAAGTCCAGGCAGGAAGCGGGGCCATCCGTTCAAAATCGAGGAAGATATTTTCTGGAGTTGGGTCACAATTCTTAGGCTAGGTGGTTCTCTCTATTTATCGATGGGCTAAGTGAAAGTGTCCACTTAGGCCTTCACTACTTAGGGGATGAAGGATTATCTTCTCCTCATCTCTTGCACACTTCTTCTTCCACCTCCCACCTCCTAGGTCTTACCCTACCTCTAGGCTTCTTGCTTGAGATCCATGGTGTCTCCCATGTCAAATTGAGATTTTGTCTAGGAAAGGAGGCCGTAACCTCCTTGTCTCCTCCGGGAGTCAGTTGCGAAACCGCTTGTGTTTGCGTTCTTTGTTTTGGCGCTTTTGATCTTTGATTCCCATCGCTTGATCTCCCTCCTCGCTGCGTGTTTTGGAATTCCATTTGAAGTGAAAGTTGCTGCTACCCCTTGTGATCAAATCCACCGAAGGAATCGGGCTAGGATGCAGTGAGCGATGATCGATCCGTTTGCATTTTGGCTTGTTCTCCACTACGTTTTATTCGTTCTTCTTTGATTCACGAACTTGTGAGGGAAGGATGGACTAGATCCTCCAAGAGTAGAGTCACATCTACCTCAGAAACCTCCCCACAAAGTTTGGATTCAGTCGAATTTGAAACTAACAAGTTCCTGCGTTTTTCGTTTGATCCGCGCTGTTTTCGGGGGCGTCGGACGCTGCCGACGGATGCTGAAATTCACCCGTCAGACGCTGCCTTTCCCCTAGTTGAGCGTCCGTCGCCTGGGGCTGTTTCGGGCTGTTTTTTGGTGCAACGGACGCTGCAACAGACTCTAGCAACGGACTGTCCGTCGCACAACGGACCGTCCGTCGCCCAGCGTCTGTAGCCCTTCCAGCAGGGTTTTCTCCCCCCTCGGTTTTGGCCGTATCTCCCTCATCCAGACTCCGAATTGAGTTTTGTTTGTTGTGTTGGTTTCGTAATCATGCAAGGAACTTGATGAAGCACTTTTGGGACCAGTTCTCATAAGTATTTTTGGGTGAGATCTCTTCTCTTCTCCATAGGGTTTGAGGGTCACGCTATCGGTGTCTCGGTTTGAGTTTTTGGTTTCCGGAAGATCAGTTGTACCTCTTGGTCATCACCAAAGGTATCCACCCTCTCTAGGGTCATGATCTTGCTGGTTGAGTAAGCTTGCTTGCTGGGGTTGTTTTTGGGAAGAGTGGCCCGAATATTTCTGAGTCGCCATTCTCGGTCCTTCAATTGGTATTAGAGCCGGTTAAGGATCACTCCAACTTAATCGGTCCATGATCCGCGAAGGCGACATGGAGCGAGGTGTTGGCAAACCTTCATTTTTCGATAGAACAAAATTCTCCTACTGGAAGGTGCGCATGTTCTTGGTCGCATGTCCTATCTACAAGGAATCAATTTGAACATTTGGGAGATTTGTGAGAATGAGGGCTATCGTGTTCTTGCGGCTCGTGTTGACCAACTCCAAATCACTCAACACAACGCAAACAATAGGACACATAGCATTCTCTTCTCGAGTTTATCTCTTCCTGAGTTTGAGTGAGTCCCGAACCTCACTACGGCGCGAGAGATCTGGCAAACACTTGTGAGATACCATGAGGCCAATCATCAGATCAAGTCCAGACTCTTCGACACATACCGTAGGGAGTACGAGAACTTTTGTACAGTTGGCCGGCGAATCTATTGACGGGATGTTCACTCACTTCCAATCTATCATCAACAAGATGTGTGCCAATCGGGCCAACTTACCTTATGATGATCATGAGATGGCTATCAAGCTCTTGCATGCTCTTGATCGGAAGGTATGGGAGATCAAGGTGGCTGCCATTCAGGAGTCACCGGGCTATGATGCCCTAACCATGGACGAGTTGTTCAGCAAGCTCAAGTCCTCGGAGATCAACCACCAGACCTGGGCCAAGCTTGAGAACCCGTCAAACACATCCATGGCGTTGGTTTCCGGCCTCGGTGGTGTGTCTTATTCCTCTAACCCTTCACAAGTTTTGTTCGCTCTTTTGTCTTTGATTTCTATGATAGAGGAACAAATGGAGGCTCTTGGAGATGACAAGCTGGCCTTGGTCATCACTAGGTTCTTGCGGTTTGAGAACAACCACTTGAATCGGCGACGTGGTGGCACGGCCAAGGGGTGCTACTTGATGGTTAAGTCTATCACTTGTATCTTACTTTCTGCACTTTACTATTCACTGTCTAGCAGTTGTCGGCTTGCTTAGCAGCCTTGTAAAACATCTGCTTTTAGCTTAAGAATATGCTTTAGTAGGTGGCTTCCTTTCTTTCTATATAAGAAGGAGCAGACCAACCCCTAGGATCTATCCTGAACCCTACTTTCATTTCAATCCAAGCGGTCAACCGGGCAAAGCTGCCCTCTGGCCTTCAACTGATCCATGTGTGGCCAACACTACTGTTGCGATAATGAGGATCACTTCATCGCAAACTGTCCCAAAAAAGCTGTGGGTGACTTCACCAAGTGCAAGGACAAGCGCGAGCACCGCTTCAAGGACAAGCACAAGGCCAAGGACGCCCACAACCGGAGATCTTCAAAGAAGGTAATTGACAAGGTGAAGGCCAAGCACCGAGTCTTCCTCACCTCCCTCAGCGACATCGAGTGCTCCAACGATGGAGGCTCTTCTACGAGCGATGACGATGAGTCGAAGGGAAAGGTTGAAGAAAAGCTCAATGGCCTCTGTTTCTACACCGACGCCAAGCACGGTGGCTTCTGCACCTTGGCGATTGGAGCTGGTGAGGTCGACGAGCACAAGGACGACTCCGACGCCGACTCTGACACACTCGAGGTATCACCCACCGTCGATTCTCTCTCCTTCGAGCTTGACTCCTTGAACGCTACTTTCATGAGTCAGGATGTTGTGCTCAAGAGTGCGATTAGAGAGAGAAACGAGTTCAAGGCTAAGTATCTAAAAATGCTAGATGAGCTCGAGTTTGCTAAGGCGTCGATGGTGGTTACCGAGGAGGTAGAGTGTGATGCTTGCGCCAACCACATGTCTAACCTTATCACTCTCTAGGACGAGTATAGCACTCTACTTGAGAAGCATAGTGAGCTGAAGGCTAGGCCTAGCTTACTTGGTGCATGCAAGTCTTGTAAAGGCTTGCGATCTAAGCTGGCACAGAAGGTTACTAGGATAGCTGTGCTAGAGAAGGCTAGCTCAGATAGCACCCGAGAGTCGGATCACATTGAGGCTTTGGAGCTTGAGACCGCGACGTGCAGGCACGACAAGGCGCGTACCGGTGAGGATAACACACACCTCCGGTCCATGGTTTTTCTCCTAACCCTTTCTTTGGGCAAATGGGACAACACTGGTATCCTTCACAGTTTACTAACCCCAGTGTTGCTTCGTTTGCTCACCCTATGTCTTTTTATTGATGTAGGAAGGAGGACTGGAGGAGACTTGGCTTGTGGATTCTGGATGTTCACGCCATATGACTGGAAGTGCCAAGTGGTTCTCCAGCCTCGACCCCATGCGCCACACCAAGTATATCACATTCGGGGACAAGAGTAGAGGTTAGGTTGTGTCCCGAGGGTCAATCCGTGTCAATTCGTCTTTTGTTCTCAACGATGTTGCTTTGGTTGCGAATTTGCATTTTAGCCTTCTCTTGGTTTCGCAACTCCTTGATGACGGTTTTAATGTGAATTTCAAAGTTGGCTTTTCTCGGACTCTTGACTCTCGGGGTGATCTTGTTTGCCGGATTATGCCTTTTGGGAAGGTCTTTCGTGTAGATTTTTCTATTTCTTCTAGGCCTTCTCGTTGTCTTCTTGCTGGTTTTTCTTTCGATCTTTGGAAGTGGCATAGGAGACTAGGACATCTAAGCTTTGACTTGCTTGCAAGGCTTAGCTCGATGGACCTTATCCAAGGATTGCCAAAGCTAAAGTTCAAGAAGGACTTGCTTTGCCATCCTTGTAGGCATGGCAAGATGGTTGTCGCTTCCCATCCTCCCGTGACGGAGACTATGACCAAACAACCCAGCGAGCTCTTACACATGGACATAGTTGGTCCAGCTCGGGTTAGGTCGGAGGGAGGGAAGTGGTATGTGATTGTAGTCATTGATGACTACTCGAGATACTCTTGGGTGTTCTTTTTGGAGAGTAAGGATGAGGATTTTATGCATGTGCGTGATCTGATTTTGAGATTGCAAAATGAGCTACCTAAGCATGCCATGAGAGCTATTTGCAGTGACAATGACACAGAATTCAAGAATGCTCAATTTGCATCTTTTTGCTCTTCTTTGGGTTTGGATCATCAGTTTTCCTCTCCTTACTCCTCAGCAGAATGGCGTTGTTGAGCGCAAAAATCGGACCCTTGTTGAGATGGCTAGGACGATTCTTGATGCGCATAGGACTCCTAGGAGGTACTGGGCCAAAGCGATAAATTCTGCTTGTTATGTTTGCAATCACATTTTTCTCCGAGCTTTCAAGAAAAAGACTTCTTATGAGTTGCGATTTGGGAGACCACCCAAGGTAAGTCACCTACAGGTGTTTGGGTGCAAGTGTTTCATCCTCACGAAGGGTAAATTGGACAAATTCGAGTCACGGTCTTCAGACGGTATATTTCTTGGTTACTCTACTCACTCTCCTACTTATCGTGCTCTTAACCTTGAAACTAACCGAGTGATGGAGACTTCTGACATTACCTTCAATGAGACTATGCCTTGTAGTTCCACTGCTTTTGAGCTTGCAGGTGATGATGAGGTGAACACTAGCATTTTTGTGGAGGAGGAGCAGGACGTTGCCGATTGGGGTGATCCTGAGCTGACTCCACCGGCTGCCCCCGTCGACCCTGCGACGTCCACTTCGGCTCACGACCCCGACCCGTCTACTTCTTCTACATGGGGGCCGTTCGAGCAGCTTCCTCAGTCGGTGCCCGTTGCACCTTAGGGAGCTCCAACTGCTGTCGAGGGGAGGCTACTTCTTCCAGGCAAGCTCCCCGCTACATCCAGCAGCAGCACCCGCCGGAGAACATCATCGGCGACATTGACTGTCGAGTCACGCGGTCCAAGTCCTATCTCTCTCACTTTGCTCATTCGACTTTTGTCGCGTCTCTTGAGCCCCGAGATGTTGGACACGTTTTGATGCATCCGGATTGGGCCAATACCATGCATGAAGAGTTGGAAAATTTTGAGCGAAACCGTGTTTGGGTCTTAATGCCACCACCATCTAGTTGCCACCCCATAGGTACCAAATGGGTTTTCAAAAACAAACAAAGTGAGGATGGGGTGGTAGTGCGCAACAAGGCTAGGTTGGTAGCGCAAGGCTTTTGTCAAAAGGAGGGAATAGACTATGAGGAAACCTTTGCTCCCGTAGCTCGTTTAGAAGCCATTAGAATCCTTCTAACTTTTGCGGCTTCTAAGGGTTTTAAACTATTTCAAATGGACGTTAAAAGTGCTTTCTTAAACGGCTACATAGAGGAGGAAGTGTATGTTATACAACCTCCCGGTTTCGAAAATCCCAAGCTTCCAAACCATGTTTTTAAACTTCACAAAGCTTTGTATGGTTTGAAACAAGCCCCTAGAGCATGGTATGATAGGTTGAGAATGTTTTTGCTTGCTAAGGGTTTTAAAATGGGATTGGTCGATAAAACGCTTTTTCTCCTCAAGCAAGGCAAAGACACTCTCCTAGTCCAGATTTACGTGGATGATATCATCTTTGGTTGTTCTTCTTATGCTCTTGTTGCCAAGTTTGCAGATCTTATGAGCAGGGAATTTGAGATGAGCATGATGGGAGAGTTGACATTCTTCCTCAGGTTGCAAATCAAGCAAACCCGAGAAGGGACGTTTGTGCACCAAGACGAGTAGACGAAGGATATTTTAAAGAAGTTTGACATGGGTGAGGCAAAGCCTCTTTCGACGCCCATGTCGACTACGACTGCCTTGGATGCGGACGAGGAAGGAGAAGCGGTGGATCAGACGAAGTACCAAAGCATGATCGGGTCGCTCCTGTACTTGACAGCGACTCGGCCGGACATGCAGTTCGCCGTCTGCTTGTGTGTGCGCTTTCAGGCGTCGCCGCGCACTTCGCACAAGCAGGCGATGAAGCGCATCATGAGGTACTTATGCTTCACTCCTGAATTTGGTCTTTGGTTCTCTGCCTCCTCCTCTCTTGTGCTTTGCGGTTATTCTGATGCCAATTTCGCCGGTTGTCATCTTGATCGGAAATCCACTTCTGCCACTTGCCAATTTCTCGGGTCTTCTCTTGTGTCTTGGTCTTCTCGTAAACAGTCTAGCATGGCTTAGTTGACCTGCGAAGCTGAATACGTTACCGCCGCTAGCTGTTGTTCGCAGTTGATTTGGATGATTGCAAATTTAAATGATTTTGGTCTTGTGCTTACTAAAGTGTCTCTGCTTTGTGATGGCATAAGTGCCATTAGTATGGCCAAAAATCTCGTGCTTCATTTTAAGACCAAGCACATTGATGTTCGTTTTCACTTCTTGAGAGATCACTACGAGAAGGGCGACATTGACCTCCGGCATGTCGAGACCCACAACCAGCTTGCAGACATTCTCACAAAACCTTTGGATCAAGCTATGTTTTCCTGCTTGAGAGGGGAATTGGGTGTGTGCTTTCCTTTTTAGAGGATGAAAGCTTTTTGTATCATAGTTCTTATTTTGGTTTTTATTTGACCTTTCTTTTATTTCTTAGTTTTTTCATTGGTGTCAGTTTGCATTTTGCATCTCATTGCATTTGTGACATAGTTCATTTTGAGTTTCATACCTATAGCCGATATAATGAATATATGCTCTGTTTGAGGTGTTTTATGTATCTATGGTGTTGCTTAACTTAGACTCTCTTTGATCTCTTGATATGCAATAGAGCTAAGTTAGAAAAGCTTTAAAACTGAATTTAATTCCCTATGTCACCTCTAAAATGACACTAGCATGTGTAGGCTTTTGAAGAACCCTTGTGGCTATTTTGTATATAGCTTGTAACTATGGCTCTTCATTGATTCATTCACTTCCATTGAGCACCATGCTTAAAATTGATCTAAAATGAAGTAGCTCTCTGAATAGTGAATTGAAAAGATCGAGTTGGGTTTGCATTTGTGAGCACTTCACCGTGTGTTCGAGACTGCTTCCCATATGGGTTGAACTTGAGCGGTGTCGTGTATGACCAAAACCGGTGTGTTAAGCTCGGGCTTTTAAAGTGATATTTAGCTCAACTAGAGTCTTTGTTGGGCACTTAGAGCTTTTCCTATTCTCACAGGATCACATTACTTAGAGCATCCTTTCATTGTCTTAGCTCTATGTATGAAGCTTTTGCACTCATTTTGCATTTCATGGCATTTGTGCAGAAATCTTGAGTTTTCACTACTAGAAATGTGTTAATCAATGACGATTCACTCGTGACAATTACTAATTTCGTCACCGAATACGAGCATTCGATGACAAAATGTGTAGGTTCGTCATTAGTCACAAGTGACAGAGCTTTCCATGAATAATAATGACGAAAACAAATGAATCGTCATACAATAACAAACCTAAATCGTCACTGATTGTTTAGCTCCTGTACCGTGACCTGCTGTTAGGTTGGTAGGTGCCTCACTACTAGAGCACTCTACCTCTCGTGATAATGGTATGCATATTTTTTATTTATAAACTTACAATATGGTAATTGAATTATAGATGAGGACGTGGTGCCGTGGTCCCACCAGCGGGTCCCACGTTGATGACATTGCGATATGCACGTGGTGTTGCGGGCCTAGGGGCCAGGTCCACCAGTGGCGTGCCCCTCCTTTTAATTTTTTGCAAAAAGAATACCCCCTGCAAGGGGATTCGAACCAGCGATCCGGTTGAAACAAAGGGAGGGAGGAGGCAGTACCACTGGAACTATTAGCTGTGTGTGTTAATGGCAAGCTTTTTTCGTATTTGTACGTATCAAATGATATTATATTGTTTTTTGTCGATCAAGTGTTAATGGGCCTTACGTGCGTGGATGTTGGTCGCATAGCCATAGGTGCGTGCGTAGATAGGTTTCGTGCCACCACTGTAATTTTTCTCCTGGGAGGCCTAGTGCTCAGACTGGAGATCACCGTGCATCGCTCGTCGCCGGCCAGTACCAAGCTGGCGATCGCCATCTCCTTCTCGGTAAACTGATTGCTTTTCTTGCAACAGATTGCGAACAAATGCAAGGAGAATCTAGAATCTGTCAGCGAAGGACTATGGGCGCTGTCATGTGGCCCAGATCTGCGAGTTAGGACTTGTGCAGCTTGCAAGGTCAATGGAGTGCGGTATAGCACTGTGGATCGTGAGAAGTTCCTTCTGACACAAAATAGTGGTTTACAAACTGAAGGTTCACATAATGGGGAAGACGTAGATTTTTATGGAGTCCTTAGAGAGGTAATTGAGTTGGAATATAACTCAAATCTACAAGTCCGTCGGACGGTGGTTCTCTTTCGATGCGATTGGTTCAATCTAGAAGGCAAGACGAGAGACCTTCGAGATGACGGACATTTCAAATCCATCAATGTGCAGTCATTATGGTACAAGACTGATCCTTTTATCTTAGCGACTCAATCGAAAAAGGTATTTTACCTGCAAGACACATCTTTAGGTAAAGATTGGCGAGTTGTGCAGAAATTTGAACATAGGAATATTTATGATGTGTCTGAAAAAGAGGAGGCCAGTCATGAGGTGCATCAGGATGAGTATGGTTCTGATACTGAATATGTAGTGCAAGCAGGTGCTGAAAATGAGGTCATGCAGAATGTTCAAGGTGGAGAAGCCACTGTAATTGAAGGAAGTTTAGAACATCTTATAAAAAGCAAGAAGCAACCTATTATTCATGAAGATAGTGAGGACGAGGAGGAGGATGAGACAACAGAGCAGTACTGTAGTGATGGTGGCAATGATCACATTGATGACATGTCCCTAGACGACGAAGATGATGATTTCTAGTATGGACCAGTGACATGTCCCACTATTGTTTTGGTTTTCCCAACATTTTTTATTTATTTTGTTGGCAACAGAATGCAGGAGAAGCAGTAGTAGGCAATTTTGTCCAGATCACACAGCAGTAAAACGGAATGCAGGTGAAGCAAAGCAAGCCAATGATTCATTCATTCAGTAGAAGAAAGGAGATGAAATCTCATCTCATACAGAGTTCATTCAGAGTACAGACATAATGAGTTTCTTCTCCTGACTCTGCCATTCCCCTTCCTCACGAGCAGGCTGACAATGGTTGGAAAATGTATAGGAAGAGAGATGCAAGAGGGCATACTCCCTGGTGGCAAGTGTCAGCTATATTTATGTCTTTTGTTGATGGAAACCTATGAACATGGGTGAACTATATTTATGTATTTTGTTGATGGCAGCCTATGAACCTGTGTGAACTAAATTGGTGCTAGCCTATGAACCTGTGTAATATTATTTGTTATAACTATGTAATTTCAGTTGTGAGAACCAAGTTAATGTCATCTATTTTCTGTTGGATTCTGAATTTCTAGACTGTCAAACTTGTACAGGCAGGACCTTGCAGATGCTATTGCTGTCAAGTAACCCTGTGCTATTTCCTTTGTGTTCTGAACTGTCAAACTTGTACAGACAGGTCCTTGCAGATGCTGCACTGCACCAAGCAGATCAGCATGCTGAACTTGCTCATTTTCCCATGTGCTATGGACTGCATTATGTCTCTACAAGTGATGATAAGTCAGCATTTGAGAGGATCAGACTATCAGTTTTATCTCCCTGAGAATGTAGACATCTGTTTTGTACTATGGAATAACATATATATATGTCCCAGTTCAGGCTATCAGCTTCTCTTTTTTAAATTTTTTTTTAGTTTTGGATCTTTTCATAATGTTTGTTGCTGGATAATCACCCAAAAATTTGGACACCAATCAAAAAGACCAGACATGGAATTGATAAACTCATATCTTCTCACTGAAAATTGAAAATACCTATTATTTGCAAAAGTGTTGTCAAAACTTGAAACACCACATATATTTGAACACATATATATCACAATAAAAACCCCATTTATTTCAACACACATACACACACATATAATATAATTCATTCCATTACATTCTGCAGCCATAGAGAACACACACTAACTGACTAAACACTACAACCATGCTGACACTACCTACCATCACTACCAAATGACAGCACCAAAGACACCAATCAAAACACCTACAACCAATGTTGCTACTACTGGAAAAAATCCACTACAATCTGCCACTTCCTATTCTCTGGTTCCTGCATTGCCACAACTTTTTGCATCTTCAGTTTCCGAACTTCATCTACAACACTGACAATTATTTCCTTCAATTGGTTCACTTCATGCATCAGATCAGCCAACCCTTCACCAGACAATGCCATGACTGCAGTTTGATCGACATTGCCCACCTACATCAGCCGGCGTCGCTTCACTGCCCAGGCTTCATACTGCTCCACAATCCCAGCATCAAGCACCGCTACACCATTTGGCACCGTCCTGAAATGGGCAACAATAAAACAGTATCAGCCTACAAGATACAAATTCGTTGTTTTTTTGTTGTTTTACTTTCCTGTCTAAATGGAGCAAGGTTGTACCATGTACTGATGTTGAATCATGGTTCATCCTACTGTTGTGAACGATGGACAGAGTGTTCAGGCCTCCATTCCAACTAACTGAAGCCATATTCTGTGTTTGACTGTCAGGCCTCCATTCCAACTTGCCTGGGTTGGTATCATTGAAAAATGCATCCATTCCAACACTTCATTGGTGGTCCAACTCTAAAAGAACTAATTGCAACTGATAGCAAATTAACCAAGGTTATATACCTGGAGGATTGTTGCCTGACAGAGATGGTCACTGGTTCCAGGGTTCAGCAGAGGGCTGGGAGCGGGGTGTCCAGCCGTTCTCTGTCACCTCCTTGCGCTGACCTCGGTGTGGACCGCGTGGAGCACGTACCGCGCCGGGAGGCCCGGGTAGGACGCGGACTCCCCCTCCTCCACACGCACGCCGGCGGAGTCGAGGATCCGGGCATGGGCGCGGGCGCCGAGGTCCTCCCGGACGGCACGCGCCGCGGAGGCGTTGGGGGACTCGCCGGGCCGCATCTTCACGGACAGCGGCCGCAGGGCGCGCCGCCGAACTGTGCCGTCGGGAGCTCGTGGCTGAGGAGCACGGGACGGAATGAGGGGATTGAGAACACGGGGACGGAGGGCGTATAGTGAAGTGGTCAGTAAAAAGTATAAATAACCCCATGAACTATTGGGGTCCGTCTAATTTAGGTATTCACCTATAAAACCAGTTAAATGGGACATTAAAATTTACTTGATCATTTAATTTACCCCATGGGTGGTTTTGCATGGTGATTTTGGCACACCTGGGGTCTAGCGTGGCAGGGGACGGCCCATGGGCCACGAAAACGGCCGCCCCTCTGCCTCCCTCTCTCCCACTCTCACTCTGCTGCCACTCTCGCTCCCTCCGTCTGCGCTCCTCCGTTTCTTCTCCATCACCGACGATTCGGGCGGTGCGGCGGCGATGATCGGGCGCACTGCATCTTGAAGGATCGTCTGCTCGTCGTTCAGGTGAGGGCCTTCTTCTAGTTCTTGTTGTGATTTCGCGCTGTATCTCCTTACCGGCTCTGGTTAGGGCGGAATTGGGGTTTTCTTGCCGTCGAGATTAGGGTTTAATGTCGATGTAGTAGTTGATCCGGCGTAGTTAGCAAACATTTTCCATGTCTATTTGATGTTCTGTTTGTGCTGATGTAATGTTAGGGTTTGTAAAAATCGTAGTTTTTCTGTACATACGTTCTGAGAGTGTGATTATGGTGACCATGACAGGATGGATGACCGTATTTGCATCAGATTTCATTTTGCTGGTAGTTTTACTAGAGTGGGAGGTAGCCAGTTCTATGTAGGAGGAGACCAGGCTCGGTGTTGGATTGAAATGGACAAGTTATCCTATTTTGAGATCTTAGGCCACCTGTCTGATCACCATCAGTCAACAGGTGTTTTGAGGTTGTACTGGTTGATTCCTGGGAAGCATATCAGCAATGGTCTGGTGCTTTTGGTTGATGATGAGTCCTGCACAGTTATGGCTGAACACCACACTAGAGATATATGTGTTGACATTTATGCTGAGGATGTTGCTAAGCTTAGAGCAGATGATCAAGACATCTGGTTAGGGGATGATGAAGGACTAGATGAGGTGAATTGTGAAGATTTTCTTCAAGACCCCACTGATGATGGAATGGACAAGTCAACAGCACAAGTGGATGATAAAGGCAAAGGCAAAGCTCGCGTAGAAGATGAAACAAAGGACAGTGCTCCTGCAGAAGATGAAGCATAGGATGTGGATAAGGAGGATAGTGCTGAAGGCTCCTCTAAAGATGAAGATTACAAGCTATCACCAGATGATGACAGCAGTGCATATGATGAAGAAGTTGTTCAGTACAGGAATTATGCAAGGCAGATTAAGAGGAACATCAAGGCTAAGAAGTTAGGGATGCATGCTAGGCCAATTGGTGACATCAGGGCAGAGGACTTAGTTGATGAAGTCCCAAATTTAGATGAACCTAGAAGTCCATTTCTTGATTCAAGTGAGGATTACTCATATGAGGAGGACAGTGATAGGGAGATTAGAAGGTGGAAGACATTGGAAAATAGGTTTGACACAAAGGCAGAGCTCCTAGTTTTCTCACTTGGCATGGCTTTCATTGACAGCAGGCAGTTCAAGAATGCCCTTGTCAAGTATGGCCTGAAGGCACACAATCACTCAAGTTTGACATAGATGAAAAGTTAAGGGTTATGGCTAAATGTGACTGGAATGGTTGCAATTGGCAGATATATGGGTCAAAGAGTACAAGGTCTGAGTGGTTTAAGGTGGTCACATTTACAGATGTCCACACTTGCCCACCCAGAAGGGACAACAACCTAGTTACTTCAACTCTCATTGCAAAGTACTATTACAATCAGATCAAAGACAACCCTACTTGGTCTGCTCCTCTCATTAAGGCTGTTGTGCTCAAGGATTTTCTAGCAGATGTTTCTCTTTCTAAGTGTAAGAGGGCCAAGTCATTTGTGCAGAAGCAAGCACTTGATTCTATGAAAGGAGAGTACAACAGGATATATGACTATCAGCTAGAGCTACTGAGGTCCAATCCTGGTAGTACTGTTGTTGTGTTTCTAGACCCTGACATAGAGGACAAGCAAGTCTTTGAGAGGTTTTATGTTTGCTTTGATGCTCTGAAAAAGGATTCCTAGCTAGATGTAGAAGAGTCATTGGATTGGATGGTTGTTGGTTCAAAGGAGCTCATAATGGAATTTTACTTTGTGCCATAGGGAGAGATGCAAATAACCAGATATATCCAATTGTTTGGGTAGCAGTCCCAATAGAAAACTATGACAGTTGGTACTGGTTCTTGTCCTTGCTCCAGAAGGACCTGAATATCACCAATGGAGGACAAGAGTGGGTTCTCATCTCAGATCAGCAAAAGGTAAGCTTCACTACAACTTAGAGTTGGTACTTAGGTCTCTTGAATACTTGTGTCTGACTGTTAGCTATTTGGTTACACTTGCAGGGTCTTTTGAAAGCAGTCAAGGAGTTAGTAACCAATGCTGAACATAGAATGTGTGCTAGGCACATCTATGCCAACTGGAGGAAGAAGTATACAGACAAAAAACTACAGAAGAAGTGGTGGAGGTGTGTCAAGGCTTCAAATAGGATTCTTTTCAACATGTACAGAGCATACCTTGCTCAAGAGACTCCTGAGGATGCAAAGGATATGATGACAACCTCACCAAAGCACTGGAGCAGGGCTTTCTTTAGGCATGGGAACAACTGTGACTCAGTTGATAACAACATGTGTGAGAGCTTCAACCACAGCATCATGGAAGCCAGATTCTACCTAGTGATTTCTATGTGTGAGGCCATAAGAAAGAAACTTATGGTCGGGATACAAGAGAATAGAGCAAGAGCTGAGCAGTGGACTGGTAACATTTGTCCAAATATTTTCAAGAAGCTGAAGATGAATATTGAGTTATCTGCAAAGTGTATTGTGCTATGGAATGGTGCTGATGGGTATGAAGTGCAGGATTGGGAAGATAGGAAGTACACTGTGAAGTTGATCAGTAGGGAGTGCACTTGTAACTATTGGCAGCTATCAGGCTTACCATGTTGTCACGCCATAAGCTCAATATACAAAGGGCACCAGAACTTGAAAGATTATATTGCTACTTGTTTCAGCAAAACAGCATACATGAAGACATATGAGCATGTTTTGATGCCTGTTGAGGGTGCAGCAAATTGGCCAATAGCTAACATGCCTAGACCATTGCCACCATCATATGTCAAGATGCCTGGAAGGCCCAAGACACAGAGGAAAAGGGAGCAGTGGGAACAACATAAAGGACTCAAGCTGAGCAAGGTTGGTATCAAAATGACATGCAGGTTGTGTGGCAAAGGTGATCACAACTCAAGAAGATGTCCCAAGAACCCCCAGGCTTCCAACAAAAAGATGGCTCACATCACAAGAGAGAAGAAAAGGAAGAGGAAGGAGGTACAGTCAGTAGGTGTTGGGACAAGTGTTGGGACAACTAAGAAGGTACTGTCTTATATTCTAATACACATGTACTGTCCTGTATCTGTCTTGTATTCTAATACATGTAATTGATCCAATGTAGAATAGGAAAAGTCAACAGCAAGTAGTAGGAGTGGTTCTCAGCAGATTCCAACCCAGTGCAGTCAAGCCCCAATTGCAAGCCAGTCTGCTAGTGGGCCTCAAGGTACAAGTGCTAGTGCAAGGCAGTCTGCTAGTGGCCCTCAAGGTGCAAGTGCAAGTGCAAGGCAGTCTGCTAGTGGCCCTCAAGGTGCAAGTGCAAGTGCAAGGGGAAGAGGAAGATCAAGGGCAAGTTCAAGTGCAAGGGGAAGAGGAAGAGCAACTGGAGGTGGAAGACTGGCTCATCTCATATTTGGAGACAATTACTGAAGCTCTTTTGTGCCTGATGTGCCCCACTTTTGGTTTATGTGTAACTTTGGTTTGAAAGTTAGGAGAAGTAGAAACTAATGCTTGAATGCTTGAACCATCTATGATCTGAGTTACACATGCTTTGGTTCTGTCACAGAAATCTTTTGTTTGTAAGATAGAAATCTTTCTGTCACAGAACCAAACTTTTGCATGTAGTAGTAGCTGAAACTAAGTGGTTGTGTTTCTATCACATACTTCACTGGTCAGTGGTCAGTTATGACATTAAGTAATGCTTGTAATGAAACATATGTACTCTATTCTATGCAATGACATCTGTGTGCTTCATCTGTCATTTTCATCTCATAACTTAGTAAGACCAATGGAAGCAAAATGGACATGATGGCAACACACAAATTCTGCAAAGGATGATTTGTTGTACCACTAAACATAGGCTCATTCATCTTACATTATGACATTAAGTCTTACTCTAACAAACCATTACAAACCATTGCAAAGATGCTTGACTACATCCATCCAAAAGCTAACTGACATACAACTGGACTACATGACTACACATCAGCCAATCTTGGTATTACACACCATGGCAACAACCATTCCTAGCCCAAACAAACACAACAACACAAAGTAGTCAGTAGAAGCCTTCTTCTTGCTCTTAGCTTCTTCTATTTCCTTGTCCTTCATCTGCAAAGCCTTGTCCTTTGCTTCAAGCTCTGATTCCTTCTTCATGAGCTCGTTTTGCAAGAAATCATTGACCTTCTAAAGCTGCTGAACATGCTCCATTGCACTGACATAGCCAACATCCACCCCCTGCTCCATTACCTGTTTCTTCAACCTCCACACCTCATCACGCAGGTCACAAAGAAGCTCTATGTACCACTCTGTTGTTTCATCATCAACCCAGACAAAGTAGGGACATTCTGACGGACTCTGCCATCGACCACAAACTTGAATCAATCAACAGTATTGATTGCCATCGAGCAAGAAAGAGCAGGGTTAGGAGAAAGAAGCTTACCCCACTCCTTGGGCATCTACAGTACCGGCAGCCCGGGGACTTCTTACTCCAGGCGATCCAGCAGCAAGCATTCAGCTGACAGTAGCAGTACTTCGCCGGCGTGTACTCCAGGGGACCGACACGGTAGGGCACCGGCGACCCCAATCCATCGTAGCCGCCGCCGCCACCGTCATGAGCTACAGAAGCCGAGACACGAGAGGAACGCTCGCTTGACTCCGCCATGGGCGCAACTGCCGGTGCTCCTTCCTCCTAACCCTAGTTTGTCGTCGTATCGCCAGCGTCAGAGAGTAGAGCGGGCGGCCGGGGTGGGGAAAGAAGCGGAGGGGAAGAGTCTTTCTAGGGCGGGCGTTTTGAGCCCATGGGCCATCCCCAAACTGGGCCGCCAAGCTGGACGCCACGTGTGCCAAAACCACCATGCAAAACCACCCAGGGGGTAAATTAAACGATCAAGCAAATTTTAATGTCCCATTTAACCGGATTTATAGGTGAATACCTAAATTAGACGGACCCCAATAGTTCATGGGGTTATTTAGACTTTTTCCTTAACTGAATAGACACCACAACTCCATTGTCATGTTGTCACTGCAGGTAGGAACTAGACAAAACTTTATAGCGAAATGGTAATGCACTTTGAGTTCCTCCTTGAGCTCTCGATTTCGAACCCAATGGGAGCCTTAATTTTTATTATTTCTCCAACATTTTTTTGTGTTTATTATTTTTCTATTTATCCATTTTCATTTCATTTTTTCCAGAGTTATTAATTAATTATTACTATATTATTGCTTAATGATTTACCTCACTGATTTGCAAACACCTTATTACAATTTTACCTACTATTGTAATTAATTGTTGAGTGACTAAAGGATAAAAGCTTTAAGTTACCTTGTGACTAAGTGAGAGTTGTTTATGCTTGTACAAGATGTATAGTATCACTTTGTCAAAATCATTTGGATTTTTTATGGGATGTTTATTGAACCAAACTATGATGTTGTGTGCATCTATGCAATTTTCTGACTAAGTTTACCTATTTTTGTATTTTTTTGTTGGATTAGTGAAGGATAAATGTCAAAATACTCTCAGCTAGCTAAAAAATTCTAAAAACTTGCATGGACATCTCACTTTGGTCTATAACGTTGACAAAAAAGTTTCAACTAATTCTGAGAAAGTGGTCATGCACGTCCTTGCAAAAGCAATCATGTCTAACATATATTCTAATAACTAAGTGAGAGTTGTTCATGCTTGTACAAGATGTATACTACCACCTTGTCGAAATCATTTGAATTTTTTATGGGATGTTTATGGAGCCAAACTATGATGTTGTGTGCATATATGCAATTTTCCGACCAAGTTTACCTATTTTTGTCATTATTTGTTGGATTAGTGAAGCATAATTGTTAAAATACCTTAAACTAGCTAAAAATTTTTACAAACTTACATGGCCACCTCATTTTGGTGTACAATAATGAAAAAAAAGTTTCAACTAATTCTGAGAAAGTGGTCATGAACATCCTTACAAGGGGATTCATGTCTCACATATGGCGTTGTCACTAAGTGAGAGTTGTTCATGCTTGTACAAGATGTATACTACCACCTTGTCGAAATCATTTGAATTTTTTATAGGATGTTTATGGAGCCAAACTATGATGTTGTGTGCATCTATGCACTTTTCTCACCAAGTTTTCTTATTATTGTAATGTTTTATTGGATTAGTGAAGCGTAATTGTTAAAATATGCTAAGATAGCTAAATATTTTATGTCATGATCATTAAACAATAATATACTAATTGAAACTCTGGCAAAAAATGAACATAGAAAAATAAAACAATAATAAACATAGAAAGGATGAACATACAAAAAAATTGGAAAAACAAAAAAAACTTGCCTACCGCCGGGTTTAAACCCAGGGGCTCAGGGAGACAATAAAGCATCATTACCATTGCGCTATTGATGTGTGTTCATAGAAATTGGGACGAAACTTTACTTAACTGCAACTCTAAACGTGACCAAAAACAATACTCGGACGCGCCAAAAGGATTTCCCCGTCCCATCCCGTAAAAAAAGCTGCCATTACCTCCACTCCCTCGTCACCCCTCGGCCATTCGTCCTCTTTTCCCCCGCATCCCCCACCCCTCCCCCACCCACCCATTTCTCCAATCCCTAGCTGCACCGCCGGAACACAGCCGTCGCCGCCGAGCTGCCTCGTTGCCCGCGAGCTCCGTCGTCGTCGACATCCCCCTTTACCTCGTCACCTCACCCCTCGACCACTCGTCCTTTCATCCTCCCCATTTCTCCAAACCCTAGGTGGACTGCCGGAACACAGCCACCGCAGCCGCCGCCGAGCTGCCTCGTCGCCCGCGAGCTCCGTCGTCGTCGACATCCCCCTGTCTCTCATCGCCCCATGGACCTATCTCGCCCCTTCCACCTCTTTCTCGGCCCAGCCTAACCCTAACCACCGCCGGATTGTGGGTCATCGCCGCACCAGGACTTCATCCCCTTTGACGACCACCGCCGACGAGCACCTGGTGGCAATGGTGGCAATGGTGGCAACAAGGGGTCAAGGTAGGAAGAGACGTGTAGAACAAGAACATGGTAAGCGAGTCCTCTCCAATTACCAGCCTGCGTTCTTCGACTTTTTATGAATGATTGTTCGATGTCTGTTACTACTTTATTATTGTAGAATGCTTGTGGAATGATGTGATGCCTGCTAGGCTATATCGCAAGTAATTAAAGACATGCTTACTGTAAAAATACCAAAGAATTCCCACAATTTCTAGGCCATATCGCAAGTACTCTCATTTTTTTTTCTCAGCTGACTATTCTTTGTAGTTCCATAAAGTAGTTATCCAATGTCAGCTACATGGTATTGGAAGTAATCCCAGTTCAATGGAGACAAAAGCTAGGATTGCATAGCTCTAATTTGTGATGGACTACCTTCGTTCTCACATGCATATCTTTATCTTGCATAGCTCTAATTTATTAGAGAATGCAATAGTTTTAACCAGTTACAGAAACTTTTATCATTTGGCATTCCCAATAAATTGAACAAACAAATTCAGTTCAAAAGGCTATCTTTTGTAATATGCTATCAGTTATATTTGTAATGATGATCTAAAAGGATGGCAATATGCTTGGTTATGTTCTTCGATTGATTCGGTCTGTAGCCCTGTTAGCATTCTGTGGAAGCGGTTTTTCTGACTTCTGATGCATATCTATAGTTGGCTAGTGATTTTTTTTAGTATAGATTGCATAGTTCCAGTTTGATCCCTTGATTATACTGTCTTGTCCATTTTTAAGTGGAGGCTTCGTATCAGTGATGGGCTGGTTTAAATTACTCAGATGGCATGGCGCAGCTCCATTTGTTTGGTGCAGCTGTGAATTTGACGTCGTTCTGCTGTTGCTCTGTCCATGTTGGGTTCTATTAGGTTATGATTTTTGAATCTAAACTAGTAGAGCCATTGCTCACGGTAGATGTTTCCTACATCTACATGCTGCTAATTTCTCAAGCCTTTGTGTGATAATATAATATTATACAAGAATCAAGTGATTGGGGATTGTAAAGAATATGCTGAAACAACCCCATACAGCCATATTGAAACTAACTGTACTAAGTGACAACAGCTTTTCCTCAGTGACCACATTTTTTTTCTTGTAAAGGCTGCTACAACATATCCATTTTGGATAAGTGCTGTCCTGGTTTGGATTTCTGGAATCTGCAATTTTAGTTTGATTCAGTGTAAAATCCTAATTTTAGCCTTCGAAATTGTAAGATCTTGCAGCTGAAAATAAATGGTTGGTTCTAAGCTTTCCCAATCTGTCTTTCATCTCTTGTACTATTGATTCTGCATTACTGTAACTTAAAAAATGGATATTTAAAATAATATGCAATTATCAACTTATATGCATCGATGCAAGTTTTGTGTATACATCTTTGCCACAGATTATGTGTTTATGTTCTTATGTGATTATGCTGAATCAAGCTTCCATATTTCTGTTTTATAAACCATTTCAAAATAAAGCAAATTGAACTAAATAAAAGATATTATGATCGATGCCCGCTGAATCATTTGGTAGATTAGAACAAACTTATCTATCTAGCATCTATTATTACCACTCCTTTTTATTCTCTAATAGACTAAATCTTCTTGTTCTTTTAAGAACCTCAACAAAATGAATATGAGAGAAGGCGGGATGAACAAGTGGCGGCAAATAATAAGTTGCTTGAAGCGCTCGGAGTCCTAAAAATATCAAGTCAACTTAGTAATTCTTTACCTCAATCTGCTACGAAGAAGGGGAAAACCTCAGCAAACAAGAAAACAAGTAGTGAAGGTTCGGATACATCAGAGTATCTCCTTGAAAATGATGATGATCAAGGAGATAGTGATGATGATGAAACTGAATTTCATGCGCAGTCACAATCCACTAAGGTTTATAGATATATGCCCTTCCTTATTAGACACATGTTCTTTCTTTCAATTCAGTTCATTAATATATGCTTTTGCTTATCCCTGCACATGACTTACTTGATTTTTTTTCCACAATGTCCTCCAGGGTTTAGACGGAAAGTCCTCACTACGAAGAAGAAGACAAGTCCCAACATGCCGCCAGGAGGTAGGGCTGGTAAGAGAGTGAGGGCACCTGAAGGTTCACAGCTGGAACCTCCTAGGGCCCAATTAAGATCATCAAAAAGGCTTCAACTATCAGCGATAGATGGGCAGCCAACAGAGGATAGCAATGGAGCTGCTGCAGATCAAGGCAATGGAGCTTGCTTAAATCTACTACTTAAACTGCCATAGCAGTCACATGTAGGGAATACAAGCTTGCTAGAATACTGTCTCATGACTTCAGTACTCTACAGGTCTGGTGTCGGTGTTGTGACCCGGGGGTCAAGACCACCAACTAGTAAATTTGTATATTGCGTGCTCCCTCCCTCAGATGTGATGCAAGATGAACACAAGGTTTATCCTGGTTCGGGCAAAGAAGGCCCTACGTCCAGCGGGGGAGAATGACTTGTATTATCTCGCACCCAAAGTGCTCGTACAGGGGGGTACAAGCTGAGTTACACGGGTTTGCTCAGAGTGAGCTGCGGCCTAAGGCTAGCAGGGCTACCCTGGGCGGGGGGTTGGCTGCTCGAGGGGTCGATCGAGCAGCGGTGTGTGTGGGGTGTGGAGACCAGAGCTGAAGTCTGAGTCCGTAGTGTTCGAGAGAAAGGATCGAGTCGGAATCGGAAGAAGAAGATCCCTTTCTTCTACCTCGGCGTCCCCTTTTATAGACCAAGGGGAGGCCCGAGGGTACAGGGTCCTAAACTGTTGTAGTATGGGCGGCGCGTCCGCGGCATAGCGTTGGTGAAGGGACGTCGAGCACTATAGCGGCATGGCCTTCCCATCCTTCTGGCGCTCCGGGTCGTGGTGGCAGTAGAAGTCGTCGCGGCACGTCGCGGCACAGCTTCCGCAGGCGGGCGCGAATCCCACAGCTGAAACGAGACGGGGCGGATGGGACGGGCCCCATACTGGAGTTTGTTGGAGGGAGGGGTCGAGCCCCTTGGTCGAGGGGGGGTCGAGCCCTGCGTGGTTCTGTCGCATTCCTGAAGTCGTCGTCGAGGGCCGCACTGTTCACGTCCCGAGGGGTGCTTCTGGAGTCCGTACTCGTGTCGTGGCGACAGTAGTAGCACAGTTGACAGGAATCAGGGGCATGGCGGAGAGCTGATGGATTTGACTGCGGTCATGGGCGCCCATGGCGTTAGGCGGATTTACTTTTACCCATGCCGGGAGCAGTTGGGCTGATCGAGCCTCCCGTCTGGGGGTCGTTCGTTCGACCCCTCGTCTGTCACCCGGTGTCGAGGTAGGGGCCGGGGGGTCGTTCGCTCGACCCTCGGTCCGTCATTTGCTGTCGAGGTGTAGAGGGAGGGGTCGTTCGCTTGGCCCCTCGTCCGTCGTTCGGCGTCGAGGTGGAGGCGGAGGGGTCGTTCGTTCGACCCTCGGTCCGTCTCTTTCCCGAAGCAGGCCGGCCCACGACGGGTCGTTACGGCCGGTGCAGGAGGCCTTCGTGAGATGGGCCCTTCTATGTTGATTTGAACAGTGGGCTGGTTCCTGTCTTAAAAATGGTTGCTATGTTTAGCGTTAATTTATCGAAGGGTTTAGGGTACCCCTTACCTTCGTACCCGACATCTGGATACACAATACAAACAAAACAGCCAATAATTCAGTATATTGACCCCCATGATAGACCATTGTGACCATGCTTCTGCCTGTACTCTTTTGATTAAAGAAAAGAAATCACGGATCAACGACAATAAATACGCACGAAATTAGTGGAAATCAATTACAGGCTCATTGGCAACTTCTCGAGGTGGGCCGTAGGGTGGGTTGTATTATGGACTGCAATGTATGTAAATTTCCGTTGCTATTCATTTGTTGCTAGAAGGGGGTTCGTATTGTAGTGGGGGCAGTGGCAGCACTTGCCACCTTGTTAGCCTAGGTTACAGAGCAGCCCTATAGCTACTGAATATTTATACTGAATATTTATCTTAGCTACTGAATGTTTCAGTTCTTGCCATATACTGAATGTTTCAATTCTTAGCACAAAGTTCCTGAATGTTTCAGTTTTCATTTGCTACTGAATGTACCTACTGAATGTTTGAGTTCTTAGCTACTAAATGTACCTACTCAATTGACTAACTATGGAATTGTCACATGACTAGGGGCGCTTGGCCATTAACAATACAAACAAGGCAACAGAGGAAGCTTGCACCGATATGCTGCGCTCTGGGGTGCGGCAAATGCGTCATCGGCTCAAGAAGAAATACTTCGATGGTGTACCTGCAAATGAGATTCCAACAACTTCTCCAGTTTCATGCATGGACAATGATCAGTGGAATGAACTAGTTGGAAAGTGGAAAGATCTAAAGAACATGGTATGGGTATCCTGTCATACTCTCTTTCTGATTCAGTTTGCAAACAATCTTCTCATTTTAAACCTACGATCTCAGCTAACACTCTTCTTCTCTTTTTTGTAGCAAACAAGTGAAAAGAACAAGCGGAATCGTAGTAAAGTCAAGTATCATCAGAAGATGGGTTCTCGCAGCTATGTGGCACACTTGCATGCATATGTAAGTAAACAGGACCTCGTACATATTTGCACTCAACAACTTATTCTACATTTGATCTAACAAATATTTGTTGTAATTGATTCTCTGTGAAACAGAAGCAGAAGAGTAACAATGCAGAACCAAGCACTGAACAAAATGAAGAACTTGATGTGGTGGAGGCCTTCAAGACCTGCCATACCAGCTCCAAAAATGGTCTTGATGAATCAGCAAGAGAGGCAATTGTAAGTCTAACTAGCTCAATCCTAGCACCATGGTTCTAATTGACATTGCAAATAGTGTATGGAGTCAAACCTGGTAGTTGACTTGAGGTATTGTGTAATTTCAGTTGGAGTTTCCTATCCTATTTTGGGTTAAAAGTTTGACAAGTTTTACAAGAATTAGAAGCAGTAGTAAATAATTAATGCCAAGATGTAAGAAATGGACAAGAGTGCTCACACCAGTTACCAATCACAACCAAAGATTTAAGAAATATTCATGCCATAACATAATGTACCTTTCTACAGAGTGAATTCTTGGCTTTTTTGGGCAAAATGCTGGTGACTGAGATGCCTACATCACAATCTTGAGAGTGTAGTAGATGACTGATCTGCACAGATAGAATTGATGTACTAACTGAATCACTTTGGGTGGCAACTGGCATTCCTTCAGCATCCACATGCTAAAAAACGGCTTAACACCAAGACATATAACCAATGTAGAGAACATTTTGTCATACAAAAGATTAAGACCATTTATTGCTCCTGCGGCTAGTAGAACTTGTAGATGTAAGAAATTAATATCTTATAATCACAAAACATAGTTGTACTATTAAACATAAGAAATTGCTAGATTCTGAAATTTACAAATAACCCTATATCTGAAAATAAGAAATCATCGAGTATTTCTGTTTCTTAATCGATGGAATACACTGCACAGTAATTTCAGAAGGACACAATACATTACAGGTTATTTTAGGTAAGCTATTGCAACATAGTGTTGATTTGCCAACATCCTGCAATTCAATAAATTACATTGTTGCCAGATCGAAAGATGTATCGAAGAAAGTAGCTTCACACTGAACTTGCACAATTTCACCGTATTCAGTTACCTGAGACTGAAATTGGCACGCCTGTTCGTTATTTGAAGCAGCCTCTTCCTGAAAGCCATTAGGGTCAGACTACTTATTTATATACTTTCTAAGTGAGCATACCCCATCCTTTTTTAGATTAAAAAATCACATTCAACAAGGAAAACCTCCTCAATTGCTGCACAAAATTTGCTTGGTCTGAGAGCTGTCCTTCAAACCTGACAGAACATAGGAGTGAGGTAAAGTTAGTCTCATAGAAACCACAAATCAACACCAGAGCACTCTGGAAAAATCAGCCACCCCTTTCGATGTATGATCATATTCATGCAACTAAAAAAATTATCAATTTAAAATGGTATACTGCTCACAATATAAATTCCTTATAAATAACATATTTTCTTCGAATAAAGTGGAAACTCATGGAGTAAAGTTTGAACAAGAGCATCAGGGCTTCAGGAAAAAATAAATTATTGGAGCAAAAGATTTATTTTAGAGATCTAGCAACAATAAATAGTTTTTATTAATGACAATTGCAAAGTCATATTCCAAATCAACCACGCCTTTCGATTACAGGAACACATGTACGCATTGAATTTGTGCTGAGAAAAAATAAATCCAAAAATGTCCATTTAAATTTCAACATTAGTACTTGCACCCAAGGCAGAAAACCACATATCCTGATCCCATTTGCACTGCCTATCGAAATGCCACCAAGGTGGGGAGGAAAATAGTAGAAGGGCTAGGAACATTCAGTGAATCACATAGAACTGCAGGTGCAGATCCAGTAAAACAAAGGTTCACCAAACAGCAGTCTTCCTTTTACTCTTTTTAGTTGTAGGAGATACAATGCTCTAAAATCAGAAAAGTACTCTGCATGTGTCCAGTTGAACAGGTTATTAGTGTTGCAAAAGATAGATGTTGACAGAAAATGAGATAGCTAGAGATTCCTAGTGCTAATATTGTATCCTTCTATTAACTGTGTTATGTTAACACTTGAGAGATGTTGTCGGGAAATGAGATAGCATATAACTGAGAACAATCTGAACTTTGTTTCCACATGCTAAGGTGATTCCTGACTGTTTCATTGTACACTAGCTGTCAGTATGAACCAAACTACAGTTTAGATAATGTTCCACATAATAAATCATTTAAATTGTACTTCAGTCTGTCCATGTTGCTAGGTTTGCTTCTACCTCTCTAGCACAAATCTTGTTGTCTATATTCTTTAAAATACATCTTGTGATATTTGCACCTCACTTTAATGCAATATAAGTATGAACTAATGATGGCTCTTTGTTGTTTCAGTCCAACATGGAAGCTTTGAGGGCAGCACATGTTGCTGAAGGTGAGACAGGAGTATCCAGTATGCAGGTTATGTCCCAGGTGCTCTCCAAGAACAGCTCAAACATTTTCCTCAAAATGTTGGCATCAAACGAGCGGCATCCTCCAACTCTACAACATCAAATGAAAGCGAGCTTCGGAAACAGCTAGCAGCTGAAGCTAAGGCTGCTGTACAAGGTGAACTTGAGGAGCTCAAGAAGAGAAGTGAACAGGCTGAGGAAAAGCTAGAGACGACACAAAGGGAGATGGAGAAGATGAATAAGCTAACAGAGATAAACAACAGGGCAATGGAGGAGAACAACGCGCTGCTGAAGCGTATCTTGTCCCTCAACAACGCTTCTTTGACATAATCGCTGCTCATTGCTGCTGGTTGATTAAGCAAGGATCTGTGCTGATGATTTTGTTTAGGCTAAACTTATGTTGCTGGTGGTTGCCTACTTTATATTATTAGTTGTGATCTTACTGTGAACTATGTCGAGTTATGTGTGAACCGAGTCTAGTAAGTTGTGTGGTGGCTGGGCCAGATCTGTTCATTTCTGGAAGCTTATGGTCATGTTAATGTTATTTGCATTTCCTATTAAAATTAGAATGGGCACCTGTGATTTTGGTTCTTTATATGATGATTCTGTATTTGATCTGTGACGATTAGAATGTGCACCTGTGATTAAATTCTGGTTCTTGATATGATGATTCTGTATTTGATGTGTGACAATTCTGTAATTTGATCTGTGATGATTTTTTAATTTGATCTGTGACTAAAATGAGAACCAATCACAAAAGCGTATGTGGAAAAATCAGAGCCCGCCACGTGGACTAATAACAAACTGCCACGTGGCCCATAAAAAAGCGAAAATAGACCCTCCACGTCAGCTGCCACATGTCACTGGCCACGTGTCAAGCCACGTCAACAACCACGTGGCAAGCCACGTCAGCTGGCCACATCACCTGACACATGGACGTGCCACGTGCGCAAGACACGTCAGTTGCCAGCGTGGCAAACGCCGTTTGGTAGCCTGACGGAGCAGCATATTATGACGAAAATTGGGGTACATCAGTGACGAATAGTATGTCATCGAATGAATTCCATTCCGTGACGATGGCTATTTCGTCAGTGAATGAATTCCATTCAGTGACGAAAATAGTCGTTTCGTCACCGTGGTCAATCAATGATGCTCATTCCATGACAAAACAATTTTCGTCACAAGTTTGTCACAGAAGACCTTCGGTGACGATTGTGGAGTCTTCCGTGATGAACAGAGAGCGTCATTGATGACCACTTCCCTAGTAGTGTTTGAGCTTTGATGAGCTACATGTGTCAACAAGGGGGATAGATGTGCATTTCACTCTATTTTTCAGCCATCTACATCAAAGGGGGAGAAATTTCTTAAAAGGGAGAAAACGCGCATTTTGAGCAAATTTTGACACTTATGCTTTTTTGGTTTTCTTGACCTCTTCTATCCTTGGCTCTCAATTTGGTATCTTGGAGAGTTCGTTTGTCATAAGGCGATTGGTATCTTGTGAGTCTGTATTTGTCCAGGGGGAGCCTTTGCTAGATGTGTTGAGCCTTTGCCTCTTATGGAGGGTCTAGCTTGTGTTGTTGGCCCTGACAGGTTTCGATTGGCGTTTTGAGCTTTGATAGCTGAAATTAGTGTTGCAATTGGTATCTTTGGTTTGCTAGCAGTGTTGAGCCTTTTCTGCCTCTTCTTGAGGGCTAGCTTTGTTTTGCTTGGTTGCGTCGAGCCGTTGCCCATGTCTTTGGAACCAAGTTTTGGATGTGTTTTGCCTCTCTCAAGTGACCCCGTTTTGACTTTCTTAGCTTTTGGTCATTTGGAGAAGCTTTACCTTGTGGCTCAAATCTGAAATGCACTTGTGTTGACAAAGCACTCATCAAGGGGGAGATTACGAACACATGGTTGATATGTGCCCATGTTGTTCAGTTTTGATGATGAGCGATTGCTCAACATGTGAGTATTTCAGTTTGAGCAGTTTCTACTAATCCTTTGCGAAAGCAAATGTGTGCATGTCTATCAGCTTGTGGTGTGCAGGTACTGAGCCCGGAGACAGTGGTCAATAGCAAGGTGAAGGTCGAGTAGAGGTTTGTCGTGCCGATGGACTGAGAGCGGTGAAGGGCGGAAGCGGGGCTCAGACCGACGGACCAAAGTGCCAGTGGACTAGCTGTGGTGGCTAGTGCTTGGCACTGGCGAGCGCGACAAGACATGGAGGTAGACCGAGTCGACCGAGTCAAGACGGTGGACGAGCAGGTCGAGCGGAAGTTCATGGGACTCGGAGTCGACCGGGCGAGGACGACGTGGCTCGAGTCGACTCGGAGTTTCTTATTAAGATGTTTTCCCACAAGAATAAGCATATGTATATGGAATAAAATTTATGCAAGCTTCTATCTCAATAATGTCATAAGCATGTCACTTTTCAAAATTTCAATCCAGATTTGGCTTTAGTTCATTTTGAGTTGCATAAGATCATGTCAAAATATCACACATGCAACAAGAAGAGAGGAGGATGTGTCAAACTAGCATTTTGAAGTGAACTATCAGTAGTGGAGGATGACAGGTGGGCCCATAGCTCCATGATGGGGTCGGCTGACCCCATCAGGAGGCATCTGGCCATCGAAGGTGTGTCTCCTCTTTGTCCTCTATGCATACACCAAACTTCAGTTCAATTGGCTACTCTTGGGACGTCGGCCGACGCCCATATGGTGGCCAAATTGGCTCAAATTGTGTGTGACAGCATCTTGTCTGTGTGCATCACTACTGCATTTTTCAGATTCTTTGCTTGTGGACACAAAGACAAGACAGAGATTAAGTGCATGGGTCCTGCTGGTGGAAAAACACTAGTGGAACCAAAAATTCACTCATCATTTTTTTAGCCTCAAGCACATTGAAGCTGATTAAGTTTATGTTATATGTTTTGTTCATTCTCATGACATGGTTGATAAAATGAGAAGGAAGAGATGAGCATACATGTGAGATTTGAAAACATTTGACAAAAAGGGGTTTAGTTGCTCAACCTATTGAGGTGCTGCCCAACTTACAACTTATGCATCAATGACCATTTTTCCAAGATAGAAAGAATAATACATTTATGAAGGATATGAGCAGGAGGTCTTTGTATTCTTTTATTATGAATTTTAATGAAATATAGTAAAAAAAATTGAAAGGATAAGAACACTTACCTTAGTGGGGAGGGAACCTCCCCAAGCTTGGTCTTTTGAGTGCCACTGTGTTGCCATGGTAGTAGAGGAGGGGCTCCTCCCCCAAGCTTGTTCTTTTGAATGCCCTTGCATCTCCATGTTGTGTTTAGATCTTTTGCTTCATTATTTTTTTATTGCTACAAGAGATTAGTGGACAACACATACCCGAAGAGATACACATGAATTTTCAAGAACGAGTATTGTTGTTATAGAGGAAGAGGTCATTTTCTACGCTATAGGAAATTGGTTTTAGTAGTTTAGCATAGAATATTTATCATATGTTTTAAATGATGTTCTCTTCTTGTTCACCAGAATTTTAGAAATTGAACAAGGCTAAGGCAAGGATGAGCAAATATGTTTAAAGAGTACCTCAAGCCTTGATTTGTCTCCAAGAATGATCTTATGACTTTCCCACCAAAATTTTAGAGGTTTTCCTATAGGGGTAAGTCCAAACAACCAAATTCTATACAAGTATATTTTGACACCATGCCTTGTTGGATTAAGGCAGACTATTTAACCTAAGCACCATGCTCAATTTAAAAATCCTATGGGAGTACATTCGAATGGTACTTCCAAACTAAAGCATACAAGAATAGAAAATGAAGCATTGAATGAGATTGATTTAATTAGAGACAAGAACATGAGTGGTGAAGCAGAGGAGAATTTTTAGTTTTTATATATAATTTTTTTAAGCAAATGGGGTGGATGAAATGCATTCAATCAAACATGTTATAGTTTTGGAAAAGGAAATTAATGTAAATGATCGATATGCATGAATCTCCATACTTAACCAAAAGAAGCACTAGAGACATGATGATTTAAGCAAGCATGCAGTGGTAAGAAACAATAAAGAAGAGTGCAAGGATAATGTTGGGTTGCCTCCCGATAGGGTCTCACTTATCTTCATTGATTCCATGTTCACCCACAATTTGAGACGGAATTGTGAGTTCTTTTGCTCTGTCACATGTTGCTTTTCTTTTTTTGGACGGCGACATTCTCTTTATATCTGCATAGGGTTAGAAAAATGTATACATATACGCACCTGTGAGATGGCAGGGATGATCAGTTGATTGTTCATGAATGATCAGACACCCTGGGCTCTTTACTGATTTTTTTCTTATGGAAAGAAAACACCGAAAGGTCGAGATGACTGATGTCCTGTTTATTCCACACTCAACAGAACAAGGGTAATCCCACATAGCTAGTAGTAATATAGATTAGTAGACAACAAAGTTAGTATCAAAATGTTTTGCCGATTGCTTCCCCAGCAACGACGCCAGGAATGCTTGTTGGTATTTATTATGCTCATGTAGAATATTCCTCAAGCGCACAGAAATACTGTTGTAGCATTTCACCCAGGAGTGTTCCAGGGTATCATATTTATCCTCATGGAAGCAATGGTTAAAGAATATGATAGCTAACCATGATGATCCACTAACTAATATAACAACTAAACCATGGTAGGGGTAAATGATATATATGATAAGTGCAATGACACATAGAAGAAGTTCCAATGATAAAGAGTAGTTTAGTGAGAGAGGAGGACATCGAGCGAGCATAAGGTTTCCAAATATCTATCTCTACTTGCATGGTTCTAACTTAGCAAGACAAGTCATATCAAGCAAGAATAATATTCATACACAATTGCACTTTGAGCCACTAGGCCACTTAGCAACAGAAAGGGATGAGAAGGTTGCTAAACCGCCTAGCACAAGAAGGCCTACGCTTTAAGAACTTGGCCGAACGTGGTGGGATCAAAGCCTAGATAGGTCTGTCACCCCTACTAGGTACCACAAACAAACTATTGGACAAGCCGCAGACACAGGTAATTAAGCATATAGTTTAGACACCATGCCTACACTTTATCTCACTACTTTAATCCAACGTCCGGTGAAATTGATTAGAATACCGGTGTAGGGTCGAGATGGCGGACTAGAGGGGAGGGGGTGAATAGTCTTTTCTAAAAACTTACGCGCAGCGGCAAACCAAAACAAATGCGGAATTAAAACTATCGGTCTAGCCAAGACTACACCTCTCTATCTATAACTTTAGCACCTAGCAAAGTATACTAATTGGGCTTACTAAGGTGCCAAGCTAGGAAGCTCACCTAAACAAGTCTAGGTTGCAAGGTCACACAAACCTAAGCAACTAGTACTCTAAGCAAACCGGGAGCTCCTACACATACTAATAAGCAAAGCACAAAGCACCTAAGCTCACTAGCAATGCTCTCTAGCAAGACTACACAAGTCAACTAGAGAGCTCAACTTACTTAGCTACACAAACTAAGCAATGTGACTAACAAGGCTACTCAAGCCAATTAGCCACGCAAGAGCTCTTTCTATGCTACACAAGCTAGAAGGTAACTAGGCAAGCCACACAAGCTAAACTAGTTACAAGAGCAACAACTACTCACTAGCACAAGTATATGAAAGTAAATACAAGCTAGTGATTTGGAGAATGCAAACCACCAAGAAGAGTAGACAAGGTTGACGCGGTGATTTTTCTCCTGAGGTTCACTTGGTTACCACCAAGCTAGTCCCCGTTGTGTCGACCACTCACTTGGTGATTCGACGGCTAATAGGCGTTCACAAGCCTAGCCCACTCACTCGGGCGCCACAAGAATCTACCCACAAGTGAGGGTAGCTCAATGACACACTCAACTAGAGTTGCTCTTCGCGATCCCCACGGGGCGAGCACAATACCCCTCACAAGCACTTCTCCGGAGCGTCGCACAATTTTCTTGCGCGCTTCGACGGATCCACAAGCCACCAAGCCGTCTAGGAGGTGGCAACCTCCAAGAGTAACAAGCACCACGAGCTTGCAAGACGATCACCTAGTGCCACACGAAGCTATCTCTCAAAGCAACGCACTAGTAATCACTTTCTCACATAATCGGATAATCACTATCAAGTGTATGTGAGTTAGAGGGCTCCCAAAACAAGCACACTAGAGGCAACACAAGCCCAAGGTGCTCTACCAGCCCAAGAGGCCGACCAACAACTATATATAGGCTAGCCCCACGAAACTAGCCGTTTCCCCCTTCATTGCGCTTCCTGCAGAGGGTCCGGACGCACCCATCACTAGGGTCCGGACCATGCCGCGCGCGTCCGGACTCCAGGCCATTTGAAACGAGCCGTTGGCGCCCTGCGTCGATCGCTGCCGCCTGTCTCCGGATGCGACCAACAGTGAGGGTCCGGACTAACGCTCGCTGCGTCCGAACCTCAGGAGAGAGCTCCCCGAGAGCCAAAAACAACCGGACGCTCGTCTGGAGTCCACCGTCCGGACGTCAAACAGCGTCCGAATCTCCTCAGTCAGCACAGAGCAGTCAAGGGGGCAGGCGATCGGACGCAACACCGATGGTCCGGACCGCCCAAGCCCCAGCGTCCGGACTCACTCCACCGAGCGTCCGGAGCTCACAGACAGAGCCGAACCTAGGGTTTGGTTCTGGACTCAAGCGCAATGGTCCGGACCCCCTTGGCCCTAGCGTCCGGAGCTCGGTTTTCAGCTGAGACTCCTCCGCACTTCTTCCTTTGCTTCTCATGTGCTAACACAAATGTGTTCTTCACCTTGTGTATGTGTGTTAGCATTTTCACAATCATTTTCACTTTCTCTCACCGCGCCACTCGATCTTAATACATCACAAAGTTAGATCACTCCAAGTGGCACTAGATAACCGTTATGCAAACAAGTTTGCCCTCTTGATAGTACGACTATCTATCCTAAACCCGGTCATATACTTCTCTACACACCAATGACCGGTGAAATGAAAATGCCCTATGGTTATACTTTTGCCTTGCGCATTCCATTCCATCTCCAATGTTAGTGCAACACATGCACCAACCTATCACCAAATGATGTGATCCACTCCATATCATCACGTGACCGTATTGGTTCATCGATCTTGACCTATCACCAAATGATGTGATCCCTCTTCACCGTTGCCTTGGTCCATCGGCACCAAGCATCACCCGCTTGCCCTTCACACTTGCAACCGGTCCATCAAGCCAGGCCTCATCTTGATCTTCTCCACCTTGGTCACATGACTCCATGTCATGTTTCATGTGCATTAAGCTCTTTCATCACACAATTACCTGTGAACTAATCTCCTATGTATATATCACTTAAACACTATTAGTCCACCTAGGTTGTCACTCAATTACCAAAATCACACAAGGACCTTTCAACCGGGTTAAGGGCGGTGAACCAGTGCAAAGGTATACTACCATTATCTTACTATAAAAAACTATGACTATGCTAACAACCAATACAACATAACTAGTCATGCTGCAATAAAGTAAAGTACTAAGGCAAAGTAGAGATGATAACTATATAAAATAACTCAAGTCTTACAAAGAGAGAAATAAATACTAGAAGCATACCAGACCTCCTGAAGACTAGAGCTGAAGACTAGAGGCTCACTCTAACTCCTAACAACACTAAGACTACTACAAGTGCTACATCTTGAGAGAGAGGGGAGAGATCCTCCTTGTGGTGTGTCTAGAATGAGAAGGGGTGAGGGGGTATTTATAGTGGAGTAGGGGCTACTCCACCACCACGTCATCAATCCGTGTGATGTATGGTGAGATCCCTTGGATCGTAACCGCCTTTAGATCAATGGTGCAAGAGAATTCAGCATGTGCTTCTTTAATTCAACATGTGCATCTTTGCATGCAACATGTGCTTCTTTGCATGGCGGCATGCAAATGGCGGTGGGAGAGAGGAGTAGCCGCCAAGCCACCGGCCGACCCCCTCTATGACATGTGGGACCAATCCAAACTTTCTAGAAGCATGGCCCACATGTCATGGAGTGGTTAGAAACTTTGGTGGTGGCCATTGATGGGTCGGCCGACCTGCACAAGTGGGTTAGTGACCCTCCTACTATGACATTGGGCCCTCTTATCATGTGGGTGGTTGGGATAGCTGGTTGTGACAGAATCTCCTAAGAATAGGGCCCACTTGCCAGGATTATTGTCCATCCAACTTTAATCCCAACAAATGATCCAAGTTTTAAAAGATTTGCCAGGTGTCGTCGGCTTAAACCGAGTCATCCACCTCTTTACGGGCAAGATCCACATTAAGACATTGGTAGAAGTGAACTTGTAATAAATTACATTTCGGAGGTTTACACAAATAGTTGAATTCCTATGAAGTTATATTACAAACTATAATTTTGAAACACAATTTAAGTGTCATATCTACATCAAGCAAGTGGTAAACACTATAAGGAATCAAACCAGGAACTCTGCCCAAGAGTCACCAAGACTGATCTTCAATGACAACCATGGTCATACAACACGAAACTGTACCCACCGCACTAGCAACTTCATCTGCAACAAGGGTTAACAAACCCTGAGTACGGAAGTACTCAACAAGACTTACCCGACAAATAAATTGTGGTGAAAGTATAACAGTATGCAAGTCATAGGATTCAAGGTGGGATTTGCAAGAATCAAGTATTTTGCATAAATGAGCATTTATAAAAAAATTGCAATTGATTCATTTCTCATAAACAGTTACTCAAGTACCGATCTGACTTTATGATCGATAACGAGGCAACAAACCATTTCCAAAAAGGAATCATCATGTATCCAGTTTAAGTGTATTACTACGCGGAAGAACAGTGAGCTAAGTCTCCATAACCGAGGAGCATGACGATTCGAACCGATTAAACCCAGCTGGGGCTTCGCAACCACATGCCATATGCAGCACTAAAGCACACATATAACTACCTTTGCCCGGATCCTCCAGCCAAGACCGGGGTTCCACCACCCGAGAGCACAGTACACCTCCACCCGGCTCCACAAACCAGGAGGGTAAACACTACTCTCGCCATCTCAACACTCCTAGTGCGGATTAACCGTTCTTAAGACTAGAATAGCCGGAGTCTAGCTTCCCGAAGTATATGATCGGTACTCTAAATTCTGAACTCATGCAATTCAACAGCAGACGGTTCCTAATGACACAGGCGGAGAGAACCCACTCACCAGATATGCATATCTGATGGCTCCTAAACTCCGTGTCCGCCTGGTCTTGATTATTACTTCCAACATTCCATCATTTCCTTTTTAAGACATAGCCCTTTGCCGCAGCAATCCGCTATTCTTCTCAAAATCATAAGCATTGACGAAGCAATCATGTTATCACCTATTCTCGTAGATGATAGGAAATCATCTAACTCTATCGGCCTAAGCATTGCTAAGAAGCATAAAGTGCCATTCGTATTTTAAAAATGGTATCAAGGTACAGGAATAAATATTCAAGGATAAGGATATGCATCAAGTAGGAATTTGATTGAATAGTAACCATGCAATAATTAACCATAAGTGTATTTAAATAAAAGCTTTTAAATACAAGGTAGGGTTTGAATGCACCGGAACTTGCCTTTGATTACAGAATAAACTATCTTTGATTCAGAATCACCACTATAGAAACCCAACTTAAAGAACTGATCACCCAGATCAAAGATATGATGGACCCCTCCATGAAAGAGTTATCTACACGATGTTAATGATATGCTTAAGATGATGGTTGAATGTAAATATGATGCTTAACAAACACAAAAGCATATGGCTAAGTGATGACTAATCAAGTTTAACAAACTTGAGTACAACTTACCTTCATGTAATAAACAAAACTAGTTCACTAAGTAATTAACTAATTAATTTACTAATAATATCCAAAAGAACTGACACTCAACATCATATCAAATAAAATTTTCATATTGTGTTTGTCACTGAACAATGACACATGTTTAACAAGCAATCCAAAAGCACCCAAATCCTATAGTGATTAGAGTTTCTAATGATTTATCAATTATTTATTAATTATCTAAATAATCAAGATTTCAAAGTTTGTCTAAATGACCTCAAACTTTTAGTACAACAACATATGGATGTATAAAGGTTTCAAAATTAATTTAATGATTTATGGAGTTATAAAAGAATAGATACAAAAATAACAAGTATAAGCACTATTTCATTTATTAATAAAATAAGTAATTAAAAATGATTTTTTGAACTTCTTCAAAACGAGCTACAAATTTTTAGTTAAGCTGCTCAGAACATCTAGATATTGCAAATCATTTTTCAGAATTTTGAAGCCATATTTAATTTACTAAAAATTATTGAAAATGCATTTATTAATTAAAATGAGCATTTTTATCACAATAAAAATGTACTGAACAAGGTTATTTTATATTTTTATATTTTTCTACACGTATCAGAGAACATGTACAAATTATGTCAGAATTTAAGGAGCCGGACGAAAATTAGAATCAAAATAACAAAAACATGTACTATTCATTTTTAGAAAATAGGAAAAACAATCTATCACACTCAGACCCCACCTGTCGGCGTCCCCAGAACGCCGACGACCTCTGCTCGCGGCGTAGCTCACCGGCAATGATCTTTCTCGCCAAACCGACCTCACCTTCACCTTCCTCTCTCCACCGTGAACCGATCAAGCCTAAACACGGGTACCAAAGACGCCCCAGAGCACCACGCTGGCATCCATGGCGGCGGCAGTGATCTGGCGGACGCGCGCTCACCGATTGAGCTCACCGAAGTCTCAACCAAGCCCCGAAACAGACTCATCACACAAATGCGATGCCATAACAACCTTTAATTGCAAGAAAACAACACAAGAACACGACTATGCCGGTCACTGACGCGACGGCGGCGCAAACTCGTCGGTCCGACGTGGTCCGGCTCACACAGATGGAATTGGCTTCAACCAAGCGGCCAAGGAGTATCAGGAGCTCACCGCGGGTACGGAGCGCACATTGGTTGAAGCGAAGAAGTAGCAGGGATGCCTGCCGACGTCGAGGACGAACACGGCGGCGGTGGAAAGCTTGGCATGACGTGTTCCGAGCAAAACAGTAAGCAAAAGAGAGAGTGAGTGAGAGCATGAGCATCAGCGAGTTCCAAGGATTCAGAAACAACAATAGAAAGAGCTTGAAACCCACATAGTCGCGCTGGCCACGCATGGCGGATTTCGAATGAACTGCACCGGAGTTGGAGAAGAAAGGGTTACGCCGGGCGAATCAAAGCGCTTTGGTTACAACCAATCACTGATAGAGATAGAGGAGACCTAGGCGAACGCAAATACGTGCTTGGTTGAAGATGGAAGTGGCTAATTCGGATGAACGAGCTCGCCGGAGTAGAACACAGCGCGGCGGCGGAAAGTAGAGGAAGAAATCGAGCTCGGCCGAGGCATATGTTTCTTATAGAGGTCAAGGAATGGATGGATAAGGATTACGACGGCGTCGCGAAGGTCGTAGATTCAACTGCAGGCGACTAGAAGCTCTGAGAAGCTCGGCGATGGCAAGCTTCTAGGCGCTGGCCGCCATGGCAGTGCTCGGCAGCTGCCGAGGTACTGTTGACCTATTTACAGGAATGCCACTAAAGGAAATTTGCAAAAAGGGCCCCCCTTCCAAGTAGTTTCAGGAAAAAGTGTGAACATGAAAGTTGCTCAAAATTTTACAAGCTACAACTTTGTTAACATTAACATTTTCAAATTCTGCTTAGTTCTCAAAATGTATATTTGAATTTGAAACCAAGTTTTAAATTAAATTACCCCCTTTGCAATAACTCCAGATTTTTTAATATACCTTAAAATCTCCAAAAATAACTTTTGCTAGATTAATTAAGATCTACAACTTTGCTTTAACAAGCATATGCAAATTCTTATTAGTTTTTGAAATTCATGATTGGGGTACTATTTAATCCCCTTTAATTAGGGTTTCAGGAAATGCTTTAAACTTGAAATTTTAAATACACCACAAACAATCACAAGCTATATAAAACACATACAAATAAACTTGTTTTTAGTTTAATGCATAGCAAGGTTCTCAAATCATATGAATAATGCTTAATGCATATGATGACATGACATATTTTATTATTAAACACCAGAGGTGTCACACTGGTGGGCCCCATAGGGTGATCAGCCGACCCCCCTATGTGGGTCCCACTAGCTCATTTCTCTCCATTTCCTATAGTCCTGCAAGAAATACTCCATGGACATGTGGAACTAGTTATTGGATAAAATATACTCATGATATGCTTATGTCCCTTGATTGTGAGGCTGTTGACGGTGATTTTGTGCATAGAAAATTATGACATTTTCACCGTCAACAAAGGGGTGGGGGACCTGACAGGTGTGGGGGCCGAGCTGGCAGGGGGCAGGGAGGCGAGCTTGTGGGAAAGCGGGTGAGGCGAGCAGGCCGCAGGGGTGGGCCAAGGCCCAAGCGGGTGGGGTGCGGTGCGCACGCGAGGGAAGGGAGAAGAGCAGGCCTGGGCAGCTGGTGGGCCACGGGGTGGGCTGGGGTGCAAGGGGGAAAGAGAGAGGGGGCTAGGCCGGCTTGTGCAAGCGGGCCGAAAGGGGGACGGGAGAGGGATAAAGAGAAAGGGTTTTCCTTTTTTTTTCTAAAAACTGATTTTCAAAACATCTTTTAAACTCCTTTTTCAAAAACAGGTTTGAAAATGCTTTGTCGTATTTGAAAATCTTTTCGACACATTTTCAAGTATCATTTTGAAATTTCTGTAAGTGGATTCCCCTAGGAAAACAGTGCTACCATAAGCCATATGGCTCTGGCTTGACTTAGTACTAGACTTTTAATAGTTTGTGGCAGCTTACACGGAAAGGCGCAAGAGGGGTTTTGACTTGTTGGGGCTTGGCCTGCCTAAGGGGTGTCTCTGCGGTCTCATAGTGATTGAACCCTGCCGACCTTACATGGAAGTGGGTCAAGAGGCTAGCTACCTCAGGTGAAAGGGCAAATCATGACTTCTGGGTAAAGATGTACGACCGCTACAGAGTGTGAAACTGTCATGATAGCCGTGCTCACGGTTATGAGCGGCTTGGGCTCCTTACTGTGTGATGTGTTTATGTCATAGCTCATCAGTTGTTACTTTGTCATGAGATATTGTTATTTGTTCATATAAGCATTATATCTTGTTATCTTGATCATGTGGTTATTGGGCTTATGAAAAACTTGATGCTACTCAATTGCTAAAATTATGACTTACTAAAAACTGACGCAGTTAAACCCTTGTTTATCCTTTTGAGCCTCATGAACCCCCTGTTATACTTGCTGAGCTGACTCTTGTTATCATCACCTTTGAAAATCCCGGATGGGTACCAAATTGCAAGAGTTGGAGAAGATAGGCTTGTGGTCTGTTGACACCAAGAATGACACACTTTTAGATAACCAAAATTCTGTCAACAACCTCAGGATCAAGGATAAACAATCATATTATGAGCATATTTTATAAAATAACAAGTTCCACATGTCCATGAAGTGTTTGATGCAAAATTAGAAGAAATGGAACAAGGAGGGCTAGTGGGACCCACATAGTGGGTCGGCCGATCCACCATTGGGCCCACCAGCTCTGGCCATGATCCAAGAGAAGCACTCCCAAGTGATCCTTAACCCTTGGATCAACTTGTGCTTTCTCCCAATGGCTCAAATGCACCTCACATGGATCCATGGGCCCACATCAAGGAAATCAACGTGACAAACAACTAAGATGAACCGACCAATAGACATGACTAGTGGGGACACCTTCTGGAAGGCCGAGGTGGGCCCCATACCCCTATAGGGGGGGTCGGCCGATCTCCAACCAGGGGCACCCCCCACTTGGTCCCTGACCAGTGCGGCATGTTCTAGAAGACCAAGGCAGGGCACACAACCCATAGGGGGGTCGGCCGATACCCCCTAGGTCGGTGCTCCACCTAGTGACCGCCCCACTCAATTAACACATGTTGAAGATCAAGACCATCCACTCTAAGTCGGTTTAGAGGCGGTGGATCCAAGGGTGGAGAATTGAAGCTTCCTGGATCGATGACGTGGCAATGGAGTAGCCCCTACTCCACCTCCCACTATAAATAGAGGATCATACCCCCCTCTTCATACATGGTGAAGAAGCCTACAAGCTCTGTTCCTTTGATTGTTCTCGTAGTTAGTCTAGAGTGGGAGTTAGAGTTGAGTCGAGCTGCGCTTAGGATTTCCGGAGTCGTCTTTTGGAAAGTCTGGTATAACTCTTGTATCTTTCCGTCTTTGTAAGACTTTACTTTATTCAATATATTACTTTTCTTCTACTTCACTTAGTATTTACTTTGAGCATTACTATACTTGTTATAGTCTTGTTATATACTTTTGCTTATTACTAGCCTTTACATCAATAGTCTGTGATCCTTGTGGCCTTTCCCGTATGTGATCATTGCCTGTCATAGGGTGCTTTGGTTATAGATCATAGTCAAAGTAGTAAGTTGTGTGTAAGCGTGGTGCTTATACATCATCTTAACCTTGGTTACCGCTTGTTGCTCGGATTGTTTGTGGTTGCTAGCAAGAGAGTGACATCCTTGTCTAGTCTTTGTATTCCACCACGTGTTCTTAGGCAAGTTCTTAAAAGGTAAGGCCCCCATAAAAAGAGAGCGCGGTCCGGTAGGAGTTTTGCCCTCCTACTGATCTATCCTCTCGCCTAGCATACCTGTATTGAGGAGACAAACTATAGTGTTTAGACTAATTAAATGGCTAAGTGTATTGAAGTAGAGTGAATTACATAGGAGTCCTTATACTCTCTCGTCGTCCTCTTGTTGGGGATATTACCTCGGCATATCCCCAGGGATCTATATGGGCCTCCCGCCCAGGAGGTGGCCCGGCCCACAAGACGTAGACGTGCAGCACACGATGTGCATCGCACGAATAATACCATACTGGCTACTTTACTTGTAACTCTGTCCCTTCGGCATATATAAGGAGGGATAGGGGACCCCCCCAAAACACAATCTCTTAGATCTCTCTCTCAGATGATCTATGGATCTTGTAACCTTATACTCAAATCAATCCAGCCACAAAAACATAGGACGTAGGGTAATACAGTGATTTGCCGGCCCGAACCTATTTAAATCGTCGTGTCTACGCTCTCTGTGTTACGCTTGATCGCCGTTGCCACGCCTCCACCTACAATCTACTACCGTAGGGTACCCCTTAGGTAGACTGTGACGCATATTTCGTCGACAGTTGGCGTGCCAGGTAGGGGGTGTGTGCAACGACGTCATGGCTCATCAAGCGATCATCTTCCCCGTCGACGACCCTCGTTGACGGATCTTATCGACGGCCCCCTCGTCGTCACCCTCGTCAACGGTCCGCCGCCGTCGCCCTCGCCGTCCCTCATCATGACCAGATCAGATCTATGATCTGGACCGGTGGCAGCACCGTCCTTACCCTGGAGATCGTCATCAACTCGCCATGACCTGCCACGTCGCTAGCCTCATCGTCAACCTCGTCAGCGGCACTCGTCGTCGTCTCTCGTCATCCCTCGTCGACAACATGCCTCGTTCCTCATCACGATTCGTCACAGCTCTCGCCGATCTTTACATGATTGTTAAGTTTCTCCTAATTCCATATGTGCATGATGTATTACCCATTCTACGTGTTTGTATTGTAGGTACCAGGATTGTCGTCAGACCTATTATTTGCATTTGGATGATATCGTTCTGGTCGCCACCGACTTCTTCAAGCAGCCTGGCTAGAGCCGAAGAGCTTCAGAGCTGGGGCTGTCGGTCCGGCCATAAGCATGTATGCTCACGGCTGCGCTATGCCCGGTCGGCAGTCCTCCCGAGTAATGCCCAACCTCTCTACGAGCGGCTCCCGGCTGCCCTAGGGAAGGGATAAGCTCGAGCTGAAGTCTCTAAAAGCTACATGCCCAGTTGCTCGGGGACTGGCCTCATCATTGACTTGCCACGGCTCTTGCCGACCACGTTGCCCTTTGTCGCTCGTCGCTCACGGCCCATGCCGACCTCATCGCCCCTTGTCGCTCATCGTCATGGCTCTTGCTGACCACATCGCTCTTCGTCGTCGACTCGTCACGTCTCTTGCCGACCACATCGCTCCTTACAGCAACTCGAGGACTATGTGTACTAACGTTATTTTTTTTAATAATTGTGCCTTTTTCTAGATGTTTTGCAGCTCAACACCACGTGTACACTACACCAACTACAGTCTCGGGGACTGGCTTCATCATCGACTCATCGCGGCTCTCGCCGACCTCGTCGCCCTTCGTCATCAACTCGTCATGGCTCTTGCCGACCTCGTCTCCCTCATCGCCAACTACAGTCTTGGGGACTGGCTTCGTCATCGACTCATCACGACTCTCGCCGACCTCATCAATGACTCATCCCGGCTCTCATCGACCTCGTCTATGACTCACCTGCGTCGTCGACCAGAACCTGCTGGTTAAGTTGGTGTGCCATCCAGTTGCTCCATGCTATCCGGATCAGGGTGCTGATTTTGGGTAGCGCAGGGGCCTTGATGGGCATGCTATGCCTCTTGTCTTGGGGACTATGCCAGCCACAGTATGCTCTAAAGCTCGGTACCACGTGTCTACAACACCTACTACCAAGCTCGGGGACTAAGTGGATACACTTCACCTCACGGTGAATGTATTTGCTTTCTTCTTCGACAAGCGCCAAGATGGACTTGTACAGACTTCTACTAGGACCTTGCTGTTCCTTATAGTCTTGCAAGCTCCAAGTGGATACACTTCACCAAGAAGAACTTCTTTCAAATTTTTTCTCTAGCACGTCACATCCTCCCGACAAGCAGCTGTAGACCTACGACGAAGCGACCTGCTCGCTAACGAAGCTCTGATGGTTCCGACTAGTTCGACCTAGTCAGAAAGCTTCTCCAGACTACATCCTGACCAGGCCACCTGGTCGAAGATCTTCAACAATGCTGATAAAGAAAGGCGACTAGGCCGCATCTCCTCGAAGGCTTCAGGACAGCTCGCCACAAGGATATAACGTGCTCGGGGACTTGTTGGGGATATTACCTCGGCATATCCCCAGGGATCTATATGGGCCTCCCGCCCAGGAGGTGGCCCAACCCACAAGACGTAGACGTGCAGCACACGACGTGCACCGCATGAATAGTACCATACTGGCTACTTTACTTGTAACTCTGTCCCTTCGGCATATATAAGGAGGGACAGGGGACCCCGCAAAACACAATCTCTTAGATCTCTCTCTCAGATGAT
>CM039119.1:28644464-28683367 GCA_022036555.1 Microstegium vimineum | reverse complement strand
CCCCATCTTCCTTTGTCTAAGAATCTCATGATTTGAGTAGTGTGAAGTTCAAAATTCAGAATTTGCTTTAGGAGACATCACTTTAACTTTATCATGCTTTGAAAAGAAAACACATCAATCACCTTTTGGTTAAAGCATGACACACTCTTGTTTCCCACTACTCCTTGTTCAAAGTCGGGAATCATGAACACTTTCACTTTAGCTTTGTCATGCTTTAAAAAGCAAACACATGAATCACCTTTTAGTTAATGCATGACACACTTTTGTCCCCCACTACTCTTTGTTTAAAGAGGAGAATCTTGAGCACTTTAGCTCAGCTTTTGATCACATCACATGGCATGCTTTACCTTTCACCAAGCACTAGGAAAAGTGTGAGTGAAATTTCCACTTTGGAGCTTTCATAGGGGGTCGGCCGACACCCTATTGTCACCCTCACTCTTCCCTTTTGCTTTGTGTAAGGCATCCCATAAAGCTAGGGCTCATGGCACCCAAGGGCATGCCCATAGGGGGTCGGCCGATCCCCTCATGGTGCCTCCTTGGTGCCATCTTCTCCCCCTATAAAAGGCCATGCAAGGAGAGCTCAAATCCTCACAGTCCAACCAGAATTTAGTTCAAGCTCAAACCACTTCTTCCTTGCCTTTGCCTTGTCCTCTCCTCACTTCCTTCAAGTGAAGTTCTTAGCTCCTTGAAGAAGTAGTGCTATTCTCTCTCAAGTTCACAAAAATACATTGTCTTCATCAAGCTTCTCTAAGCTCAAGCCTCTCCCTGCAAGAAAAACTAGGAAGCTCACGCTAACACTAAGCCTTGTCCTAGTCTCGTTCTTCTGTCTCTCTTCCTCACTAGAAGATGAAGAACCCTTTGAGGTATGCACTCAAGAAAGTGAAGCAAGTCCTAAGTGGGAGTCCATCTCGACGCTCCCACCAATCCGAGGATACTTCTCAAGAAAGGGGAAGGGGTGGTTCTGCCTGATATACTTGGGAGAACATCCAAACCGAAGGACAATCTCAAGAGGGAGGAAGAATGACCGATGGAGGTGCCTCATCTTGGTGCATTCATGGTGCCCCGATGAGGACGTATGATCAACAAAGTGGTCTCTAGTTTGATCAACTAGAGTACCAGAAGTATCTCTCTCTACGGGATCGATCCTTCGAGCATACAAGGATATTGAATCTAACTCTCCTCTCCAACACAGGTATGAACACCGAATTTGATACTATCTTTTTCTACCATTGGTTGGTCTAGTTTTTGGCAAGTAGAAGAACTTGGAATTAAATTGCTCACCATAGAGTTCTTGTGCTCACTACAAGTCTCTAATGATGAAATATCTTTCCACATGTTAAATCAAAGCTTTAATCTCACTTGGAGTTATCTAAATGTTGCTCTTGGTTTTGATGACACATGCTTGCTTGACTTAGACCCTACCATGAGTAGATTCAACAAAAGAAAATTTTGGTTGTCTATCTCTGCCTTGCATGATTGCTCAAACCCCAAATCTGAGGAAATTCATAATCCAACCCTTCATTTTATTCACCTTTGGATGAACATGACTTTGTTCCCTGAAAACAATGCTAGCATACTAAGAACCATAGAATTAAAATTTCTATATGCCATGGTAAACAAGATTAAAATATCTCCTGTAAAATGTTTAGTAGCATTTTGGCAAAGATCGATTGAAAGTAATGAACCCATACAATTCACATCCTTAATCACTCGTCTTGTCAAATCCATGAACTTGTTAAATGGAACCTACCCTTTTGAATACATCTCTTCACCCAGAGCAGTAATTTCAGAAGAATATCTTACACTTGCCCAAATGCTAAAAAGAGGTCCTAGGGGTGGACTAAAAATGATTTATAGTGGCCATACAACTGAGGTTCCTCTTCCAAATAGGCAACATCAGTTGTATAGGACCCGTAAACTAACCCTTGATTTGGATCAAGGAAATGGGCAAAGAGGTTTTGCAGGTTCAAATAGGAGAGCACAGGAGGGATTATACTTTGTTCAAATGGAGCAAGGTGGTCCTTCCAACGGAGTTGTTGGCGAGGAGGAAGATGATGCAACTTCTGATGCCATGGACACTTCCAGTGGCATGCCTCCTCGGCCACCACGTCCGCAAGGACCAAGAGCATCCTCCTCGTCCCCACGAGATAGGGAGCATCGGGACCGGAGGCAACAAATGGACCATCTCACCAATGCTTTAGGCAAGCTTCGCATTGAGCATGGTGTGATGGCAGGGATAGTCCAGCAAACTACCGAACAAATTCAGTAGTGGACATTGTGGTGGCAACAACATCCATATCAGCCACCACACTATTGAGCAAATGATGAGCTTGGGGAGGTTCACTCTGTTGGCACAAAATATGATGCTCTTCTATATAACTAAAATGCTGCCAATAGCCTCATGATCAAGGATAAAACAATCATATCATGAGCATACTTTATAAAATAACTACTTCCACATGTCCATGAGTATTTTTGTGTAGTATTGAAGAAATGGAGCAAAAGAGACCCAGTGGAACCCACATAGGGGGTCAGCCGACCACCCTGTGGGCGCACTAGGTCTCCCCCCTTGGCCATGATCCATGAGAAGCATCTCAGAGTGATTTCCATCCCTTGGATCACTCTGTGCTTTCTCCCAACGGTTCACAAACAAAGCACATGGATCCATGGGCCCAGACCAAAGAGATCAATACGACAACTACCTTAGAACAACCACTCAACATCTATGACAAGTGGGACCAGCACCAGGGAGCAAGAGGTGGGCTAGAGACCCCAAGAGGGGGGCGACCACCCCCTAGGCCCACCTAGCCCCCACTCAGTCCCTGACCAGTGGGGTCACAACCACAAGGCCAGGGGATGTCCCACTGGCCGACCACCCCCCTAGGTCGGTTTGACCCCTCTCAACCGCCATATCAACTAGCACATGCTGGAAATCCAAATCATTCATCCAAGGCGGTTCCAAATCGGTTTGATCCAAGGGAGGAGGATTGAAGCCCCCTGGATCGATGACGTGGCGCTGGAGTAGCCCCTACTCCACCCCCAATATAAATAGAGGCCAAGACCTCCCTCTCTAATCATGATGTAATCCATACAAACCATTGTTGTTCTCAAGTGGAGATTAGTCTAGTGGTGTTCTCTAGTGTGGGAGTTAGAGTTGAGTTGAGCTTAGCTCGGGCTTTCTCGAGTTGTCTTCCCGGAGGATCTGGTATAAGCTCTTGTATCTTTTCCCTTTTGTAAGACTTTACTTATTTAATGCAATATTCCTTCTTTACTTTACTTAGTCTTTACTTAGTGCAATATTATACTTGTTATAGTATTGTTGTGGTTTATCTTGTCAATTAGTTGTTATAAACTAGATTGAGGTCCTTGTGGCCTTTCCTGTATGCAATCATCGTCTGTCATAGGGTGCTCTAGTTGTTGTATACACGATTAGAGTAGTGAGAATATGTGTAAGCGTGGTGCTTATACTTAATCTTGTCTTTGGTTATCGTTTGTTGCACGGATTGTTAGTGGTAGCTAGCAAGAGGTGACAGCCTTGTCTAGTCTTTGTATTCCACCACGCGTTCTTAGGCAAGTTCTTAAAAGATAAGGCCCCGTAAGAAGAGGGCGCGGTCCGGTAAGAGTTTTGTCCTCCTAATGATCTATCCCCTCGCCTAGCATACTTGTATTGAGGAATCAATCGATGTTTGTCTCATCTGAGTGCCATAGTTAAATCCACAAACGTAGAGTTGGAATCACATGAGTCCTTTTACTCTCTCATTGACCTCCCACATAGTTATACTCACTAGTTATCTCTTACTTATCTTTACTGGTTTGTTACATCATCACCTTCCTATTATTATATCGATTACCCCCTTACACTATTTGGTACTAAATTGAGGTGATCTCTAGGATCTCTCTTTTATTATTATTCTAGCTCCGATTTCCCTTGGGAGAATATAAATTACGATACCCCGGAATACTCCTGGGTGAAGTGCTACACCGGTATAATTTGTGCGCTTGCGGATTTATCCAATAGTCATAAGAAATACCAACAAGCATTTCTGCCACCGTTGCCGGGGAAAGCATAGCCTAGAAATTTTAATAGAATTGAATCCAGAGTTTACTATCAAATTAGTTATCAAATAGTTGTAGGGGCTTACCCCGTGCCTTTGTCTTTCTTAATTGTGAAGCAAGGCATTGTATGAGTGAGTTCCAGTTTCGAGCAACCACATTTGAAATTCCAAAGAAACTCTAGACATCGTCTAGTGTCTCCTCGAAAGCTCACCTCAAACTCGGATCCACTCAAGGAAGGAGGCTCCACTCCGTTTATCAAGCAAGCTATGGCTCAAGAGGCTATTTTTGACTTCTCGGCTCCTTCAGTCGCTCACGTGGCCCAAGGACCAGACGTTAATACAGGGGGTGCTACCTTTGAGCTGCAGCCAGCTTTGATCAACCTAGTGCAAGCCAACCCTTTTTGCAGGAAGTCTCATGAGGATGCTAATGCACATCTCCAACACTTCTTGGAGGTAAGTGGCACCATTTCCATTAAGAATGTTGCATCGGATATCATTCGCCTCCGCCTTTTCCCGTTCTCATTACTCGGGAAGGCGAAGCAATGGTTCTATGCTCATTCTGAGGAAGTTGCCACTTGGGAGAAGTGTACCAATGCATTTCTCAAAAAGTTCTTCCCGATGGGCAAAACCACCTCTCTTCGTGGAAGAATTTCTAGCTTCCAACAACAAACGGACGAGACCATTCCTGAAGCATGGGAACGTCTCCAGGAGTACATTCTGGAATGCCCTCATCATGGAATCCAAGATTGGCTCCTGATTCAAGGCTTCTACTATGGGCTAACACAAATAGCCCATAGTCACCTTGATGTTGCCGCAAGAGGAGCATTCACTTCACTCAACGTCACACAAGCAAAAGATCTTATTGAGAAGATAGTGACAAATCAAGGGTGGAAAGATGAAAAGCTCCAAGTCAAGAAGAATAGTGTAGAAACTATTCATGAAGTAAGTGCACTCTCCACAAGTATGGATCTCTTGGTGAACAAACTCGAAGAACGAGCAAACTTCAAGAAGGATAGAGAAGCCATCCAACACTATGCCTCCACACGGGCTAACAAGGCAAAACAATGGTGTGAGGTATGTGGTGGAAATCATTTGGGAAACAATTGTCCCAAAACAAATGAAGGCGTGAGCTTCATCAACAACAATGAGAATCGACCTCAGCAATCGGGATCAAAGCCACGACCCTTCTATCAAGGTAATGAAGGTAAAAGTTTTAATAATTTCAATCAGCCTTCATTTAAAGATCTTGTCTTAAGCCAAGCTAGGAGCAATGAAAGTTTAAACAATAAACTAGCTACTAATGATAAGACCCTTGAAACTTTAAACAATAAAATGAATGAATTTTCTTCTGTTGTAAAGAATCAATTGAATTTCAATAACATGATAGAAAGAAAATTATCTCAATTGATATCTTTTGCTCCATATCTTGGTAATTCTGAAAAAGTCTCTAGTATAAATGCGGTGACCACGAGAGGTGGTAAGACCACTCGCGATCCACCATATCCTAACACTTCAAGCAAATCAACAAGAAAGGAGCAAGAAGTTGAGGCAGAAGAACAACATGAAGAAGAAGAAGAAGAACCTGCACCCCTCCAAGACTCCATCAAGTTCCATGGGAGAACGGCCCCACGTGAGTACTACGACACAAATGTACTACTACCATTCCCGCGCAAGCCAAAAAGACAATCTTCAGATGATCGTTTCGGGAAATTTGTTGAGGTAATCCGTCAATTATATGTCCACATTCCCCTACTTGATGCAATGCAGGTCCCGACCTATGCCAAGTATCTGCGGGACATTCTCAACAACAAGAGGTCATTACCCACCACTAAAGTCATCAAGTTGACGGAGGAGTGTAGTGCAACCATACTTAACCAGCTGCCATTGAAGAAGAAGGACCTAGGGTGTCCCACCATTGATTGCTCCATCGGAGCTTAGCAATTCGAGCATGCCCTCTACGACTTGGGGGCAAGTGTCAGCGTCATGTCAAAGGTAGTATTTGATAAACTAACTCATACTACTTTATCCCCTACACCAATGTGTTTGCAGTTAGCGGATCAATCAATTCGCTACCCCGCGGGGATCGCTGAAAATATTCCCGTCAAGATACGAGAAGTTTTCATCCCCGTGGATTTTGTGGTGTTGGATATGGAGGTAGACAAGAAGACTCCACTCATCCTAGGAAGGCCATTTCTCAGCACCTCCAATGCACACATCGATGTAGGAGCTGGAGAAATACAATTCAACATCAATGGAACCCAGGAGATATTCCACTTCAAGCCAAAAATCGAGCAATGCTCCATAGTCAAGGTATTTGAAATCGACCCTTACATTAATTATACTTACCTGACAAAAGTGAAGCAACGACCTTGGGCGAAACCCAAACGGGTATGGCGAAAGAAGGTGATCAAGCCATGCACCACTCCACACCAAATCCCTGCAAGCAAGTTCGACAGGAAAATGAGGAGGATGACCCTACTTCAAATAATTGAAAGCACGGCTTCTCGGAAAGGTAAGTTCCCTTTTTTCACTCTCTTTTAAATTCCTGAAATCTTTTCATTGCATGATCATCTCCTTTAATTAATTTCAAAACATAATCAGGCTTAGCCATACTAAACTTGAAGAAACAATTAAATCTTGAATCTTTTCTTGTCCATCAAAGTTGCATTACATTTCTAATTAGCATAGGTAGATTAGTGTCACTAAACTAGGCCCTTTAGAGGACCTAGTGGGGTCGGCCGACCGGGCATTGGGCCCCACTGCCCTCTGTCTTGGCCCTGTCTCGAAGCATCATGCATGGAATAGTGCACCAAGCGCCAAAGATCACATTTAGTGATCGGCTGACCGTCCATCCTCTTCTTTTCCTCTCTCTTTTCTACCTCGAGATGCCCTATGTCTGATTCCTGAAGAAATGAAGCAAGGAGCCAAGGAGGAGACATCAATTTGGATCCTCCATTCCTCTCCTTGTTCCCTTCTATCTCTCTCTCCTCATGCCATGCAAGACTTTTGCCTATATAAAGTTACTCCACGAGAGACATCCTGGCAAGAGGAATTCACTAATCACTACAATCCAAACCAATTCATCTCCCATCTCTTCCAAAGAACAAAGACCATGATCACCATACCTCTTCTATAAACAATCATGTACCTTCTCGAGAAGCATATCACATTTCACTAGGAGCCATACTCTCCTATCATCTCCGTGACTTCTTGATCATGAAACACCGCACAAGTTCATGCCATTCACCCTCTAATCACTCAAGGCCAAATAAGCAAGCACCTTTTGCTAATTAACATACATGGCCATATGGCTCCTGTCCTTTCCTTGCCTCCATCATCATTCAAATTGGTGTGGTGCAAAGCCCATCATCAAAGCACCCAAGGGGGTGGTTGGCCGGTGTAGTGGAGACCCCTCCAATCCCATCCATGTCGAGCACCTCCATACATGCCACCACCTTGCACAGAAGAGCACTCAGAGTGCAATAGGGCGGTCGGCCGATCGGGCCCACTACCCCATCACTCCTCATCCTCTTCTACTATATGTACACATGTAGAGGAACTCTTTCAAGCACACACTCATGACCAGCGAGCTCACGAGCCAAAATTCTCTGCCATTTCTCTTCAACAAGCTTCTCCGCTAATCAAGAGAGGGTACGGGCTTAGCTAGTTAGAGTGGTAAAATGAAGTCCCTCAAGAAAGCGCTCAAGAAGGCACGTAGCTCGGTTAGTGGAAGTTCTTCCAAAAATTCCCAAGGAGGAAGTTCATCGCAAGGTACGGATATTATGCCGATTGATTCAAGGCATGAGTCAGTGCACGCTTCGGATACCACCAAAATCATGGCCAACAGTGCTAGCCATGGTGAGTATGAGCAAGAACATCATAGTGTCGGTCATAACGAGCCAGTCGATAATTCGGGAGATCAATCATCATGGATCACTGATCCTGAAACCGGCATCCGGCTCACACCTCATGAGATGGTCATATTCAATACTCTGAAGGAATGTGACTACGAGCACACCAAGGTAATCGATCCTACCCTCTTAGCTAAAACGGGTTTAGACGCAGAGTTTGATGAAGTTTTTAGAGCTATAGGGTGGACCAGGGAATTATGGGATATATCTAGAGACCCAGGAAGTAAACTTTTAACTCTAGAGTTCCTAAGCACAGTTAATACAAATGCTCAAAGGCTTTCTTTCCAGTTGCTTAATCATCCACTTACTTTAACCTAGAAAGAGTTTAGCCATGTTCTTGGGTGTAAAGAGAAGTGTGTTATTAATCTTGATCATGCTACTCAAGGGTATGATAGACATGAATTTTGGAAGTTAATCTCTGGGAAAGATAATGCTAAATACCCACGAACAAGTTAAATTCATAATCCTACTTTACGTTTCATGCATCGATGGGTAGGAATAACCTTGTTCCCTAGAGATGATGTAAGGCCTATAAGAAATGTTGAGCTAAGAATACTTTTTGTCATGGTAAATAAAATTATTGTTTCCCCTGCAAGAGCCATGGTAGATCACTGGTGCTCAGCCAGTAGCAAAAAAGGACCTTTTGAGTTTACATCCATGATCACTAAAATCATGCACAACATGGCTCAGCTTCATAATTACCAATTTTTCTTGGGTACACCTAGAGCTGTGTTAGATATAGGATATTTTGTGCAAGGTCACACTCTGGCTCATGGGCCATATGATTCTGTTATATATATATATATATGAATAATGACCCCATAAAAAGAATCCCACTCCCTTGTGAAAGACTTAAACTGTATAAGGTAGACAACTAACCTTTATTATAGACACACAAGAAGGGCGTAGGAGTTTTGCAGGTCAAAGAATGACACACAGCATGGCATATGTTGCACAAGAGGAAGGAACATCTCTAGGTTCAGAGTTCATAGAAGAATCCACAAGCACCACACAGTTCTCCAGCTCAAGCAGTGGACTCCAGAGATCAGCGTCGCACACCCAAAGTGCACGGTTCTCTTTTGCTTCTTCTTCGCAGGGTAGAGAGTACCGTGAGTTCTGTCACGACGTGGATTTGCTCACTAACCAAGTAGGTGAGCTACGAGTGGAGCATGGAATTCTCCATCAGAACGTGGTCCAAAATCAGCAACGGGGCCAATCAATGAGAGACTACAACAATCAGGAATGGGCTATGTTCTACGCCCAGCATGGAATAGACCCAACACAATTTCCTCCACAAGGACCATGAAAAAGAATAAGCTTGGGGGAGGTCCCCTCCCCCACTATGGTAAGTTTTTATTTAGCATATTAATTTTGCAATTTAAATTCCGTAATTATAATTCCAGTTTTTTTCTACATCCCATAAAAAAACTGGAAAAATTTTAAAGTAACAAAAATATTTCCCTGTCAATTAATTAAGTTTTATTTCCCGTCGAATAAATTTGTTCCATAGGTATCCATGTCTTTTGTGGAAATGATGAATAGTTGCTCTGCTAAATGTTTCTCTAGTGCTTAGTTTACAACTTGATATTTCTCTAAGTATGAATTACTCGGCTTAAAAGAAACCATCATGAGCCTGAAACTTTTGTGGGTTGCAAATGCTGTAACTAAGTCTAAGTTGTTGTGAGACATGTTATGACATGATAAGAGCTGCTATAATTTTGTTCTAAGCAAGAATGACTATCGGACCTTTATTTATTGAAATGATAAAACACCTTTTGTTCCTCAATGATGAAAATTCCTACCAAAGCCATACATGCTCTTTCATGATATAAGCTTTCTACATAAGCTACTTGCTTTGTGTAGAGTTTGGTCAAGTTTTGTGACCCTTGTTGAGAGTTTTATCATGCTCCCAAGATCAAGATCACGTACATGCCACATATACATGTTGCTTCTACACTGGAAGTATGCAGAAACATGCCTTACATTTCCACATAGTTCATACTCCATAATCTAAGTAGAAAACCTCTCTCTAGTATATTTCTAGTAAATGAGACATAGACTATGCAAAATTATGAAAAATTCAGGGGCATTCTAAAGTCCCAATCTTTTTTAGCATTCCAAAGCTCCAAAAAATAGCTATGTCTGAAAATAATAAGTTAGGAAAGAGAGATCATCCAGATATAGGAGTATTGATCAATTGCCATGTTTCCACACACTTGCACATCTTGATCTAAGAGTATGGAATTTCTCTCCTTGGATCCGGAATTTGACTTTACAATATATGCAAGGTAAGTTTGCTACATCTTTTGATCCCTACCTATAGCTCCACATAAGCTTTAGAGATAGGATGAAAGAAGGCAAACTTTGATATATGCCTTGGTGAGGAATCATACACCTTATGAGTGACTCGAGAGTACCATTTGAGGAACATTAAGTTTTCTTTTTACAAAACATTGTAAAACCTCCAATATGAAACTTGCGAAAGAATGAGAGAACTAGTGCTCAAGTTAAGTTGTTCTATCTCTCAACTGCCCAAGACAAAGGATAAAGCTATAAGTCCCATGGAGGACTAAGGTAATATGGGTGAGTCTTTACTGCTGAATTTTTCATACAAAAGAGAAGTATGATTATTGAAGATTTAGTACTCTTGAAATATGAAGCATTGTAGCAACTCCTGATCCACCGTGCTGAGTTTGATTATTTGCTCGGGACGAGCAAATGTTAAGCTTGGGGGATCTTGTTGGCACAAAATATGATGCTCTTTTATATAACTAAAATGCTGCCAATAGCCTCAAGATCAAGGATAAAACAATCATATCATGAGCATACTTTATAAAATAACTAGTTCCACATGTCCATGAGTATTTTTGTGGAGTATTGAAGAAATGGAGCAAAAGAGACCCAGTGGAACCCACATAGGGGGTCGGCCGACCACCCTGTGGGCCCACCAGGTCTCCCCCCTCGGCCTTGATCCACGAGAAGCATCTTAGAGTGATTTCCATCCCTTGGATCACTCTGTGCTTTCTCCCAATGGTTCACAAACAACGCACATGGATCCATGGACCCACACCAGAGAGATCAACACGACAACTACCTCAGAACAACCACTCAACATCTATGACAAGTGGGACCAACACCAGGGAGCAAGAGGTGGGCCAGAGAACCCAAGGGGGTTCGGCCGACCACCCCCTAGGCCCACCTGGCCCCCACTCAGTCCCTGACCAGTGGGGTCACACCCACAAGGCCAGGGGATGGCCCACTAGCCATAGGGGGGGTCGGTCGACCACCCCCCTAGGTCAGTTGGACCCCTCTCAACCGCCATATACACTAGCACATGCTGGAAATCCAAACCATTCATCCAAGGCGGTTCCAAGTCGGTTTGATCCAAGGGAGGAGGATTGAAGCCCCCTGGATCGATGACATGGCGCTGGAGTAGCCCCTACTCCACCCCCAATATAAATAGAGGCCAAGACCTCCCTCTCTAATCATGATGTAATCCATACAAACCACTATTGTTCTCAAGTGGAGATTAGTCTAGTGATGTTCTCTAGAGTGGGAGTTAGAGTTGAGTTGAGCTTAGCTCGGGCTTTCCGGAGTTGTCTTCCCGGAGGATCTGGTATAAGCTCTTGTATCTTTTCCTTTTGTAAGACTTTACTTATTTAATGCAATATTCCTTCTTTACTTTACTTAGTCTTTACTTAGTGCAATATTATAGTTGTTATAGTATTGTTGTGGTTTATCTTGTCAATTAGTTGTTATAAACTAGATTGAGATCCTTGTGGCCTTTCCTATATGCGATCATTGCCTGTCATAGGGTGCTCTAGTTGTCGTATACACGATTAGAGTAGTGAGAATATGTGTAAGCGTGGTGCTTATACTTAATCTTGCCTTTGGTTATCGTTTGTTGCACGGATTATTTGTGGTAGCTAGCAAGAGGTGACAACCTTGTCTAGTCTTTGTATTCCACCACGTGTTCTTAGGCAAGTTCTTAAAAGATAAGGCCCCGTAAGAAGAGGGCGCGGTCTGGTAGGAGTTTTGTCCTCCTACTGATCTATCCCCTCGCCTAGCATACTTGTATTGAGGAATCAATCGATGTTTGTCTCATCTGAGTGCCATAGTTAAATCCACAAAGGTAGAGTTGGAATCACAGGAGTCCTTTTACTCTCTCGTTGTCCTCCCACATAGTTATACTCACTAGTCATCTCTTAGTTATCTTTACCGGTTTGTTACATCATCACCTTCCTATTATTATATCGATTACCCCTTACACTATTTGGTACTAAATTGAGGTGATCTCTAGGATCTCTCTTTTATTATTATTTCTAGCTCCGCTTTCCCTTGGGAGAATATAAATTAAGATACCCCAGAATACTCCTGGGTGAAGTGCTACAACGGTATAATCTGTGCGCTTGCGGATTTATCCAATAGTCATAAGAAATACCAACACACTCCCCCTCTAAGGTAAGTTTTTAATTCCAACATTTACATTTATGCATTTTCTTGCTTACCTTTGTTTGCATCTAAAAAAAATATGAATATCATAAAAATAACAAAAAGACTACTCTCTACTCTCACATGTTCCATGAATATTTATATCCCTTATGGAAATGATGAATAGTTGCTCGGCTAAATGTTTCTCTAGTACTTAGTTTACAACTTGATATTTCTCTAAGTATGGATTACTTGGCTTAAAAGAAACCATCATGAACCTAAAACTTTTGTGGGTTGCAAATGTTGTAACTAAGTCTAAGTTGCTGTGAGACATGATATAACAAGACAAGAGCTGCTATAATATTGTTCTAAACAAGAATGACTATCGGAGTTTTAAATATTAAAATAATAAAAACACTTTTTGTTCATCAATGGCGGAAATTCCTACCAAAGCCATATATGCTCTTTCATGATATGTGCTTTCTACATAAGCTGCTTGCTTTGTGTTGAGTTTGGTCAAGTTTTGTGACCCTTGTTGAGAGATTTATCATGCTCCCAAGATCAAGATCACATACACACCACATATATATGCTACTTCTACACTGGAAGTACGCAGAAACATGCCTTTCATTTTCCACATAGTTCATGCTCCATGTTCTAATAGAAATTCTGTCTCTAGTATGTTGCCAGTAAATGAGACATAGACTATGCAAAATTATGAAAAAATATGAAAAAAATATATAGGGGCACATGAAGGTCCCAAGTTTTAGAAAGAAAAATGATGAGCAAACCAAAGCTCATAAAAAATAAATAAAGATAGATATGTCTCAAAATTATAAGTTAGAAAGAGAGATCATATCAAAAAGAGGAGTATGGATCATTTGCCATGTTCCACACACTTGCACATCTTGATCTAAGAGTATGACATTTCTCTCCTTGGATCCAGAATTTGACTTTACAACATATGCAAAGTAAGTTTGCTACATTCTTTATCCTACCCTATAGCTCCACATAAGCCTTTAGAGATAGGATTAAAAGAAGGCAAACTTCAAAATTGTCCCTTGGTGAGGAATCATACACCTTATGAGTGACTCGAGAGTACCATTTGAGGAACACTAAGTCTTTCTTTTTCAAAACTTTACAAAACCTCCGATATAAAACTTGTGAAAGAATAAGAAAACTAGTGCTGAAGTCAAGTTGTTCTATCTCTCAACCACCCAAGACAAAAGGATAAAGCCATAAGCCCCAAGGAGAACTAATGTAATACGGGTGAGTCTTTATTGCTAAATTTTCCATTCAAAAGAGAAGTATGATTGTTGTAGATTTAGTACTCTTGAAATATGAAGCATAGTAGCAACCCCTGATCCATCAAGGCTAAGTTTGATTATTTGCTCGGGACGAGCAAAGGTAAAGCTTGGGGGATCTTGTTGACACCAAGAATGACACTTTTAGATAACCAAAATTCTGTCAACTACCTCAGGATCAAGGATAAACAATCACATCATGAGCATATTTTATAAAATAACAAGTTCCACATGTTCATGAAGTGTTTGATGCAGAATTAAAAGAAATGGAACAAGGAGAGCCCACCAGCTCTCTACTCTGGCCATGATCTAGGAGAAGCACTACCAAGTGATGCTCAACCCTTGGATCAACTTGTGCTTTCTACCAAAGGCTCAAATGCACCTCACATGAATCCATGGGCCCACATCAAGGAAATCAACGTGACAAACAACTCAGAAGAACGAACCAAGATACATGACAAGTGGGGACACCTTCTGGAAGGCCGAGGTGGGCCCCAGACCCCTATAGGGGGTAGACCGATCTCCAACCAGGGGCACCACCCCCACATGGTCCCTGACCAGTGGGGCATGTTCTAGAAGACCAAGGAAGGGCACACAGCCTATAGGGGGGTCGGCCGATACTCCCCTAGGTCGGTGCTGCACCTAGTGACCACCCCACTCAATTAACACATGTTGAAGATCAAGACCATCCACTCTAAGTCGGTTTAGAGGCAGTGGATCCAAGGGTGGAGAATTGTAGCTTCTTGGATCGATGACGTGGCAATGGAGTAGCCCCTACTCCACCTCCCACTATAAATAGAGGATCATAGCCCCCTCTTCATACATGGTGAAGAAGCCTACAAGCTCCATTCCTTAGATTGTTCTAGTAGTTAGTCTAGAGTGGGAGTTAGAGTTGAGTCGAGCTGCGCTCAGGATTTCTGGAGTCGTCTTCTGGAAAGTCTGGTATAGCTCTTGTATATTTCCTTCTTTGTAAGACTTTACTTTATTCAATATATTACTTTTCCTCTACTTTACTTAGTATTTACTTTGAGCATTACTATACTTGTTATAGTCTTGTTATATACTTTTGCTTATTACTAGCCTTTACATCAATAGTCTGTGATCCTTGTGGCCTTTCCCGTATGCCATCATTGCCTGTCATAGGGTTCTTTGGTTATAGATCATAGTCAAAGTAGTAAGTTGTGTGTAAGCGTGGTGCTTATACATCATCTTAACCTTGGTTACCGCTTGTTGCTCGGATTGTTTGTGGTTGCTAGCAAGAGAGTGACAACCTTGTCTAGTCTTTGTATTCCACCACATGTTCTTAGGCAAGTTCTTAAAAGGTAAGGCCCCCAAAAAAAGAGAGTGGGTCCGGTAGGAGTTTTGCCCTCCTACTGATCTATCCTCTCGCCTAGCATACCTGTATTGAGGAGACAAACTATAGTGTTTAGACTAATTAATTGGCTAAGTGTATTGAAGTAGAGTGAATTACATAGGAGTCCTTATACTCTCTTGTTGTCCTCCCACCTAGCTATACTCACTAGTTATCTCTAAGTTATCCTTTACCTTGGCTTATTCATTCATCACCCTTCCTATCACTTTATTCGATTACCCCCCTATACTAGTTGGTACTAAGTTGAGGTGCTCCCTAGGATCGCTCTCTAATGATCATTTCTAGCTCTGCTTTCCCTTGGGAAAATATAAATTATGATACCTTGGAATACTCCTAGGTGAAGTGCTACAACGGTATAATATGTGCGCTTGCAGATTTATCCAATAGCCATAAGAAATACCAACATGGTCAACCAGTCAGTTGCTGCTTAAGGTTATCCTTTCACCTTATATGTTATATATTTAGTTATTGTCTTTTGATATCACCTTGTTCTGTGGCTATATGTGAGATTAGACTTCCTAGGCTCACATATAGTGTATATCTAGTTTTGTCCATAAAACCGGGTGTTATAGATGGCAATGGGTCAGGTTTGGATCGGGTGGAGTCTCCATGCACCTAAAACCGAAACCCGAAGTCGAAACCCAAAACCAAAACCAAAACCGATTCGGGTTGAAATTCATCACCAAAACCAAACCTGTAGATACCTAAAACCTGAACGGATACCCAAAACCTGAATGGATACCCGAAACCCGCGGATATATATACACATTTCACATTGTTGACACCATATTTCGGCACGACCAAATACGTGCTAATGGGCCTCCTGACGGGCCTTCGGATAGAAGATTCAGATGGACCCGAAAGATCGACTAAGGAAAGATGAGTTCACAAAAGGATTTTTTGGCCGACTACAACAAAACGTGCGTAACAATCTTGGAACGGGAATGGATTGAAGCCCAAGTCATATTTGTTTCAATATTTTTAGGACTTGTGCGACGACCGGTTAGGGTATATGCTATGGTCTATAAATAGCACGACTTAGGGAATGAGAAAGACATCCAATCAATCAAATACACAATTTAGTTTATTCCGGCCGCCAGCCAACCCTAGGACTAGAAGTAGAGTAGATTTCGGTGAAACTTTGACGGACTGGGCTGCATCGACCAGAACGACCTCCTGTTTGCTTGTAAGTTTAGCCTTGGTTCATGTATCGTTTGTACAATTGTATTGTGTAACTCATACAAGCTCGATTTGAGCTAGTTATCGATTTGAATCTATATTCATGGGGCTGCATTGCTTCAATCTCAAATGACTCGTGGTTTCAAGCTAGTTATCGACTCTATTATATTAGTGATCTAATAGATTCATTAAGTTATTGATATTATCTATTATGCATTGTTTATTCTATTGAAACAATATCTTGCCCAATCTCAACTAAAGGATTGGCCTACGCTTTATTTTCCATCTAGATCTATTGTCTCCAATGCTTTCACTCTTACATGTATCGAGGCAATAGATCTAAGATACTATCGGCTAATCTTTGGTTGTGGTTGTTACATGTTGCGGGTTCGAGACATAAGTTCGGTCATTAGATTGGTTTGAGAGTGGTTGGATCTAGTTCAACATATGTGGTACGACTGCATCTACCAGACCCCACTACCACGTGTGTTGGGTTATGTCTGTCCAATCATAGATTCGTTCGAGGCTAAGCGTATGGATCTTGTTCAAACTTCATGGATCCCATATCGGCTAACATAGCCGATCTGGTTGTGCTTCATTCATACGAAGCATGTACTTTATTGTCTTAATCTGTTAGATCTATTAAATGTACTGAACGTGGCTTGCCTTGTTTACTTTTATGGCTGCATAGAAACAACCCAATGCTAGTAAATGAGTTGAGTTACTGGGTTAATTATCATCATGGCTGCATGGGAACACACCTCTATTGATGGTTAATATTTATCCGATATGCTTGGTAGATTTGGTGGTTTGGGACGATAATGTTGCATGTATCGCATTCTTACTTTACCATTGTCATATGATTGGCTAATTATATCCTTTATACTTGACATCTTGTGACAACCGTTTATACATTGTTATCATGCTTCATACTGTTTGAAGTTGAATCTTTAGTCAATATCCTTCACTCATCGGCTATGTGAGAGCCGCACATCTATGAAACTGTCTGGCAACAACTGGCAGGTTCCATAATTTGATGTTTCACTACCTAGTCAATTGCAGGTCAAATTGATTGGCACGCCTAAGATCAATCCCCGAAGTGGCCTAAGCCGCTTAAGAGCTTTAGGAGATCAAGCTCTGCTGCTGGTCTCCGCAGGCCTTGCGCCGTGCTGACGCCAGATGACCCCATTTTTGACGTCAACACACATGTATAAATAAGAGACAACAAATAATAAATATTTTCATTAGTTAACTTTGAATAAATTTAATAATCTAAGAAAACAAATTATTATTAGCATATTATAAATATGAATTTTAATTCCAAATGATTTATTTCGGATATCCATTGGATATCCACGGGTGGAAAAGCGGCCAAACATGAAACCGAACCCGATCGGTTTGAGGGCCCCAAACCCGAAAACCGTTGCCATCCTTAGCAGCGATGGCTCAAGCATCACTGTCGGTTTGGCATAACCGGCCGTGATGTGATCAACTCATCATTACCGAGTTGGTTATGGCGGTTCAAAATCCGTCATTATAGGGGGGTTTTGAACTGCCAGTGATGGGATAGTCTGGTGTAGTGAAATGTTAATTTACCATCCATATACCTGCATGTATTTGTCTACCAGCGAAACACTACTACAGAACACACCTTTGGCTGATTTCCAAAATCGGCTTTAGCCCCGGTGGAAATTGCGCCCGGGGCTAAAGGTACCTTTAGTCCCGGTTGGTAACACCAACCGGGACTAAAAGTCCCCTCCCAACGGCTCGGTTGTCAGACATTGTTAGGGGCGGACTTTTAGTCCCGGTTGGTGTTACCAACCGGGACTAAAGGTCGACCTTTAGCCCCGGTTGGATTAAACCTTTAGCCCCGGTTTAAGGCACAAACCGAGGCTATTTCGAGGCCTTTCGTCACGGCTGGTTCTATGGACCGGGACTAAAGGTCCCCCCTATTTGAACTCTCTTCCTCCCCTGCCCGAGCCTAAGAGCTCATTTCTTCCTCTCTGTTCTTGCTTGTTCTTGGTGTGTTCTTCACTGTTCTTCATCTCCTCTTCGGCCATTGCTTCATTTGATCACTTCTACGCCTCCATCGACTCGTTGAAAGGTTACTATCTTCAACCTCTCATGTTTTAGCGGCAATATATATTGTTTCTTGGTCTACATGTGATTTTTCTTTATGATTTTCTCTTTTTTTGTAATTTTAAGCTTCACTTGATATTGTTTTGAATATTTTGAAGAAGACAACTAAAACTAGTATTCTAAGTATACACCTTTCATTTCTAGGGTATTATATGTTCCACATTTCAAGATTAGCTAGTTTAGCTTAGTTAGAGAAATATAGATTTTTAGGATATTATTAAATGATGAATTTATGGTAGATTGTTCTTGATTTATATATATGTCACTTGAGCTCAAAATAATTATATATTTAGATGAAGAAGGAAGCTACCTAGAATACTTTAGTTGTATACATGGCACATTTGATGATTTTAGAGAAATGTAAATTTTAGTTGTTTTATTTTCTTTGTTTATAATATGAGGAATTTATAATATCTAGTTTGAAAAATGAGTATAGAGAGTAGATGACAACTACTTCGGGGTACTCGGCCTCTGATCAGGTTCCAAAGCGACTAAGGCCAGACCTCCCTCTCATTACCTATGGCAAGTGTATGCAAAGACTGTGAAAGAGTACCGATTGGGGAAGGCGGGTCCCAACAACGGTCAGATCTTCTATAAGTGTCCAGATCGCAATGTGAGTTATATATTTTGTCTCATTTGATGGTTATGGTTAATTTGTACCTGTATTTCCTGATGATCTTGATTAAAATATTGATTTTTTATTTCTATTTTCAATGGGATGGCACTGGATGCCGCAGCTGGTACTGGGAGGAAGATTATGTTAAACATGTGGCGGAGGCTACGAAGGATGATGAGCCAGCGAGCCAGCTCAAGGAGCTCGTCGATGTTGAACAGACGAATAATGATCTGTCTGCTTTAGTTGGGATTGGTCGGGAGATCATTATGCTACTGAAGTGCATTTTAGGTTTTTTGTGTATAGTGCTAGCGGTCTTAGCATACCTTATGTCGAGGCTTTCATAGAGCATACATTAGTCTTTGTGTGACTCGGAAATGACACATGATGGTGTTCCATCTCATGTTATTTTAATGCAGATAACCTTTCGTTCGGTATTTTATAATATCATTTTTTGACCAAAATGAGAAATTTAATTATGTTTTGGGTCATAAAATGCAGACGATGACACGCGATTGGATGTACAATGTAGATCGCCGCTCCAAAGAGTTCATTGATGGCGTGCATGATTTCTTAAGAGCGGCTGAGTCAAACAAGCGGGATGGTAATTTCATGTGTTGTCCATGCACCTTGTGCAAGAATTTGAAGGAATATTCTAGCTCAAGGACTCTTCACTCACACTTATTGAAGTCGGGTTTCATGTCAAACTATATTTGTTGGACCAAGCATGGAGAAACCGGAATTATGATGGAAGAAGACGAAGAAGAGCAATTGGACCCTAACGACATTATTGCTTAATATGGTGACTTCAATGATACTGCAATGGTGGAAGCAGAAGAAGAGGCAGGGGCAGAGGACACACTCTCTAAAGATGATGGTCTTGGTGAAGTCATTCGTGATGCACAAAGAGATTGTGAAAGTGAAAAAGAGAAAGCTAAGTTTGACCGCATGCTAGAGGATCACAAGAAACTACTATACCCGAGCGCCGAAGATTGGCAAAATAAGTTGGGTACAACACTGGAGTTGCTACAATGGAAGGCAAAAAATGGCATATCCGACAAGGCATTTGGGAAATTACTCAAGATCCAAAGAAAGATGCTTCTGAAGCCTAACGAATTGCCTGCCACTATGTATGAAGCAAAACAGGTCGTGTGCCCTCTAGGATTAGAAATCCTGAAGATACATGCATGTCCTAATGACTACATCCTGTATCGTGGCAAGGACTACGAGAATTTGGATGAATGCCCCGTATGTAAAGCGTCGCGGTATAAGATCAGGCGAGATGACCCTAGCGATGTTGAGGGCGAAGAGCATCCTAGGAAGAAAATCCCTGCCAAAGTTATGTGGTATTCTCCTATAATACCACGCCTGGAACGTCTGTTCAGAAACAAGGACCATGCAAAGTTGTTGCGATGGCGCAAAGAAGACCATAAGGCAGACAACATGTTGAGACACCCTACTGATGGGTCCCAGTGGAGAGCAATTGACAGAGAATTCCCAGAGTTTGCAGAAGACGCAAGAAACTTAAGGTTCGGTTTGAGCACGGATGGTCTGAATCCTTTTGGGAGCAGAGCGGTAGTCATAGCACTTGGCCTGTTACTCTATGTATCTACAACCTTCCTCCATGGTTATGCATGAAGCGGAAGTTCATTATGATGCCGATGCTGATCTAAGGCCCGAAGCATCCTAGCAACAACATCGATGTTTTCCTAAGGCCCTTAGTTGAGGAACTCCTGCTTTTATGGAGCAAACCAGATGTACATGTGTGGGATGAGTACAAACAGGAACACTTCGACCTGCGAGCATTGTTGTACATAACAATCAATGATTGGCCTGCCCTAAGTAATCTTTCGGGATAGACAAACAAGGGATATAATACATGCACACACTGTTTTGATGACCTTGACTGTGTATATCTGAAAAAATGTCGAAAGGTCGTGTACCTTGGTCATTGTCGTTTTCTTCCTAAGAATCACCAAGCCAGAAAGAAAGGCAAGCATTGTAAAGAAGAAGTGAAACGAACCAAGCCTCGCAACCGAACTGGAGAGGATGTACTTGATATGGTCAAGGATGTGCACGTAGTCTTTGGAAAGGGAGAAGGGGCCCTACCAGTTCCAAAAGATGCTGATGGACATGCACCCATGTGGAAGAAGAAGTCCATATTTTGGGAGCTACCCTATTGGCATGTCCTAGAGGTCTGCCACACAATTGACGTGATGCACTTGACAAAGAATCTTTGTGTGAACCTGCTAGGATTCATGGGTGTGTATGGAAAAGCCAAAGATACACTTGAAGCACGATAGGACTTGCAAGACATGAAAGAATGAGACAACATACATCCAGAGAAGACAGAAGATGGACGCCATTATTTAAAGCCTGCTAGCTACACTATTAGCAAAGAAGAGAAGGAAAGCATGTTTGAATGTCTAAGCATCATCAAGGTCCCATCTGGATTTTCCCCCAATATAAAGAATATAATAAATGTGTCATGATTGTCATGTGCTTATGATGCAATTGCTTCCGGTTGCGTTAAGAGGAATTCTACCTCCACATATACGTCTAGCCATAGTGAAGCTATGTGCATTCCTCAATGCAATTTCTCAGAAGGCAATCGATCCAATGGAACTAGGTACTCTACAAAATGGTGTGGTTCAGTGCCTTGTTAGCTTTGAGTTGGTTTTCCCTCCATCCTTCTTTAATATCATGGAACACCTCCTAGTTCACCTGGTCAAGGAGATTACTATTCTTGGTCCTGTGTTCCTACACAACATGTTCCCCTTTAAAAGGTTCACGGGAGTCCTAAAAAAATATGTTCACCAACGTGCTCGCCCAGAAGGAAGCATCGCCAAGGGCTACAGGACAGAGGAGGTCATTGAGTTCTGTGTTGACTATATTCCCGACCTTGACCCGATTGATGTTCCTGAATCAAGACACGAGGGGAGACTTAGTGGGAAAGGAACACTAGGGAAGAAAACATATATCGGTATGGGGGATGATTATTTCAACAAAGCACACTACACAGTTCTTCAGAACTCCTCCATGGTGGAGCCGTATGTCGAGGTACACAAGAAGTTCCTACAATCATAGTTTTCAGGGAAGAATGAAGCTTGGATTATGTGTGAACACATGAAAACTTTCGGCGATTGGTTGCGGAAAAAATGTCTTGGTGATGACAACATTGATGACCAACTGTATTTGCTGGCTAGACAACCATCGTGGCACATCCTCATGTACAAAGCCTATGAGATAAACGGAAATACATTTTACACGGTAGACCAAGATAAAAGGAGCACCAACCAAAACAGTGGTGTACGCATAGATGCCATTGACCCAAATGGAAATAGGCAAACATATTATGGCCGCATAGTTGAGATTTGGGAACTATACTATGCATCTAATTTTAAAGTCGCTTTGTTTAAGTGCCAATGGGTGAAGAGGACCGGAGCCGGGGTAACAATTGACAAGGATTATGGGATGACAATAGTGGACCTCGACACTATTGGGTACAAAGACGAACCATTCATCCTTGTTGCTGATGTGAATCAGGTGTTCTATGTAAAATACATGTCTACAAAACCAAAGAAAGGAAAAAACGATGACAAATCAAGCATCAATGAGCCCAAGCGTCACATAGTTCTTTCAGGGAAAAGAAACATTCTAGGAATTGAGGACAACTCAGACATGTCAGAACTTTACGAAAGGGATGACCGAATTGCGCCATTCAATGTGACCAAAGACCCAAGCATACTTCTAAATGCCGAGGACACTCCATGGTTATGACATTATCATAACCAAGGGACATATGTGAAGAAGAAATTCACTATTGTGCCCGCTTGATGTAGCTAGCTTAGCAGTGATGTCAAGTGACATGTGTATTAGTCATTTTTGCTAAGTTTGGTCAAATAAATGAAGATCTACATTTGTATTTCATCAATTTTGCATTTAGTGACTAATGTTTACTAATACTTCTTTTCTAGTCATTTAGTGACTAATGAAGATCTACATTTAGTTCGAAAATGACAAGTCTCTCATAAAGAATCATAAATACTATGTGAGAGTCATGATTTTGTGACTAATGTCTACTAACAATTCCTCAAATAGAAATTTGAGGTACATAAAAAGATAGATCTTGATGAGTTATAAAACCTTTGTATTCAAAAGATTTTCATATAGGGTCATTTAGTGTCTCATTAACAATTTTCTATTGAAGGGTAAACTTATTTGAAGCATAATTGGACAATAAATGGTGAAAAACAAAAAGATTAACGTTAAAATAATGCATAAACTAATTTTCTGTTGGTAACCAAGCATTTTATTTTTTTTAATTGAACAATATACTTTTGCATTAACCAAATTCTAATGGTGAGTTACATTTATATTTGATATTATAAAAAAGGTAAAAGATTTTATGTTATACATTTTTCTAGTGTATAATAAAGCAAAAAGAAATTTAATGGTTTTTTTTAAAATTTTTGTGGCATATATTTAATTTATTATGCAATTAACAAGAACTAGAACAATTTATAGATATATTAACCTATATACAATACCAAAATATATAAAAGCCCACTGAAAATTTTGTTTGGCGCCTAAGCAGGGCTTTAGCCCCGGTTGGTATTACCAACCGGGTTGGTATTACCAACCGGGGCTAAAGGACATTTAGTCCCGGTTGGTAATACCAACCGTGGCGAAAGGTGTGACCCTTTAGCCGCGGTTGGTATTACCAACCGGGACTAAAGGTCCTTTAGCCCCGGTTGGTAATACCAACTGCGGCTAAAGGGTCCCTTCCTATATAAGTCACAGCCGATCTCCTCTGTCTTCCTCCCCTCATTCTCGCCTACTGTCTTCGTCGATCTTGGCCTTCTGCTTCCTCGACGACGCAACGAACCGCCACGCCGCCACGCCGTCGCCATCGGTGGAGCCCGCGACTCGTCGGCGCGCCAACGCCCCTGCGCACTACACCGCGTGCGCGCTAGCCCCACCCGTCCCTGTCCACTCGCTCGCCCGAGCGCCGCCGCCGCGCCGCTGTATTGTCGTCGTCGCGCGTGCCGTGCAAGCAGCTGCCACCCGACTCCACCTCGTGGGCCCGCCATCCGAGAGAGGCCGGGCCGCCAGAGAGAGATCGAGAGAAGAGAGAGAAGCAGAAAAGGAAGAAAAGAAAAGGAGAGAGAAGAAGGAAGGAGAGGAGAAGGGAAGAAGGAAGATCTAGACGGAAGGAGAGGAAAAAAGAAAAAGAAAAAAAGAAAAAGGTTGATTTTATTACAAATTGATTTAGGAAATTGATTTAGTTTTAGTTATATATTGATTTATTGCAAAGGAACTGTGTGTAATAAAATAGAAATTGATTTTATTGCAAATTGATTTAGGAAATTGATTTAGTTTTAGTTATATATTTTAGTCTTAGCAAATTGGTTTATTATGTCTACCCTAAACCCCTAAGCTTTCATTTGTTAGAGAAATATATACCTTTCATTATTTGTAGTTAAATGCCTAAACCCTGAACCCTAAACCCTACACGCGCTGAGTGCCTGACTCTAAGTGCCTAAACCCTAAACCCTAAGTGTCTACCCCTAGTGCTTACACTAAGTGTCTACCCTTTTGGTTACTCTAAGAAAGTGTTACAAAACTTGTTTAGGGTCACACACACTAAGTGTCTACCCTTTTATCCTAAGTGTCTAAACCCTATAGATATACATCCTAATAAGTGTCTACCCTAAACCCTAAACCCTTTTATTACACTCACACTAAGTGTATACCATTTTGGTTACTCTATGTGTTACACACTTAGCTTGTTTACGGTTTACACACACACACACTAAGTGTCGTCTAAACCCTTTTACTATATATAGTTGCAGAAATGAACGACCCGAATGACAACATGGAGACTTTCTTGTTTTCAATGATCAACGATGGCACCGATCAAGTAGTAGATGGCAACAATCAAGTAGATGACGACACCAATCAAGTAGATGACAGAGTCAGTACTTTGCGGAAGATGTTGAGCAAGAAAATATCGCGCAAGACAATGTTGACGAGGTATATATATGTCTACAATCTCTTGTGTATACATGAAAATAAAAATAATTACATTTGTATAATTATATTTATAAGTTTTATGTGTCTACATACATAGCCGTCTGCATCAACGACAACTACGGGGAAGCGTAAAAATGTACGAGGCCCGAAGAAGCCATTGGAGGGTCGGTACATCATCTCGAAATTCGATGAGGAAACAGGGAAAGTACTTGGACCACATGAACATGCTTTTGCCAACCACTGAGGTTACCTTGTAAGGGATAGGCTTCCGATCAGTGCTTGTGAATGGCGGCAAAGGAAAGGACATCCTGAAATTAGTTTTGTCTCTGATCGTGACAAGGCACTAATTTGGCAAGATGTCCTTCAACATTTCTCGCTCGATACAGAAGATGAAGCTTTGAAGGGGAGAGTTAGGGACTCAGCTATGAAGAAGATGGCAACACAATTCCAGGCTTGGAAGAAGAAATTGTACACCGAATTTATCAAGAAGAATCTTACTCTAGATTTCAACAATAAGTCCTACGTCAAGTTGAGACCATTTTGGGATGACTTTGTACCTTTCAAGACATCCGAAGAGGGCGAAGCACAAGCGATACAGAACCAGCAGAATGCCCGAAAAAAGAAATACCACCATCACTTGGGATCAGGTGGCTACATTACTGCCATTCCTATGTGGGAAAAAGAAGAGGACCTTCTAGCTAGGGGAATCCAACCAGAATCAGGTAACTGGTCTGAGCTTGGTAAGTGGTGGTTTTTTGGTCATAGGGGGGGCCTTGACCCTCAGACCGGGAGATTAACGTATACCGAAGGACTCACAGAAGCAGCAAAGAAACTAGTTTACACTCAATCTTTAAAGGAACAGGGAGTATGGTCACCAGATAGAGATAGGGATGAGCTGACATTTGCCCTGGGGACCGCGGAACACGGTGGGCGAACGAGAGGTCATGGCGCGGTGCCGTGGAAGCATGCCTTCCCTCAAGACAAAGATACATATAGAAGCCGCCAGAGAAAAAAGAAAGAGGAGGAAGCTATGAAAGTTAGCATGTCGCAAATGCTTAGTGAAGCACGCGAAGCAGCTATTCAAGCAAAAGAGCGAGAAGAGAAACTTGAAGCGAGAAGGAGCGAGAAAATCAAAAGGCAAGTGGAGTTAGCAATGAGCCGAATGCGAAGTACTGCATCAGTACCAGAAGTCAACATCAGCCCCTCTACTCAGTTGAAAAGCAGCTATGCTTCCACGGAAGTGCCTCAGCCTGGTGATGACTCAATGGTACGCTTCCCCATGGATTACATCACAGAACCGAATACACCATGTGAGCTGCACATTCCAGAGGGGGCTACCACAATCATGGTGGCTATCGGTGTTGTATCTCCTATCGACCCAATGAAGACACCAAAATGTCATGGGTAATAATACCACCTGGATATGCTCGCGTCTCGGTGGATAGAGTTCAAAAAGGTCATAGCGATGTTCAGCTTGACATTGAAGGAGGTGATGGGGAGAAGACTTTAGGAGAAGCGGAGAAGACATTTATTTGTTAGCGCAAGCGCTACATCATTATTCCTAGGGCATCATATCCTATTCTACCGCCGCTGCCTCCTCCTCCTCGTCCTCATCCTAGGTGTGAATCATACCTACCACTTTTTTACTAAATTTGTAATGGTTGAAATAGCGATAGTTTATTCACACTCATTGTTTTCACTGCAGGACCTCACCCAGAGACCTAAGTCACCATTCATCACCTGCTAGTCATAGTGTTGCAAGGGATGATGATGATGGTGGAATGCATGACACGGCTTCCTCCCCAGAACCTCCAAGGCGGTCTCCAACTCTGAAACCAGCCCCATGGCCTCCACGAGGTTCTCCAATGCCGACACCGTCCCCATCGCCTCCACGACTATCTCCAACGCCTGCACCGGCCCCATCGCCTCCACGACGGTCTCCAACGCCTGTACCGGCCGCCCCATCATCAAAGAAGAGGCCCGCCACAAATACACCGGCCGCCCCATCGTCAAAGAAGAGGCAAGCTACAGGGAAAGTTAAGATTCCTCAGAAACTTCCATATGAGAAGACTGACGAAGAACTAGACGCTTCAATAAAGGCCGATGTGGAAGCACAATTCAAGAAATTTAAAGACGACGCTAAAGCAAAGAAAAAAGCTAAACAACTGTTCTTCTTAAACAAAGGGGATCTAAGGCAAGCGGTGGAAGCAAAGAAGAGACAACTACATGATGCTCAGAAGAGTTCTCCACTATCAGACTATGACCGCACTCTACAAAAGGCAATTAACGCAGAGAAGAATAAAGACAGAAGAGCACGAAAGGGTGTCCCACAGCTCGGGGAACAATCGAACCAATCATGCCCCCGCTAGTTGTTGGGAATCAATATGGTTCAAACATGAGCGTGCTAGAAGACTACAGTGGCCCCAAGATCACTTATGATGGTATGGAAGAGTTCTTGTAAGGAGTTGGTCTAACCGCAAGTCAATTTCTAGGAAATGCACTCATCGCAAATGCCACTATAGTCGATGAGTGGAAGAGAACTTATGTACGTGGCAGAAGTCTGTACCACCCATCGGCCCTCAGAGAACTTGGTACGCAAATGCGCTGGTTAAACTCATTGTACATGGAGGCATGTACCAAAAACCCAGATGACGACTGCATTTGCGTCAGAATTAGACAAGAACATTACTTCCGGGGCGATGACCTTATATTTGTTCCGTATAATGAGCTCCACCAACTATGCCATATGGACGCTCTAGACAAATCTATCATCAGCTGTTACTATCTGTAAGTGATCATTTCTTTTAGTAATCTGACTATAGCATATGTATATGTATAGTAACTAAGTATCCTCAAACATATATATGCAGATTCTTGATGTTATTGCTCAAACGTAAGGGAGACACGGATATTGGTTTCATTGATCCATCAATCATATTCAAGGATCCAAACACTCCCCGCGATCAATGGATACCTCAAACGGCGAGGAATCTTCGGAGGTTTTTGGTCAACAAAAAGACCAGAGAGTATATACTCTTCCCCTACAACTTTGGGTGAGTGTTGTTATCGTTTGCACAATTTGTCTTACTTATTACTCAATTCAGCATAAAAATATATATGTTGACTCTATAAACAAATGCAGTTTTCACTGGATACTCATAGTCTTCGATATGGCCAGAAGCCAATTGATAATCTTTGACTCATTGAGAAAACCACTGAGAGATTACCAAGATATGATAGACATTATCAAGGGGTAACTTTGATATTTAAATATGGATTCCTGCTCTTTAACTACACTGCAAGAGTTAATTAACTAATGTTCCAATTATTGAGCAGGGTTTGGGCTTGGTTCGTCCCGAAACACCGTCCGGAATTGGAAGTGCCACTAAAGGGTCCTGTCCTGCTAAAAGTAAGTTCTACATGTGTGGATATCTGTTACCTTATCATGCTTTAACATATGCGTATGATGACGATAGTAATCGTTTCATATCTTATAGTGGGTTCTAAGGTAGCCACCAGGCAACAATCAGTGTGGATACTACGATGGGAGTTTCTCACGGGGTATGCAAGAAGAACTATTAATCAGATACTACAAGTATGTGATATGTATATATAATAGATCCATTTTATTTATTTGTTACTATTAACTAAATCTTATGTATATTAACACTTGTTTCTTTATAATGCAAATTGAAGACGCAATGGTTGCAGCAACAAGTGTTGCAAGAAGTCCGCCTCAAAGGAATTCAAGAGACAATTGCTGGATTTCTTCTTGATAGAGTGGTCAACCCTGAAGGCGATTACTATTATGACCCGACCGAACCACTCAAGCCAAATCAAGACGAACATTTGTATGAGATTTAAGTGGCGAGAGCGGTTGTGTCTTAAGTCAAGTAACAATAGATAATGATGTAAATTTTATGTGCATATATATATTATACTTATGTATATATATATATAGCTCCATAATATATTTATATATAGAGTTTCATAGTTTATTTGTGTGTTTAATGTTTGAAACTAACTTATAAGTGCGTGAATACATGTATTAGCAGCGAATACATGTATTAGCAGTGAAGAATACACATTTGAATACCTAATCTAATTGTAAAACCAAAACAAGCAAAACTCAAATCAGAAAAAAAGACCTTTAGCCCCGGTTGGTAATACCAACCGGGACTAAAGGGTGCTTTGCCGTGTGGCCCCTTGACGCACCCTTTAGTCCCGGTTGGTGGGCTAAAGGTCTGAACCGGGGCTAAAGGGGGGACATTTAGTCCCGATTTCTTAGCCCCGATTCAGGAACCGGGACTAAAGCCCCTTACAGACCGGGGTTAAAAGCCGGTTCTGTAGTAGTGAAAGGTTCCCACTGCCGTCCATTTAAGGCCTTGTTTGGATGCGCATGTATCTACCTCAAACCACATGGATTGAAGTGGATTAGAGTGTATATTAGTTCAAATACACTTCAACACATATAGTTTAATATAACTATTGCTCGGAATATACAGAGATGATCTATATATTTTAAGGAGTATATTATATATCGCATGCATGTGTACGTGTGCGTCATCCAGCACTGGTATATGTGTCGGTGTGGCACTAACTCATCAGGAAAGCATGCACCCATTAAAGTTGCCATATATGATAAAATGGTTAATTAATATTAATCCGCTATAGCTTATATATGATATGTGGTGCAGCGCTGTATCAACGTTGGAAGTCATGATGATTTGTCGAGTTGTTCCTTGTCTTTTGGCGGAAGCACGGGCAGCATGCCTTTCTCCTGGAGGCTCTTCACTGTCTCGTGGAGGCACTGCAGCACCGGCACAAAGTCCATCCCCAGATCCTTGAGCCGCTGGTTCGTGAACTTGTATCCTGTCACCGGAGGGTTCACATCGTCCTTGCACTTCGTAGGTATGGGGTACTCTGGGAATAGCTTAGCGAGGATGCGGCAGAGGTCGCCGCGGTGAAGAGTGCTCTCGACGCAGATGTAGCGGCCGTGCGCGTCGGGTGCCTCGTACACCCGGACGTGTGCCTCTGCGACGTCCAAGACGTGCACGTACGCCTGCGCGGCGTTCACATACGTCTTGGCCGACCCCGTCAGGTACTTCATTACGTGGTCGGTGCTCGCGTTCACCGTCGCCTGCAACAACGGACCCAGCACCAGCACTGGATTCACCACGACCAGGGCCAGGCTTCGCTTCCGCGCCACCTCCCGTGCGCCCTGCTCGGCCACTGTCTTGGCGTAGCAATACCAGTTCTGCATCACGATATATAACTCATGCGTTATTTGTGATTTTTCATATGCTACAACTTCAAATATCACCATATATCTCATGCATCGAGCACACTATATTATTTGTGATTCTTCATATGCTACAACTTCAAGTAATATATACATACGCAACTTTTTAAAAATTTAAACAGTACAAGTATTTTGACGTACAACTCAAACAACAAAAGTTCTACTATCTGCTGAGTAGTACCACCTCTATCCCTAAAAGAATGCTACTGTAGAAACCGTATTGGTCAAAATAGTTCATGTTTAGTCAACTTTATATTGAATAGTATTAGCATTTATGTCTCTAAATAATTTTATTATTAAAATATACTTTATAACTAATCTAATGATATTACATTCATATCATTAATGTCAATACTTTTATATAAATTTAGTTAAAGTTTAATTCTCAAAAAATAAGAATTATATTTTTTTTAGGACAGAGGTAGTGGGTGCTTCACCTTAAGTGATGTGACCTACTGCACTACATGTCGATCCCAGATATCTCTGAGGTGGTAGGTAGAGGCGCAAAAGTATGTGGAGCAGTTAGAAATGGCAGAGAATTGAAGAATGGCCTTTGTTGGTATTTGATGCCTGCCTAGACCAAGAAACTCCACCGGACGAGCTGTGTGTGTAGTTGACATATCAACGTCGTTGTTCCATCTTTTCACTTTTCATCTACGCATGCTTGTTTGGTGAGTGCGCGACAACAAACGCACCCTCTACACATCGAGACTCACTGATATGTTACTTATGTATTTCTTTCGTACTAGCTATCATTATAGTTGTCCAATTCTGCAGTCGTCGTCGTCTCATTATTTATTTGGAATAATCATACGAACATTCTTTACTTTTACTCGTAAGCATAAATAATATTACGAAACTAGATAGCTAGTTATGTACTTTGAGGGACGGAGGTGGTACTACTCAACAGATAGTATAAATAATAAGCTAGGGAACCGTCTTGTCCTCGCTCGCTTCAAAGAAAAAACAAAGCTAAGTACTCTCAAAAAAAGAAAGTTTAGGTATTTGGATGGATGCACCCATCACGCCCATTCATGCATGTGCGCGTACCTCAGTGTTCTTGCAAAACTCAAGGTCGCTCCAACAGGTGTCGTCGACAGGCTTGTTGGGATCACGGTACGGGTTACACCGCGCCGATGGAGGACGTGAACACGACGCGCTTGACGCCGGTGTCAGCCGCTGCCGTGATCACGTACCGTGTGCCTAGGATTGCTGGCTCAATCATCATCTCCTGCATGGCATGCGAGTGTTCACGTATGTATATATATATATATATATATATATATATATATATTATATATATATATATATATATATATATATATATATATATATATATGCATTGGAGGGGCGGCATCAAATAATTCCAATATACATAATCTCCCTTAGTCCCGTAAACAAAGTCGCTACGTGACGTATGTAAGTCAAACTTTGACTAGATTTATTTTTTTATATGTAAGTCAAATTTTGTTAACTTTAACTAGATTTATAAAAAATATGTGTAATATTTAAATCTTTAAATACATTTGTCATAAACGTATGTTTAATTATGTATCTAATGTTACTAAGTATATAATATAAATATTTATATTCCTTTATATATAATTAGTTAAAGTTAAAAAGTTTGACTTACCAGATAGTGAGAATGACTTTTATTTAGAGACCAAAAAAGTACTATATATATAGGAAAATTTCTTTCTACACCTGCATATAGTTACTCTCCCCTATATATGAACCAACGAAATATATGTATATAAAGTATATGATCATATGAGACTATTTAGGGTAGTATGTGTACAAAGTATGCAAGTATATAGGTAGTATATGGTTATATACTTGTTTTACATACTATAACGTAAACTATAGTATTATAAAAATAAATTAAAAAAATATGGGCTCTTTTGAAATTTTTTTGTGCAGATAATTTTTAGAGTATCTTAAAATGAGTATATAAACATACTCAAACTGGTATATAAATATGTATACATATCTTATATGGTTTATTAAAGATGAAAGTAACTACGTACAAAAGTAGAAAAAACCCACCATATATATATATATATATATATATATATATATATATATATATATATATATATATATTAGTGTTCTACAGCATTGGAGCTTACCGGGTCATCGGTGACTGGTGAGGCGGCATGGAAGACGCCGTGGCAGCCGGAGAAGGCCTCGACAAGGCTTTCTGGATCCAGCAGATCGGCGAGGAGGAGGACAAGGCGTTCGGCGGCGCCGTCAAGCGCTCTCAGGTGGTCGTTCTTTGGATCGACTGATCAAGAGTTCGTTATACAAAAGAATCAAATCAAATTAATTAAAACACAATATGCATACATCGTTTGTTATTATATATATGCACGCACCAGGGTTCCTGACGGTGCCACGGACTGTATAACCCTTGTCCAGGAGGCGCTTGACGAGCCAGGAGGCGATGAAGCCCCCAGCTCCGGTGACGCAAACTGTCCGGCCATGACCGGAGAGCGCAGGCACGGGCGTTGTCGTTTGTTCTGTTGGCATCCTAGCTATGCCGACCAGGCCCTTCGATCTACTGTTGAAGGAATAGATATATAGATAGATGTTCTGTTTCTAGTCTAGACTAAGCTCGATAGCCAGGTGGGTAAGCAGATGAGTACTAGGATGTGTACTTGAATAGGTGCATGAACGGATGGACGTGGACACATGGTTACAAACGACCAACAACGACACATGGTTAAAGGACCAACGCCTTGTTTGGTTTCAGGTGGCTGGAGCCGGCAACCGTCAGGCTTTTAGGACGTGTTTGACAGCCTGTATGCCGAGAGTCAGGCCCTGGGACCAGGCTCGGAACAGCCAGACCCTGGTTCACCAGGTGCAACCCCTGGTGTTTGGTTTCGCGCAAGAATGGAGCTAGGCCCAGGTCTGGTTGTGTTTGGTTTGCCAGCAGACAGCCAGGTCTAAGGCCAACTACCATCAACTTTCTAACTGAGAATGTGTTTGTTTCCCAGCCAGGCTAGCAACCAACTCCAATTTTCAATCTCAGATTTAGAACAACAATAGGAAACATGAAAACAACACAACTTTGAGTATGAAAAAACTTGTTTGAATATGGTTTTTGAGCATAATGGCCTCAGACTCATGCACTTATCATATGTCACTGTCATTTAAGATCAGTACCAATTTGAAATACAGGAAAGTAAACAGACAAAATGAACCAAATCCACATTGGTTTTAAACATCATGGCCTTACAACAATACCATTTAATAAATAGTCATTGGTACAACAGTTCAATATGCCAATAATGAGATCAACAAAAATATCAAAAGACCAAATAGATGACAACAACAAGTGTTCTTCAAACAGGTAACACATTCTCAGCCTGGAAAGTTAGAGCACAAATTAGGAAAATCCTGCAGCTGTTCCTCTTACACATCACAGGATTGATGTTTTCAAATAGTAAGCATTATCATCATTGGCCAATCTAATCTAACTGCAAACTGACAGCCTGAACCAAAGAGCACAGACAAACACTAACATGGCACAAATTGTCAGGTCCTTCCAATGAGACAAAGTCCAAACACCATTTGAAGGTGCATGGACTTGATCAGCAACATGCTTACCATGAACAGATTAAGAAGGAAGACAAGTTGTGGCAACAAAATAGACATTGAAATCTCTAACTGCTTGATCATAGTTAGAGTACTTTTTGAATTTAGAATTCTTGAAGCCAAGCACTTGATCACTGCACTCATGCCATGTTATATAAATCCCAGATTTCAAACCATTAAAAACCACATAGCAACTCCCCATTTTCTGAAATTAAACATGTATGGCCTCAGCTTTTTACTTTCCTTAGTATTTTTCATTTGTGTGGCATACTGATGAAAACAGAACAGCAGTAAAACAGCATGCCATGCCAGGTATGGAACCCGATTGTGCATATCCACTCACTGCCATCACACAGCTGCTCTGTGTTGCGAGAGGGGGTTGTGTACAAGTAGGGCTTGATACACAACCATGGAAGATAGTAAAAAACACATGTGAAGAATAACAGCCACACTAGAGTACTTATTTTCACATCACAGGCCATACATGAAAAAGGCACCTCAGTTTTTATTATTTTGCATCATATGCTAGAGAAGGAAACCATAGAATAGAAATGAACCATAAATAATCCAGTTGTTGCCCACATGTTTAGTTTACTATGGCCATGGAACACACCCATACAACTAGAGTTCCATACACCATGTATGGTACATGCAGTGTATGGATGTGTCTCATGGCCATAGATGACCATGTGTACATCAAAACTAAAGTGCACAGATAAGCTCACACTAACCATCAGTAAAGAACTTGAAGATCTACAGATAAAGATGAAACAATTTCTGTAAATCTCTATTTCCTTACCAATGATCAACATGAGATGGCAAGAGGTCAGAGGAAATTATGTATAAAATGTTGGCATCAGCAGGTAGGATATGAGTTGTTTTTGTTCCTTTTAACATATCATTGGTGTCTACAAAGGTTATCAAAATAACTGCAAATACTCTGAAAACAACAATCCCAAAACAGATACATGGCAACCATGTAATCTGCTGAACCAACAACTGTTGCCAACAACAGAGGTTACCCAACTATTGCTTAACAGTGGATGATTCCAGCAGATTAGATGATTGACATGACATAGGTAAGATCATACAGCCCATGAGTAAGGAACTTGAAGATCTACAGGCAGTCAAGAAACCATGCCTATACATCTCAAGCTCCTAACCAATGAACAACATCATTCACAAAAACATCATAGGATAATATACTGAAAAAATTGGCCTTAGCTACACAGGTAACAGGTGCATTTGTACCATTGAACAATCATCATATGTGGCTGCCATGGATTCAAATGAAATGAAAATGAACTAAAGACAAATGAAGAATCCCCTGGCATGGCTGCCATGGAACCCATCCAACCATCCATTTTCTGCCATCAACCCGTAGGAGTTGCATGAAAATGGATGGTTCGGATGGATTTGATGACAGACATGCAAACACCAGCAAAAGCAATACAAATATTTGCAGCCACCTCAAGTTTTCATAGATTGCATCATAGGCTATTTTAGATCCCACAGTAGGCACCAAAACCAGGAAACCAAATTAAAATGTGAACAACTAACAGAAGGAAACTAATATTACCAAATACAGTAACCAATAGTTCATTACAGGTCCATTTGCCTCAACCATGTGGGCATAAATAAGTCCAACTCCTCACTACTGTTAGTCAGCATCCAACTGGACTAAGCCAAAAGATCAGGTATCTTTCCTGCACAAAAGCTACACCTAAGTGTGGTCAAAAGGTGAAAGAGTGGATGAGGGAGGTGGAGGAACTATACATCTCTACAGTCAACCCCCTCTAGACCTTGTTGTCCAAGCAAGACAGAACTACAGGTAGTATTTCTTGGCATCGTAGGTCCTCATCCAAACATCCCTATGGCTGGCTGTCATCTTCACAAAGCCTGTGGCAATGGCCTTGTTCTCAAGCAGGTAAGTGTAGGATACAATAAGGGTCTCAGTGGTGAACCCTTCCATCTCCATGACTGACAAGTACAAGTCAGGATCAATATGATCAGCCCCTGTTTCCCTAAGAGCACTAGCCACATCCCTAACAACATCAGACCTATTGGTCAGCATGACCATCTCATCATCAGTGAAGTTGCAGGACCCCCTCTTCCTCTTGCCACCCACACCAGGAAGTGGCTGCTTCTCATTGGGCTTATGGACTTCACCCACCCTTTCATCTTGGCTTTGGTCAGGTGGGGTATGGTGTCAACCACAGTGGGCTAGCTATCAGGCTGGTTGACCCCTAAAGGTTCACCAAAGCCAAGTGCGTACTTTCCAGTGGCCTGTGAGTGACCAAAGATGGTCTCCATCTCATCATAGAACCTAATGGGGTAGTTAAGGAACTCAACATCCTTTGGGTGGTACTGCAGTTGAGCATAAGGTGTAAGATAGGAAAGATAGACAGCTGGACAGACAAGGCAGGCATTGGAAATTTGTGTAGTGTCTACCTTGCAGTGTCCAAGGTAGTGGTCTTGTTCTAGCATTATGGCATTGGTGTCACTATCCCACAAAGCAGCACTAAGATCTTTCAGTTTACTAATCCTAGACCACTTCTGCCTCCACTTTCTTAGGTGATTGTAAACCTGAGTTGGGCTCACAACATCACCATTGTACTCCTTAAGACACTTGGCTACATGGTTGACATCCTTGTCTTTGAAAACTTTGTCAGGCCTAGTGCCATCACTAAGCAGCTGTGCCATTCTCCTAAGCACAAACCAAGAGGTGGTGTTGTTCCACCTCATGGGCCCAGCTGGTGCAGCAACCTAGATAGGACGTGGAACAACCTTTGCAACTCCAACCAGATCAACAACATCAACATACAGACCAGCAACAGCTACAGTAACAGGCAAAACCACAACTTCAACTGGAACAGAGGCCATCCTAATCTGCATATGGGCATGGTAGTGGATATGAAGGAAATAAAGGCAAAGCATGTATAGGCAGACAAACCAGGTCCAAAATCTAGGAAAAAATAGAATTAATGCAACAAAAAAGGTCTCAGTTGTCCAACAAATATTACATCACCACTTGTTCACAAACCACATGTTCCTTACCAGAGAAATCAAATGACATATTACAACATCAGGTCCTAGAGTTGCCCCTACCCTCCCACATAGCAATGCATATTTCATCTCTCCTAGTAGTCATGGAAGCTGTTTCTTGAGACCGCAAGTCTTCAGGCTGAGCAGCTGCTACATTAGGTGGCAACCAATCCTCACCAGGAACCATCTGGTCCATGCCAAACCCAAGAATCCAGTTGTGAAGGATGCAACAGGCTAGGACAAGCTTTACTTGGGTCTTGTAAGGATGGAAAGGCTTGTTTTACAAAATTAAAAACTTGTTCTTCAAAGCCCCAAAGGCCCTCTCAACTGTGACCCTAAGTGAGGAGTGTCTCAGGTTGAATATCTCTCTTGCATTCTGTGGCCTGTTGGTGCTGCTGTACTTAGATAGATGGTACCTGACCCCCATGTAGGGAGGTAGGAAACCAGTGCGGCATGCATACCCTGCATCTACAAGGTACATCTTACCTACAAGTGCAGTGGGTTAGTGTGGGAAGAGGGTGTGTAGGCTAGCCAATCTACAAGTGTAGTGGTGAGATTTATAACTTCAGGGACAGTGCTGCCATCATTCCTCTCTATGGCACAGCCAAGATGTGGGCATCATGTGCAGAGCCCTCCCACCCAGCCAGGACATAAGTGAACTTAAGATCAAAGGCCACACAAGCCATAACATTTTGTGTGGGATCCTTCTTCCTACCCCTGAAAGACTGCTGCATGGTTCTTGGAACCCTAGCAAGCATATGAGTTCCATCTATGGAACCAATACAGTCCTAAAAAAGGTGGAACTAGGATAAGAACATGAGTGTAGAATACTGAACTACATTAAAAAAAGTGTAAGGCCTGCTATAGAACACAACAAAAGGATAGTTACCTTAAAGTATGGATTCCATCTAGGGTTGCCAAGTATTTTTGGGTGAGGGCAGCTGTGGGTGGCTTAATCATCTCAGCTCTAAGCTCACCAACTACATACATGACTTGGTGAAAGTGTCTATGGACTGTCTTAATTGACCTCGCAAAAGACTGGTGCACTACTCTAAACCTCTGATTGTGCCCAACTATATGCAGGAACATGGCAACTTGCTCCTCAACAGTGCAACCAGACCTCTCTGGAACTATCCCCTATTTCTAAACAGCTCACACAAGGAAAAAAGGGGAGCTCTAGTCATCCTTATCATGGACAGGCACTCTCTATCTGTGGATATGTATATGACTTTGAGTGTACGCTGCCTATGTTTTTCTGCATCAGTCTTAGGATCATACAGTAGTGGGTCTGGCTCAGAGATAGGACTCCAAATCCTACTGGAAACGTAGGAAACCATACAAACTACCAAACAAGCAGCTTGCTTGGCCAACTCTTCTCTTTTCTGGGCAACTTCCATCTACATGCATCAATATATCAAATGAATATACCCTGGTAGACATCAGCATGGATGTGTATGTACTAGTAAGCAAAAGCAATCACGACTGCATGAGTTAACATGCCTCCCAGTGATTGTGGACATCATCATAGACTAGAAATCCAAAAAATCACCATAGTTACTGATAAACAACCGACAAATAGCCAAAAACGAACATGCAAACCAATTTCTGATAGCATCAATCATGGCTGCATGAGTAAACATGCCTCCCAATGATTGTCGACCTCACAAACCATATGCATAACTGAATCAAAGAAATCCCAAATATGACTACAATATATGTGCAAGCAGTAATAAACCCTTGCAGGCAAATCTGCATGACGAAATATGCCTCCCAGTGACACTGGCCATCACCACCGAGCATAGTAACATCGGTGGATAACAAAAACTCATGAGCAGCAACATAATAATCATAAAAATCCATGTGAACACAGTACTCAACCCTAGCAATCATGACTGCATGATTAAACTTGCCACCTAGTG